>OY759270.1:48486163-48828663 GCA_963662155.1 Lamellibrachia columna | reverse complement strand
TATTTAATGTAACAGTGTCAAGGTCGGATCCTGTACGTGTTGTGTGTCACGAACAGCGACTGTGGAACATCAAAGCTTTTCTATTGATAACAGTGTACGTGACTAAATGTTACTGGAAACGACTGATACTTTCACCTACCTGGGAGGCATAGTATGCAAAGATGGAGGAGCCGATGTTTACATCAAAGATCGCATGAACAAGGCCAGAGGAGCATTCCTCAGATTAAGACCTGTGCAGAGATCAACTATATTCTATAGAAAAACGAAACTTAAGTTTTATTAGAGTTGCGTTCTGTTCACTTTAATGTGTGGTTCAGAATGCTTTCGAACGATTGAAACAGAGATAATATCTTTCAACCTTCCACATAAAATGCCTTCGAAATATCATGCGAATATTCTGGCTGCAGAATATTTCCGACAAAGAACTTAACTTAACTGAAATTAACTACACAAATTAACAAGGATGACTTGCTCACCATAAGAAGATGGAGATGGAGCGGCCACGTTTTACGAAAGGATGATGACAATGGACCCAAAATAGCCTTAAGATGGACCCCCGAAGAAAAACGAAAACGAGCACGACCAAAAACAACCTAGAGGAGAACTGTGGAGGGGGGCTACGAGAAATGTGTGGAGGGGGAATTACGAGAAATGTGTGGAGGAGGAATTACGAGAAATGTGTGGAGGGGGAACTACGAGAAATGTGTGGAGGGGAATTACGAGAAATGTGTGGAGGGGGAATTACGAGAAATGTGTGGAGGGGGAATTACGAGAAATGTGTGGAGAAGGAATTACGAGAAATGTGTGGAGGGGGAATTATGATAAATGCGTGGAGGGGGATTTATGATAAATGTGTGGAGGGGGAATTAGGAGAAATGTGTGGAGGGGGATTTATGAGAAATGTGTGGAGGGGATTTATGATAAATGTGTGGAGGGAGAATTACGAAAATGTGTGGAGGGGGAATTACGACAAAATGTGTGGAGGGGGAATTACGACAAAATGTGTGGAGGGGGAATTACGAGAACTGTGGAGGAGGAATTACGAGAAATGTGTGGAGGGGATTTATGATAAATGTGTGGAGGGAGAATTAGGAGAAATGTGTGGAGGGGGATTTATGAGAAATGTGTGGAGGGGATTTATGATAAATGTGTGGAGGGGGAATTACGAAAATGTGTGGAGGGGGAATTACGAGAAATGTGTGGAGGGGGAATTACGAGAACTGTGGAGGAGGAATTACGAGAAATGTGTGGAGGGGGAAATATGAGAAATGTGTGGAGGGGGATTTATGAGAAATGTGTGGAGGGGGAATTAGGAGAAATGTGTGGAGGGGGATTTATGAGAAATGTGTGGAGGGGATTTATGATAAATGTGTGGAGGGGGAATTACGAAAATGTGTGGAGGGGGAATTACGAGAAATGTGTGGAGGGGGAATTATGAGAACTGCACCCCAGCTGGGCCCCGGCTGCTAGGCAGGATGCAGACCGACAGAAGTGGAGATGTCTTGTTTCTGCCGTACACGCCAGTAGGCACAAAGAGGACTAAGTGAGTAAGTAGTAAGTGTGACGTCAAACAAAATGCCAAAGCGTAACATAGGCTACCCAAAACACCGTTGTCTTTGACACGATTGTTCTGCAGTTTTCAACAAAATTAGTATTCAGGTATCCACCAGAGGCGCCACGTGTCCTTTCGGGTAACCTCTATTGCTATGGTCTGCTTAACTCTAAACAAACGTACCACAAACACATTCTTACTGATATTACTAGTAGCGTTTTAATATACCGAGTCATAACGGTTAATTTACCGAGTCATTACGATAACGCTTTAAGTAACAATCGTGACATTGTATTTAATATACCGAGTCATAACGGTTAATCTACCGAGTCATTCCGATAATGCTTTAAGTAACAATCGTGACATTGTATTTAATATACCGAGTCATAACGGTTAATCTACCGAGTCATTACGATAACGCTTTAAGTAACAATCGTGACATTGTATTTAATATACCGAGTCATAACGGTTAATCTACCGAGTCATTACGATAATGCTTTAAGTAACAATCGTGACATTGTATTTAATATACCGAGTCATAACGGTTAATCTACCGAGTCATTACGATAACGCTTTAAGTAACAATCGTGACATTGTATTTAATATACCGAGTCATAACGGTTAATCTACCGAGTCATTACGATAACGCTTTAAGTAACAATCGTGACATTGTATTTAATATACCGAGTCATAACGGTTAATCTACCGAGTCATTACGATAATGCTTTAAGTAACAATCGTGACATTGTATTTAATATAAGATGGTATACATAATACAAAAGTATTTCTAAATAAACATGTCCTTCTTTTAACTGACCAGTATGAAGGATTGTCATTAGTTTATCACCTCGGCGTAAACGCTCTGTCCGTCACTACCATAACTGCAATCGGTATGTTGATATTTGTGCGATTAGCAACGTCAGTTAATTTTCTGTGGGGACGCTCTGTGTGAAAACGGTCTGTAATATAAGGACGTTTTAGGATCGGTTGTCAGTTAACACCAATACGTTAATTATACATAGTTCAATGGCGCAACCACTGTTCACCCACGCGCAGTATTTACACAGTACCTGGTAGCAACGTAATTAGTTGTACGACTCTGCACCGTGGACACTCGCGAAGGCTCGACATACTAACTATTGTGTTCTACACGTCAATGATATGCGTGAGCGAACTCTTGACCTGTTGACAAGTTCAATAGGTCAATGAGGAATAACGAAAGGGCCGCTGACCTCTACCACCCTAGATGAATGCTTAACATTGTGGTAGGTTAATTTTATTCGCCCGGCGTGTTTACACGGTGCAAGGTAATGGGAAAAACGCCAGTCGATTTGCAACCCAAACCGCTGACAAAGACGTGGTTCAGCGAAGGCATATTTAAACAGCTTGTTTTTGTGGTTTCGATATCCGTTATAAGATATTTCGGCAGACCATCAGACGAACTGTTTTAATTCCGTCTAAGATGTTGAGAAATGTGTTGCCTTAATGTTCCTTAATACTCATAACTTGTATTCTATGTTGACCAAATTATTTCAAAACGGTAGATGTCTGCATCAAATCGTTTATTGACTATTGCAATTCCCTTTTTCATCATAATATTGCTCTCAAGGGCATCTTGAAAGTTCAACGTGTACAAAATCGTTTGGCAAGGGTAGTTACCCGGTATCCTCGTTTCTCTCACTCATTACCACTTCTTGAATCACTGCATTGGCTCCCTGTCCGATATCGCATTATTTTTTAAATCTGCACAATTACCTATCAAGCACTTTCATCCAAGCAACCAGCATATTTACATTCACTGCTCACTCCTGCAAGACAATCTAGACAGCTTCGATCATCAAATTCTGCTTTATGTTTTGTTCCCAGTTTTGTTCCCAAGACTAATGTCGGAACTAGAGCTTTTTCAGTTGCTTCACCGACTCCATGAAACTGACTCCATGTTAAGTGTTAAGTTTGTTGGAAATATAACAACATTTCGCCGTAAACTAAAAACTCACCTGTTTAAACTTGATTATCCTCCATAGCTCCCCAACGTACCAATCCAACTGCTTATAACTGGAACTGCTTATCGATTATGAACTGCTTAACCCCTTTTGTTTTGGTGCTATGCCGAGCTTGGGTCTTCCGAAGATTTTAGCGCAATAGAAGTATTATATATATATATATATATATATATATATATATATATATATATATATATATATATATATATATATATATATATATATATATATATATATATATATATATATATATATATATATATATATATATATATATATATATATAATAGCCAACTCCATTGTAGTTATAATATGTATAACTGCTTGTAGTCAATCAGCGGTGTCAAGTGCGCATGTGCAACTCTACACCTTACAGTGACATAAACACTCGTTTTGTTATAACCAACCCGTCTTTCAATCAGCCCCGGTCTCCCCTATGACCTCACAGATGACAAATACATACAGGCATTACGTGTGGCATAGGGGTATAATCCGTCAAAACAATTCGAGCGGCATACGGCGCCCGTGGACTGTCGAATGCGTTGTCTATGCCAGCGCAGACACTGTGCTTTATTTCACTGTCAGTATAAAGTGGCACTCGATCCGTCAACCGGCGCTCGAGTGACAACCAGTTTATGCTACCGGTCGAGTCAGGGCGGCGAGTATTAATCAGTATGGGCGGAACTCGACGACGAAATGTGTTTATGTTTAGTTTTATATTTACGTAGCATTGTGCATGTAATTGTTTCTTTAGCTTGGTTGCTATATAACAAGCATATTCGTGTGCGTGTATTCGTGTGCAGCAGCGCCAGCAGCTGCAGCAGCAGCAACAGAAGTAGATGTTTTACACACTTAGAATCCATAGGAAGACATTCAGTCAAAACCGGCGGTGTGTGTGTTGTAATTATAGTAAAGGTTAAAGTTGAGACTACTACTCATTATCACAAGAGTTCGTCGTTCCGTGGTCCTCACATGTAACTTATAGTAAGCATTCAGTGTTTACTTCGAAATGCAATCTACAGGTCCTTCCCTAGTTCTAGATGCTGCAGGTGAATCAACAACTACACGTTTCTATATAAGATAAAATCAACAACTACACGTTTCTATATAAGATAAAATCGTGCAGTGCCGTGTTCACAGTAAACCTGACCTACCTCCTGGCCGTAAAGTGAACAGCACCCTTTGGACAACCGGGCGTGTATATATTAATGACCTCGCATAGGGAGATTGATTGATTATGTCGCCTACTGACCAACGACGACCCCCGTAGCCAGTAGCGGTCCACGTACCCCGCGAATCATTGGACCGTGACACGAACACGCAGTATGAGAAAATTGTAGTTCGTACAGGTAGAAATTTAAGACACGATAGTGGCCCGGTAAACGACTAGACGTTGTTCGCTCGGCCTTATCTCCCAGTAAGACACGGTGACATCGTAGTAGGCAATAACGTCGCTGATGGCAGACTTTGAGCCGCTGCGATAGCGGTGTGTCGGTATGTAATGAATCATTCTACGCGACCATGAAGTAAACGGACCGCACTGTGTAAGATTGTTACAAATCAACCCTTAACATAGACCGGGTGAGTGCGCCTGGCTGTGTCGGTTGGTTCATGTATATGGGACGGACGAGCTGCTTTGTACCGCTGCGGTTGACCACCGTGAGACCTTCACACTGACCACCGTGAGGTGAGACCTTCATGACTGCGCCGTAGCCTTGACAATTACTTCATTGTACAGCGAATTACCAGTGCTGACAGGTGAGTGCAACTGCTGCCGCTGCTGGTCAGTACCCAATCTACATTGGGTATAATTAAATCCTACACATTTTATTTAGACACTGAATATTGCGCAACAACCGTGTCTGCTCTGATGTAAACTACACGTGTGTGTGTGTGTGTGCGTGTGTGTGTGTGTGTGTGTGCGTGCGTGCGTGCGTGCGTGCGTGCGTGCGTGCGTGCGTGCGTGCGTGCGTGCGTGCGTGCGTGCGTGCGTGCGTGCGTGCGTCACTGATCAGCTGTTGGGGAGTATCTCAACACGCATGCGCGGGCACATTTAACAGTTTAATACGATAGCCGTCTAGCGCTGCGTAAGGCATTGCTTGTATCCAACAGTCCACTTAGAGAGTTGATAATTCGGCTAGTTATTCGCGTTTGGTTGAACTCCACATTCAGTGACCTGTCCCCATGTACCCGTGCAGTACACTTCTGGCTGGTTTATTATGAAAACGCTCACGGCATAGGTATGAGCTCAGTGCTCACTAGAGCGAGAAGGCCACTGCACACACGACTGCTTGTTCGTCATACTGAGCATCGTAATAATAATACTTCCTTAGCTGGTATGTAATGACAGAAGTATGGTGCCAGAGACAGCATGTGTTCTTTCTCCGGTATGCTGTATTTAAAGAACGACACAATTTTGGTCGATCACTGGCTGGGACTCCCTATCAGACCGTGCTACATATGGTGCATGGTGAACGGGGACAATGCACCTCGAGACATGAACAGTTTCAGTTATACGTCTTTCGCTCCAGTGTCGTTAGTTCCGTAACTTCTAGGTACTGGCGTCAGATGAATTTGCCGGTCACATGTTATCCATAAGATATACATACGTAAATACGCATATATTGGCATACAGTAGTGAATACGCTACTTATAATTTTTTTATATGCTTAAGTATTACATGCGATATAATCTAGATATCCAAGAACAGCTATAACTTAACACGACAGAGAAAACGCCTGACATACTCTGTCGTGGGTGTGGAAGTCTCAATATAAGTCCAATTTATTTTGGGGCAACCTGTCAACAAGTTTTAGAGTACACCTCCCACCACTCTCACCTACCACCTATTGTTGTGGTCAACCGCCCACCTCCCACCAAATCTTAGGGACAACTTCCGACCTCCCACTTCCTGCCATATCCCCTCACACTAGCGGGTAAATTCGCTGTTTCAAACTTATAGTCCAAGTTGCATTACGGCTACGTATGAGATAAATCCAACTTATAGGCTGTACGTTAAATGTTGAGGTACATTGGGAGCGAAAAGCTGAACGTTTCCACTTTCTTCACGGACTCGTCTGTGCGTAGCACTTGTTCGTTTGGCCCGTTCCAGCGGCGACGCATCAGCAGCTTCGCGATGTTCACACACATGTTGCCGGATTACTGTGTAGCTGTCGGGCCGTGGATGTTCACACACATGTCGTCGTGTAGTGCAGTTGTTGCCGGATTACTGTGTAGTTGTCGGGCAGGTGATGACAATGATTATGATGTCGATCATGACAACATCAACAACGATAATAAAACAATGACACATTATAAAACAGTCTAAACACCGATCTCAAGGCGCTAGCCACTGTTTAATTCACGGGTTTCCGTTCTCTCCGGGCACACATAGGCTTTCTTCTGACGTGTTTCCATATTAAAAGTTATTGTGACTATCACCGCTAAATTTTACTATGTGCCCTGTTAGCATTTCATCATCATCATCCTCTAGTCGCCCCGAGGACGGGTCCCACAACATTTTTCACATTACTTCTACATTGATTTGTGTTCTGCATAACTTTGTCAACTTCTGAAACAGTTATCCAGAATTAAGGAGCAATTAATTCTGGATAGTGTAAATTTTGTCTCCCTGGTCTTCTCTGTCCATGAGTTGGTTGCAACCAGCTCTCTCACCACTTCTTTACTGCGTGAACAGTGATCTGCACATGTGCTGGCCTCCGTCTGACTGTGTCTCCCTGGTCTTCTCTGTCCATGAGTTGGTTGCAACCAGCTCTCTCACCACTTCTTTACTACGTGAACAATGATCTGCACATGTGCTGGCCTCCGTCTGACTGTGTCTGAGGCATTTGGTCTTTCCATATAATTCTCTATTTGTTTTGTATGTTGAGTGTTTTGTGTGATAGTCAGCATTTAGTACGGGTGTACATTTAGTACGAGTGTACATTTAGTACGAGTGTACATTTAGTACGAGTGTACATTTAGTACGAGTGTTCATTTAGTACGAATGTACATTTAGTACGAGTGTACATTTAGTACGAGTGTACATTTAGTACGAGTGTACATTTAGTACGAGTGTACATTTAGCACGAGTGTACATTTAGTACGAGTGTACATTTAGTACGAGTGTACATTTAGTACGAGTGTTCATTTAGTACGAATGTACATTTAGTACGAGTGTACATTTAGTACGAGTGTACATTTAGTACGAGTGTACATTTAGCACGAGTGTACATTTAGCACGAGTGTACATTTAGTACGAGTGTACATTTAGTACGAGTGTACAGTTAGTACGAGTGTACAGTTAGTACGAGTGTACATTTAGCACGAGTGTACATTTAGTACGAGTGTACATTTAGTACGAGTGTACATTTAGTACGAGTGTACATTTAGTACGAGTGTACATTTAGCACGAGTGTACATTTAGTACGAGTGTACATTTAGTACGAGTGTACATTTAGTACGAGTGTACATTTAGCACGAGTGTACATTTAGTACGAGTGTACATTTAGTACGAGTGTACATTTAGTACGAGTGTACATTTAGTACGAGTGTACATTTAGTACGAGTGTACATTTAGTACGAGTGTACATTTAGTACGAGTGTACATTTAGTACGAGTGTACATTTAGTACGAGTGTACACTCCAACTGTTGTTCTGCTCTACTTATCACTATAATAATATAATATTATCAGGTACTGCACTTCCTTTCTTCGTGTTTACACAGTTCAATGTCAATCTCTCGTCTCATTCGGCGACATACTCACGAATAATGACACACAAAAAGGGACGTGTTCGCCGAGTTCACACGTTTTACGATACCGTCCACCAGCTATTGAATACTGATGTCTTGTTGCATGTATAATTACTGTGTCATGCCGGAAGACTCAAGCAGTGTAGAGTTTGAAAGCTTAGTTGTTTGTAGGTCAAACCTCTGTAACTGAGCGACCTGTGTTTGGTTACATATAGCGGATGCCAGCCCCATGCGATTGTGTTATATAGTATGAATTCCTATATCATATATTTTGTAGCAAATACTTTATATTTAAAGCTCCATTCTCAGTTCATTTAGCCCAGCGTGAATCGGGTTCACTGATGTTCAAATATGGTGTATGTTTACTTAAAGTAATTTGCGCAGTCGATTTAATGAAAGACGTAAAAGAACCATTGAGGACGACATGCACCCTGGCAGTGATCGCCCTCAGTGACGTGCACCCTGTAGTGACCGCCCTCATTGACGTGCACCCTGGTAGTGACCGCCCTCATTGACGTGCACCCTGGTAGTGACCGCCCTCAGTGACGTGCACCCTGGTAGTGACCGCCCTCAGTGACGTGCACCCTGGTAATGACCGCCCTCATTGACGTGCACCCTGGTAGTGACCGCCCTCAGTGACGTGCACTCTGGTAGTGACCGCCCTCAGTGACGTGCACCCTGGTAGTGACCGCCCTCAGTGACGTGCACCCTGGTAGTGACCGCCCTCAGTGACATGCACCCTGGTAGAGACCGCCCTCAATGCCAGCATATAAAGGTCGGCTTTGCGATAATGTTCTGAAAAAGGTTGGCTAATTGAGACCTCGAAACACCTTATAATTGTGGTAACCGTAACATACAGACTAGTCAGTTAACAGAACGTTGCCGAGTGCTGGAAACAACTAGGAATAGAACACGTTTGTTAATATCATCGAACGATTTCACTTCGATCGCTGGATCGGTTAACTTGGGACATTGAATATCATTGTTTTGACATACTATGCGACATACTATGCGTGCTATGCGACATACTATGCGACATACTATGCGTGCTATGCGACATACTATGCGTGCTGTGCGACATACTATGCGACATACTATGCGTGCTATGGAACATACTATGCGTGCTATGCGACATACTATGCGTGCTATGCGACATACTATGCGTGCTATGCGACATACTATGCGTGCTGTGCGACATACTATGCGACATACTATGCGTGCTATGCGACATACTATGAGTGCTATGCGACATACTATGCGTGCTATGCGACATACTATGCGTGCTATGCGACATACTACGCGTGATATGCACAACCACTGTTGCCCCCTTTTCTGCTCGGTCTAACCAAAACTAATTTAGTAGTTTGTCAGACGATTTCATCAAAACTAGATATAAAAAATGGCACAAACGGGCCAGCATGTCGTAGTCGATACTAGATAGGTTCGATTTTTTGCGAAATAATGCTGACACGAGACGAGCGAAAAATTAAATTGAAGATTCAGCTTTAAGAAAGTGAGCTTTGTTCGCGTTGTAGGTATATTATAGCAGTGTTGTATGTATATTATAGCAGTGTTGTAGGTATATTATAGCAGTGTTGTATGTATATTATAGCAGTGTTGTAGGTATATTATAGCAGTGTTGTATGTATATTATAGCAGTGTTGTAGGTATATTATAGCAGTGTTGTAGGTATATTATAGCAGTGTTGTATGTATATTATAGCAGTGTTGTAGGTATATTATAGCAGTGTTGTAGGTATATTATAGCAGTGTTGTATGTATATTATAGCAGTGTTGTAGGTATATTATAACAGTGTTGTAGGTATACTAGAGCAGTGTTGTAGGTATATTGTAGCAGTGTTGTAGCCAATAACACCTTGTTTTCGAACGCTGGAATAATAAAACAACTCTTCATTTATATGGCCTGTTACTAATGTTGTAACGTGTTAAAACATGTGTTGTGGTTATTAATTTAAACATTAATTTTATTCGACGATTCCTCTTTTCCAGTGTCCTCTGTTTGACGTCCTCGTTGTGCATTGCGCTGCAGACGCTGTTTGCGCCGTCAAACCACGATCATTACAAACATGTCTACGGCATCGGGAACACTTCACGCAGAAACGTTGCTCAGACGCAGCCACGTGGATGCCACTGGGGATTTGTTCACGTAAGTCCGCATAATTCAGCTCCTACAAAGACTACTGAGTTTGAACCAGCATCCGGTTGTGATGAATGTCGACGTCCACCGCAGCCAAAGTAAGACACAAGAACTGGGTCAGCGCCGAATCGCAACCGTCGTTGCTATATCCCAGCATTGGGTTGTGTGGTTAGAAGGAATTAAGACATATATATGTCAAGACGACCGATGGAAGAACGTCTAAGTAACCGAACCAAGGTTAATGCCCGACAAACCGAATGAAGATCAACGGCCAAAGATACCGATCCAATAACAACGCCCAAGATCAACGCTAACAAACCGATCCGAGATCACCTTGCCGCTGTTTATGGCAAGCTCAGTAGAGGTCCATTTACACATTTACATCTAGACTGTAGAATGGCGACAAGAAAGCGAAACTTGTTCTTGTTGCTCTTGTTCGTCCCGATCATCAATATGGTGCTGTTGATGCTGCTCAAGAAGCCACGCCTGTTGCAAGAAGACCACGAAGGACCGCCCGTGATCGACGGCAGACGCCACCAGCCATCGGACGCCGAGAACGCAGCCGACGAGCAGGCCTGGATAGTCGTCAACCCGAATGAGCGAAAACAACAATCGACTTTTCAGGAATCTAACTCAAAGAGACCGATATTGGACGAGACATTTGACAACCCGTATATCCTCAGCGCCGGCGTCAACTTTGCTGCGACACCAACCGCTGGTCCGCCTGGAACAAACGCAACGCGTGGTCCGTTGCGACGATTCGTCGTGTGGAGCCAGGACTTCAGGGTCGGTCCAGTGGCAGCGCTGAAGCACCTCCTCACACCGCTAGGTGTCGTCTTTATCGACCAGAGCTTCTCTCCACTATGCAGAGTCACACGCACTTGCGCGCGCAACCTGGACGCGATCTCCGCGCTGAAGATGTGGCACCTCTCGGACGTGTTCGCGCGCGACTTCCACCGCGCCTACGCCAACGACGCTCGCCTGGCAGCCGTCGACGCCTTCCTCTGCGTCTACCCGCCATCGCAGTGCGAGCTCTTCGCCGCGTTCAACAAGAGTGTCATCCTCGTAATTGACGACCGTTATGAGCTCGGCCGCGCGGCGCCCAGTCGCTGGATCACCTGGAACAAACATATCGCGCGAATAGCGGCCGACCCAAAAAACGCGGTTATCGTGACGAACCATTACGACCGCGAGTACGTGCAGTATTTCACCATGATGGCCCCACCCCGCATACCGTACCACTGCGGTTACGTGGACGTCTCGTACAACCCGCAGCGCTCGCAGTTTCTCCTCATGCCATCGGCGCATCGCTTCTTCGAACACATCCTTCTTCGAGACATCGCCTCCATCTCCGAGGATCTCAAATTGGACGTCTCTTTGCAGCGGGCCTCGTTGAGCTACGGGCATCGGTTCCGACTCACGGACCTCGCGAGGCACTGGGGGCTCGTCTACGTGCCGCATCAGACGTCGTATCTGGCTCTGACGGAACACTACCGTGCCGGCATCCCGATGTTTGTGCCGAGTGTCCATTTGTTGACGGACTGGCACCAGCGGCACGCAGTCGTCGCCGGCAAGAGCCGGGTCGCATCCCAGCGAGCGAAACGTGACGGATCAGTGATCAAGGGAGCCATTTCGCTTCCCGACCCGAACGACGACACGCGACGGGCGTCGGTCGCGTACTGGCTGCACCACGCCGACTTCTACCAATGGCCGCACGTAATACAGTTCAAGTCTATCGAAGACCTGGTCCGCAAACTGACGACCATTACCATCACCGAGCTGCGGAACATCAGCCGACTGATGCGTGAGCACAGCGCACAGGAACAAATGACGATCACTAAGGATTGGATGAGTACGTTAAATCGCATAATTTTGGTGCAGGACAGAACAAGAACAGAACAGAACAGAACAGAACAATAACGTAGTCGTGCGTAATTATTTATTATTTAACTCCGTGTTGAACAATTCTGATAAGTCACCAGGGTTTTATTAAGGCCTCGCAAAATTCCCGTATGAAAGACCTGCTCTGTCCCCTTTAATTTTAATATATATTATTAAAATTAGAATTTAAACGTCATATGTAGATTAACAATGATCATAATTAGCTTTACAACTTCCCTAGGCTTAGCAACCAAAAACGACCAACCCCGTATATATATATGCGTAGCAGCCAACCAGCCTCCGACCGTTGCTTTTCAATGCTACCATCCAACTATTTATAACCCGATCGGGTTCAAATGTCGAACAGAACGATATATGACAATGAAGTTTCTCGCCTTTTGACCCCTACATTTGAATGGATGCATAATTTCGACGCTGGACTTTTATCCATCCGCGTTATTTTTAGACATAGACCGGAAGTAATTACTGAGTGGTGACATCTTCGATGTTCTTACTGGTTGTTAGTGAAATGACCACCAGGTGGCTTTCTCAGTCATAACAGCTTAATACTTATGATATTCAACTTCAAACAGCCCTGTCTAGGGCTAACATAGGAGTGGTTTATTTCAGAGTCTTCCTTCTGTAGAGTTAGGCTGCATTCGAATGCGCTCGTATTCATGACATGTAAAGAGAGCTCACGATCCCGGTCAACTCGTAAATATCAGGGTTTTACGGGGGTCGTGAACTCTACTTACATATCGTGAACTCGTATTCACGAGAAGTACGAGCGCATTCAAAAGTAGCATTAGTGAATCCACCACATGTTTATGCAAAACGAAATGAAAACAAATTGCCCAAGCTTCGAAACGGCGGAGGTGTAATTGAAACACCGTCCTCTCGATCGACAGGCGAGTGTTCTATTGTATTGTATTGTTTATAAGAATTAAATGAGGGTAGAAGGAGCTCCTTGATATTTTAATGTTTTCGTATATAATATGTTGCGCCACTACACGTTGCATTTTAAACTATAGGGTGCCTAGGCATATTTGGCCTCCCCTTTACGATACCCTGAAGTCCCATGTATATACAGTGCATTATACACCGATGTTGACTGTCACGTTGTTCCGACAACCATCATTGGAAATGCCACATGAGTGAACTGTGCTAATGTTGTAATTATATGTCGTGAATGACGTGGCACTAAACACGATATTTCCACCGGAAGTTGAATTCACAAGTTTTACGACGCTGTTTTCCAGCTAGCTATTGCATACCGATGTCTGGTTGCTCAGCGGCCAGTACTTGATGTCTTGTAGCAGTAGGCTGGCTGGCTGGCAGGCTGGCTGGCTGGCTGTATCACACGTTTTTTATTGTCCAACATCCACTGTTGTTGAGTTAATGTGAAGATGTTGTCTGCAGTATGGAAGAACTGTTGCTTGTGTGTCAAAAGTCCGTGCGCACTTTATTTATCATTAATTGCGTAGTCGGGTTTCTTATGGAGGGAACATTTCAAAATATGACTTAGACTAAGGGAGTCGGCACACACGGACACACGGACACACAAATAACGGAACATGTTGCCAGACTAACTCTCCACATAACGCTACGTCCATTTGCATTAAATCCTGCTGCCATGGGCTCCGCTTCGAGGCAACTTTTGATTAATCCAATCTGATAATTTGTTCGGATTATCCAATTAATATGTCGTTAGATTCTACACATCAAAATATAGACCAGGTTCTAATTATAAGGTCCCTCGACTTCCAACTTCCTGATATTTCTCCCCAGCTGTAATTATTCATATTTAAACCACACTACTACTCAATCACCGCCCTCCTTTCTTATCATTTTTGTTATCCATATTCTGATCTGTAATGTTATTTTGTGGACGTCATTGTTGTGGAATATTTTTAGACGGGTGTTAGTAGAAATATCGTCGGAATGAATATTGTAGGGCAATATTTGTCCAGAACCCTGTATAACGGACGAATGCCCCGAGCCTGCCATCACGTAAATTGACACTGTAGTGATCGTATATTTAGACAGTTTTGAGAAAATCCCTGGGTGGAACTATGCAGGTCACGTTGTATATGCACTACATTAGTTACTGCAGCACACAATACAGTCAGCATTCCGTGACGCATTTGCCTTAAATTGAATGTCATTAACGTGTTAACAACGGCAGACACACCGATCAATCACAACTTTCTTTACAATACACCTTGTACGTCAACTACGATAAAGCATTAGGAGTATTAATTTTTAGATTTCCTTAAATGTCTCGTCCACACGCACGCACAAAATCAGTCGATAAATCGAGTCAATGATTTTATTTCCAGTGGGTAAAGCTAGATCTGAAATAGGCCAAAGTTAGCTCCGAAACAATTTTCCACCCAGCCTGGTCAGGCATAATTATTATTCACCCAATCTCCGAGATGATGTAGCCTGCCTGATCATAAATATAATTATCTTCTTTCGCACTCAGGAGTTTGCCCATATAAATATGTATGGTTTTGAAAGAAATGGTTGATCTATGTGTCACTAAAATGCTTTGAGCCATATTTGTAGATAACCATGAAATAAAAATCTTACCTGAAACAAAACGGTTGCCCCCCCCCCCAACGGGCCCCAGTTGGTGGGTGGTGGAAGGAGTCTATGTTCGCAAGTTGGTGCCACTTTGGGAGTGAGCCAAGCCATATCGTAAGTGGACAAGGAAGCCATTGGCTTATGGAGAGTCCAATATTTTTAATATATGTGTAATCCGCCCTCCTGAGATATGTGTGTACCTTGTTTTTAAGCATATTCACGTTGCTAGCAGTTACGCAATATGTAGATAATTTGTTTCGTTCATTGGTTGTCCTCTGTGAGAAAGAGTCCTTCCTGATATCCAATCTACACTGATCATTTACTAATGTTGCCTCGTGTCCTCTAGTTCTCTTAGTTTTCTTGAGTGAAAAAAAATATGTCTATACATTTTTTCATACCCATTCAATATCTAATAAACTTCAATTTGATCTCCTCTTAATCTCCTTGTCTCTATGGTTGTTAAACCACATTCTTTCAGTCGTTCTTCACAACTACGGTCTCTCAGTTCTGGAATAATTTTAGTTGCTCTCCTCTGTATTCTTTCAAGCGAATCTATATCCTTCGTACGATATGGACTCCAAGCGTGTATACAGTATTCTAAATGAGACCTAAGTATGGCTTTATACAGAGGTATAATTAACTTTTTTCCTTGTATGTAATATTTCTCCTAATAAATCCAATAATTTTATAACCCTTTTATGCTGCAATACCACACTGCTCTGACACTTTCACATCAACACTTATTATAACCCCTAAGTCCTTTTCTTTTACAGAAGCACCTAGAACAGTATCTTTTACATATATAATTTACATCCAAGTTCCCGTGTCCTGTATGTAGGCACTTACGTTTCCCAACATTTAATAACATCTGCCATCTCTCAGACCATTTGACTAATTTGTCTAGATCGTTTTGTAAATGTTGTTTATAACCACCATTGTTAACCCTTCAAAAAACTTTCTGTCATCCGCAAATGTCAGTACGTTACTTCTTACATTATCGCCCAAGTCATTGATCTATATTAGAAATAATAAAGGTCCTAATATTGATCATTGTTGTTCCCCACTCAAAACTGAGTTCCAGTTTGAAACCTCCCCATCTACTACAGCATGCTGTCTTCTGTCAGTCAGCCATTGTTCTATCCAGTCGAGTATGCCATCCCCAATACCGTGGGCTTTCAATTTAAATAGTAATCTTTGATGTGGCACTTTGTCAAAAGCTTTCTGAAAATCTAAGTATATAATATTTTCTGATGATCCCTCGTCTGTCCACTTAGTGATTTCTTCCAAAAATATAACATATTTGTTAAGCATGACCTCGCTTTTTACGAAACAAGTAGAGATAAGCGTAACAATATATCTTTTATTTGTAAAAGTATAATGTTTTGCCTTCATATACAGAGAGTAACACAATTTATCATCACACTGATATTTAACACGTAATTTCTCGGACGCTCTGTCTCAAAGCTGTGTCGTCAACGGGATAAATGGCCACCTAGCGATTAAGCAGAACACTGACTTCGCGACACCTGGTGATCATTCCATGCTGCGGTCAAACTGACGCTTCAGTTGACACATGGCGCATAAGGGACACATACTTGTCGTGCAGCAATCCCCAATAATGCTGCCCTGAAAGAAGTAATGTAAACTGCTAGTAATTCGCACAAGCATGCATGCTCACGCACACGCACACGCACACGCACACGCACACGCACACGCACACGCACACGCACACACACACGCACACGCACGTTCACACAAGAAAGCACGCACGCACACTTCCACCAGCCTTCGTCATTTTGACGCTTAAAACATACACACAAATCAAAGATTTTTCGGAAAGCAGCAATTCCACGCAGAAAAACCGCCAACAAAATGACATTGATTTCTGCATCAACAATAAACTCAGGTGTGTTTTCTGTGACCGGTTCTGGACAAATTGTCCAAAGAATCAAAATCAACCAAAAGCAAACTATTTAGGATTCCATCACGTCTTGCGAGAATTGTGGATAAATGATTGGCGTCACACAAAGAGGTGAGGCATACATGCACGTGTACACACGCATGCACGCACTCACGCACGCACGCACTCACGTCTTTTTATTGTTGTGTGCACCTTTGTACAATAGCTAGTGTCTCCGCCTAGTGATTGAACGTTCGTGATGAACGTGCTATTATGTAAAAGGGCAAAGATACAAAACTCACTTCAATGTTGTTCTTGAGACGCAGCTTGAGTCTGAGCGTCATCAGCGCCATGGGAACTGCCAGAGGAAGACAGCAACTCTCGTCCATCATGGTCGCCAGGTAGAATAGGTAGCACGGCGCACAGAACAGCACGGCGCACGCTTTCAGATAAAATAATATAGAATATACTGTATACATATATACATATCACTCAACAAGTGAGTATGTAAAAGTATAAAAATAAAATTAATAAAATTATATAACTATCAAATAAAGGTCCAGGAGAGATAGTAATGATAGGGGACGGGGGAGAGGGGGAGAGGGGGAGAGGTATAGAAGGGGGAGGGTGAAGGGCAGGGGGAGAGAGGGGAGTAGGAACGGGAGGGGAGAGGGGAACGGAGAGGATGAGAGGGGGAGGAGAAGAGGGAGAGGGTAGGGTAGGGGAAGGGAGAGGGGAGAGGAGAGTGGAAGGGGCAGATGAGGGAGATGGGAGAGGGAGACAGGGAGATAGAGAGAGGGAGACAGGGAGAGGGAGACAGGGAGAGAGAGAGAGAGCGAGAGAGAGCGAGAGCGAGAGAGAGCGAGAGAGCGAGAGAGCGAGAGAGCGAGAGAGAGAGAGAGCGAGAGAGAGAGAGAGCGAGAGAGAGAGAGAGCGAGAGAGCGAGAGAGAGAGAGAGCGAGAGAGAGAGAGAGCGAGAGAGCGAGAGAGAGAGAGAGAGAGAGAGCGAGAGAGAGAGAGAGAGCGAGAGAGAGAGAGAGAGCGAGAGAGAGAGAGAGAGAGAGCGAGAGAGCGAGAGACAGAGAGAGACAGAGAGAGACAGAGAGAGACAGAGACAGAGAGAGAGAGAGACAGAGACAGACAGAGACAGACAGAGACAGACAGAGACAGACAGAGACAGAGAGAGACAGAGAGAGACAGAGAGAGACAGAGAGAGACAGAGAGAGACAGAGAGAGACAGAGAGAGACAGAGAGAGACAGAGAGAGACAGAGAGAGACAGAGAGAGACAGAGAGAGACAGAGAGAGACAGAGAGAGAGACAGAGAGAGAGACAGAGAGAGACAGAGAGAGACAGAGAGAGACAGAGAGAGACAGAGATAGACAGAGATAGACAGAGAGAGACAGAGAGACAGAGAGACAGAGAGACAGAGACAGAGACAGAGACAGAGAGAGAGAGAGAGAGAGAGAGAGAGAGAGAGAGAGAGAGAGGAGAGAGAGAGAGAGAGACAGACAGACAGACAGAGAGAGAAAGAGAGAGAGAAAGAGAGAGAGAGAGAGAGAGTGGAAGAGAGAGAGAGAGAGAGAGAGAGAGAGAGAGGGGAGAGGCGTGATGGAAGAGGGGGAGAGGGGAAGGGGAGATGGGACAGGGAGATCGGGATAGAGGGGTAGAGGAGGAGAAGGGGAGAGGACGAGGGGAGAAGGGGAAAGGGGGAGAGGGAACGAGGGAGAGAGAGGTTGTAGAGTGAGAGACTGGGAGAGAGTGGGGGAGGAATGGGGGAGAGTGGGGGAGAGTGGCATACATTGGGAGAGAGTGGATAGAACCAGAAAGAATAAACGGGAGTACTGCATACTAATGGGAAGATGGGGAGTTGAGGAAAGAGGGTAAGGATGAGAGGAGGAGAGGAGGAGAGGGGTGAGGGGAGGGGGACAGGGGGACAGGGGAAGAAAGGAAGAGGGGGAGAAGGGGAGAGGTGGAAGGGAGAAGGGGAGAATGGAAGAGGGAGAGAGGAATAGAGAATAATGAAGAGAGTGGGTAGATAGAACCAGAATGAATAGAGAGGAGTGCTACATACTAATGGTAAGCTAAATAAAACAAACAAAAATAACTTACAAACGAAGTGTGCACTACATCAAATTAATTTCACAACATACAAAATAAATCGGCCGCATTCCTTTCCACGAAACCTACATGGGAACACAATGTAGTGCTTTCCACGCGTTGTGGCCGTGCTCTGTTTACGGAATATTGTGTGGGTTTGTATCACCAAGTAATAATAAATCAATAACATTTATATTCCGTGAATACCGGTAATATACCAATGTTATTGATTCGCTAGATGCTTGTATGGCGACATACGACTTGTTCACAAACCGGAAGTAGATAATAGTACAGTGAATGATTAGAATAGAAAGAGTGTACATCACTAGCCAACACTCAAGTAGATAATAGTATAGTGAATGGTTAGAATAGAAAGCGTGTACATCACTAGCCAACACTCAAGCAGATAATAGTACAGTGAATGGTTAGAATAGAAAGAGTGTACATCACTAGCCAACACTCAAGTAGATAATAGTACAGTGAATGGTTAGAATAGAAAGAGTGTACATCACTAGCCAACACTCAAGTAGATAATAATACAGTGAATGGTTAGAATAGAAAGAGTGTACATCACTAGCCAACACTCAAGTAGATAATAGTACAGTGAATGATTAGAATAGAAAGAGTGTACATCACTAGCCAACACTCAAGCTTTCGACAACAGGTATTGGCAGACAGGAAACCAAAGAAGGACAACTGGAGAATAATCACTGAATAAGCATTGGTTGCCTGGCACAATCGTTCAATTGCGAAGTTCAAACGGGTGGCTTGTATTATTAAGTATCTTCTAAATTGCATCTAAGATATTATTAATTAGACTTCAGTAGTAACATCTCTCACTCAGACACACTGAAATTATTTGCGTCAATTAATAATAATATATTGATTTCCTTCAAATGCATGAATCACGAAAAACTCAGTGTACCTATTTCGACACAATAAGGACTTACTTGTAGATATGTCATCAAGACATCCGTAGAGCCCAACATCCCACTTCTCTGGCCGATCCTTCTTCTTCCTCCCCGGCTGTTCCATGACGACGCTTATCTGGGCAAAGTATTGAAGTTAGGAATGACCAGCATACATGGCGTAATTATTACCAGTACATCAACGGAATTATCTTCATGTAATTACAGCAATACGGTACGATGTCCTAGTTCGTTTTCATTACTATGTTGGTTTATGAATTAGGACGGCGGGTCGCTGCCCGACGTGGTTCGGGATTTGGACACAAGCACCACACCGAGTGCGTGTGTGGTGCCACCTAGTTACAAACGTTGGCAGTTCATGCTTTGTTCGAATATGCCGGATGTTTATCATTATTGTTTCATAGCCTTACTTATATCAAATACATTGTCGTGGTCGAGCTGGAGTTTAATTTGTTTATTTTGGTACGTCCTGGCAAAACATTTTTTATTTCTGAAGGACGAGTTACACAATAGACGAACACTCGTCGGACTTACGATAAGCCAATGGCTTCCGTGTCCACTTGCTATATGGTTATTTCTGAAGGACGAGTTACACATAGACGAACACTCGTCGGACTCACGATAAGCCAATGGCTTCCTTGTCCACTTGCTATATGGTTATTTTGCTCTGGAAGGCAATCTTGTTTAATGCTGTTAAATTGTTTTAACTGTCATGGCATCTTCGGGTATATTCTGGTCTGAAAAGGTTATCCAATATAGACCCCCATCTACGGAAACGTAGAACCCATCTCCGAAAACTGCATTTTCTCGTCCATCCCTGCCTTGCCTCCACACTCACCTGCTGGGGCTGTGCGCACATTCCTGGCGTTATGTAGCCTGTCGGGGGCTGTAGGTACACTCCGGGGGTTGGGGTGTGGTGATGTTGACTCATAGGCACTGGTAGGAAAGTTTCTTTCCACGAGGGCTCTGACGGCGAATTAATATACGCGTTATTTCCACTCACTGCTGTTACGCACGCACGCACGCACGCACGCACGCACGCACGCACGCACACACGCACGCACACACCCACGTATATATATATATATATATATATATATATATATATATATATATATATATATATATATATATATATATATATATATATATATATATATATATATATTAAAATTACACAACACCTAAACAATAAGTACATACAATTTAGTGGAGTGTCGTTTCGGCGTGTAAAGAGATACAGGGAGTGTAATTAGAGATACGGGGAGTGTTCCAGATACGCATCATCGACACTCGTAGTGTACCTTCAGCGAAAAGGTGTTAACAAATTAAACTACCTTCAGCGAAAAGGTGTTAACAAATTAAACTACCTTCAGCGAAAAGATGTTAACAAATTAAACTACCTTCAGCGAAAAGGTGTTAACAAATTAAACTACCTTCAGCGAAAAGGTGTTAACAAATTAAACTGTCTATCACATAGGGTGTCGTATGTCAACGTCAAGGCGCGCTACGTAGAACTTGTGTGCAATCAACTGTGACGTTCCGTTCCATTTTTTACTGCGTGGGTTTAATGTAGTACGATAGAAAATGTATCATTGTCTACATTTGGGTGAAAATACCAGTTTGCATAAAAGCAAGAACTTGTGTGCAGCCAGTCGTGACGTTCAACTCTCACTTCGTGGGTTCAGTGCAACTCGCTAGAAAATGTGTAATCGTCCACAGCTGGGCAAACATAAATGGAATAGTGGATTGCATAAATGTCAGCGGGAATTCCTCGCCACCTATATGAACTTAGTTAAGGAAATTTTTTCATAGGAAAACGCCTGATAGAGTGTGGCATGACAAGACTATTTTTTCCGAGGGACAAACAGGAGACAAAATAGAAGTTTTTAAAATATTGAATGGTTATGACGATATTGACAGAAATATATGTTCTTCGATTTAAAAAAGGTGTGTAGTAGTACTTGAGGGTACACAGTAGCATTAGTAAGCAAAAGAACAGTTATGTTGTTATGTGAAAAACGCATTCTCATAGAAGAGGGTTTAAATTAAATGAATATATTGTCTACTGGTTGTGTTAATGCTAGCAGTGTAAATGATGTAAATAAGGGCGGGGTACACATTGATGAAGTATGCTACACTCTCGATAAGTCCATTGTTGTTAAATTTGTTATGTACTGTCAACTTATACAATGATCTTTGGGGTGAACGTGGAGATTCGCCTGCAGTTCGAGAAGTTGAGGTTTTTTTTTTAATTTCCTGGTAGTTTGCGTTTCCAAATCCTTTCACATGGATATAGCACTTGTTGAATATGTTACACACTAGATAAATCGAAACAACGAACACTTGGGGATACTTATTCGGAATGCGTAAACAGTGCATTGGTCTATATAGAAGTCATGTGCGGAAGAGGCGAAAGAGGGCACAGTGTATGGTTAATACAGAAATGTCCGCCGCATTGAAGCCGAACATGTTTGGTTTCAAAACAAACAAAACACTGCTGGAATCCACTGAATATATGAGGTCGTTCGCTTCACTTACAGAGAGCTAAATATGCACACATTTGGTTGTCCAAACATACTTTAAAACTGTATGCATGTGTGGTTAATATATTATGATGGTTCACTTGTTAAATTACCCCTGACCTCCGTTCCAACCACACATTACCTCAACAATTGGTAAAGTACTAAATAGGTTAAGGCTCTTGGCTGTCGGTGGGTATCACCCGGCAGAGGTTGCCGGGTGTAAGCTTTTGTTTTGTGAATTAATATTATTTAAAATTATTCACACTTTTTTGAAATAAAGGTCAATCTTACGTTTTCATTGTTTTAATTACGTTAATACGTATCTTTTCGTGCCTACTTTGTGTCTTCCGTATAGCCCGGCAGAAGTCTTTTCGTGCTTACATTGTGTCTTCCGTATAGCCCAGCAGAAGTCTTTTCGTGCCTACCTTGTGTCTTCCGTATAGCCCAGCAGAAGTCTTTTCGTGCCTACCTTGTGTCTTCCGTATAGCCCAGCAGAAGTCTTTTCGTGCTTACCTTGTGTCTTCCGTATAGCCCAGCAGAAGTCTTTTCGTGCCTACCTTGTGTCTTCCGTATCGCCCAGCAGAAGTCCAGACACGTGTCTCCACTGCCACTTACAACGGACAGTGTGGTCAAGGCTCGTTGACCATATGCCATGTGACGTCATGCAATCCTAATTACTGTCTAGTTGTCAATAAGGCTGCTCGCCATTGACGTCATTCAGTTTTGCCCCTGGTGCCTTGGTTAGCTGTCGGGGAATTTTGGGACATTCCGTGCGACAATCGATGAGAAAATGACTTCGAGAGCAATAGACAGCGTTGTAGAAGAGACATAGAAATGGTGGTCTTGGTTCGCTCGGCCGCTGGGCTTTCCCAGAATCAGAACGAGACGGCTATAAATAGTAAATCCGGCTAATCACGAACAACCATATTGCCCAATTATGTTGATCGATTGATGTACATGTGCTCAACGTAAATGTACTCAATATAAAAATGTAACTTGCCACCAAAAAAATATGGTGTTTAATAATGTGTATGATATACAGGGCTCTATATATATATATATATATATATATATATATATATATATATATATATATATATATATATATATATATATATATATATATATATATATATATATATGTATGTATATATATATATATATACACCCCTGTATATATATATATATATATATATATATATATATATATATATATATATATATATATATATATTATATATATATATACACCCTTGTATGTATATATATATATATATATATATATATATATATATATATATATATATATATATATATATATATATATATATATATATATATATGTATATATACATTTAGATGTATATATATCAATCTAGTGTGAATATATAGAGCATTCAATGTATGTATATATGTTTGTATGTATGTATGTATGTATGTATAAACATATATATATATATATATATATATATATATATATATATATATATATATATATATATATATATATATATATATATATATATATATATATATATATAGCTAGTGTGGATACAATATAATACTTACTTACTTAATTAATCCTTTTCGTGTGGCCTTATGTATGATACTAATAATGATGACAAAAAGTGCAAACACTTATTTCCATTATAGTCCAAAGTCTATGGTCGAAACATTGCACAGATCTGTTGACCAGTATTGCGCTCAGCAAGTTAAACAATTTCAATTAATTTTACTATGGAATTTTACCGATATATATTAAAAAGATGTATATTAAATTATTTAAAGAAAACTTGGTAAACAGCGTCATGTAAGATAAGAGGATATTTCATGTTTTGCGCATATAGATTGGTCTTGCTATATATGGTAGTGGAAGTGGCGGTGGCGGTGGCGGTGGCGGTGGCGGTGGCGGTGGCGGTGGCGGTGGCGGTGGCGGTGGCGGTGGCGGTGGCGGTGGCGGTGGCGGTGGCGGTGGCGGTGGCGGTGGCGGTGGCGGTGGCGGTGGCGGTGGCGGTGGCGGTGGCGGTGGCGGTGGCGGTGGCGGTGACGGTGACGGTGGCGGATGGGCTGGCAGCGGCAGTGGCAGTAGCTGGTGGCAGAAATTGAAGCGAAGAACATGCATAATAATAAAGAGGCCTAGTAAATAGCACAAGGAGGACTGTAAGCGATGAAATAGTCGACGGCGAATGAAGAGAACGGCTGTGGCGTAGTACAGGAGTCAGTCTTTGGGTTGTTGCTGTTTTCTTTCTCTGTCGCACTCCAAGAAGACAGCGGGATACGTCGTGTGACATACAATTCCGCCAAGACAAGTAGAAGCAGGTGAACAGCCTGCTGACATGTTCTTGGAACCATCGTGGAAAAGGTAATTAACAGTCCCTCTTAGTGTTCTGGAGTAAAAAAAATAGAAATACCATATTTTGGAGTATTGTACATCTCCATAGGCTACGAAAAAAGTTGAGATGAACCAGAATCCATTGTCACCAAGATATATGGAAATATTAGCGGTGTCATTTTAACTCAACCAAGTAAGACGAGGAGAAGACTATCGAGGAGAAGACTATCGCATCACTTAACGATCTACAAAATAATTTGTCTGCAAATATCCATCTACTAATTACAGCCAAATGTATATTTTGCACGAGCCAAAATTAGATTCCTATTTATATTGTTTTGTATATCCAAAGAAACACTGATCATTATTGTTTTACACAACTGTATTCTGTGCAACTTTGATTGAACATCACGTAGGCATAGGCTAAAAATATTTACATGATTTGTTCACAATTGGAGAAAATGTTTCAACAAAAAGTATATATGTGCGTGCGTGCGTGCGTGCGTGCGTGCGTGTGTGTGTGTGTGTGCGTGCGAGTTTGTGCCTATTATTTTACTTCCGGCAATTCCTTAGCACCAGGTGGTTGTAATGGAAAATATCCCTACCGTCAGCCATTGTCAATACAGATCATCGATATTTGTAACAGCCACAGCTTGACAATGAACAAAGAATTCGGTCATTTATTTTATGGTAACTCTATAGGTCGTACACACACACGTTGCTCTGTGTGGCAAACTGATGAGGGGGCGTGGTAGGAAGTGGGAGTTTGAGAAACAAAAAAATCATGTCACACCTCTTCATACATCAAACTCGTTGATTCTAGTCACAGAGGCTGACTCGAGTCGCACATGTTGACTTGACTTGGAATTCAGATAGATGACTCGAGACTTGACGTGGACTTGGAGTTTGTTGAATTGTGACTTGACTTGCCAGTTTGTGACTTGTCAACAAGTCTGCCACGAACATAAAATCGCTCCAGTGAGTTTCTAAGTGGCAGTGGCAGTGATGTTTGGTGGAACACTTTATGCGCTGCCGAAATCTGCACGCACATAGTTGACCAGCGCATTTGAAATGATGTGTGTGAAAGATAAACACATTCTCTGGAGGTATGTCAGTGTGTGCGTGCTTGCGTGCGTGCGTGTATGCGTATGTGTGTAATTGACATAATTTACATATTGCTTTGACTGATAACAGCATAACAAGATTTCACAAGATTGTCATCCAAAGCAAAGGCTCAGATGGCAAGTGGACAAGAGAGCCACTGGCTTACCAAGAGTCCAACATTTTTCATTTATGTGTAACCCGCCCTCCTGAGATATGTGTCAACCTTGTTTTAAACATATTCACGCTGCTACCATTTATACAGTGTAATTTGTTCCATTTATTTATTGTCCTCTGTGAGAACGAGTACTTCCTGATATCCAATTTACACTGATCCTTTACTAATGTTACCCCATGTCCTTTAGTTCTACTTTCTTTCTTGAGAGAGAAAAACATATTTCTATCAATATTTTCATGCCCATACAATATCTGGAAAACTTCAATTTTATCTCCTCTTAAACTCTTTATTTCTAGGGTTGTTAAAACACATTATCTTAGGCGTTCTTCATAACTAAGGTACCTCTCTGTCTTGCGATATGGTCTCCAAGCTTGTATAAAGTATTCTAGATGGGGTCTAACTATTGCTTTATACAGATATATATATATATATATATATATATATATATATATATATATATATATATATATATATATATATATATATTTATATTTATTTATTTATTATATATATATCAATTATATATATATATATATATATATATATATATATATATATATATATATATATATATATATATATATATATATATATATATATATATATATATATATATATATATATATATATATATATATATATATATATATATATATATATATTTATACATTAAGAATAACAAAGGTGCTAATACTGATCCTTGTGGTACCCCACTATATAAGAATTGCGTTGGCGCATTCGTCCCAAAAAGTTCCTTGTAAACGCGTCTGCTCACACTCCCCAACAGCCGTACTCAGCTCATGAAATTGCTAGTGGCGCCACTAGTGGGGAGTTTGTGGGGTCCCCTGCGAGTACTGCGCCACCCAGCGATAATTGCGAGATTCGTCCAAAGAAAATGGTGGCGTAATCGGGTGTCTCATTCGCCGGAACGTCAACGTATCAAGTAGGTTTCGTCCATGCAACCATTTTTTCGAGAAACGGAATTGTTTGTGGGCGTGCATTGTTGTGAATAAAGAATACGTCATTATTGTTGAGACTAAATCAAAATGTGGGTTGGTGCGTAACGTTGTCACGGTCACGGCACTATCGTTTCGGCGTCGCATCATCTTGACATGATCATTGATGATTGTCATAATTTGAGTGATTGACGTGAATAATTTGAATAAATTCACCATGTAAAGTATCTAAAGAACATATGACACAAACGCTGTATAAACGCTGTATAAACCAATAAGTCAGATACGACTATAAAGTTAAGTCCAAGACTCGAGCGGCTAAGCCTAGGCTAAGTCTAAGAGGATTGTAGCAACGCGGGCACCGGTTCCACCTCATATCAGTAACGAAGGCTTAACATTGTCAGTAAAACATGACAAGCACAGCAGCCTATCAGTTACCATGATTCGTGTGAACTTTTTGACTTCAGAAGCATGATAAGGCAGACCGGTGGCGATGTGCTCGTACTCATGAAAATGATGGGTCATGTACCCGGGTGTTGGATGTTTGAACTAACCCACGTCGCGATCGGTGAACTGTAAAGGCGAAAACGCTTTACTAAAGCGTTTTCGCTCGCATGGGCTGAACTATGCGTGTATACAACCGTCAGAACGAGACTGCCGTGTGTTATCTGGTTTGATATATCTCTGTAAAATGCTGTAGACCAGTCAGGTAGTCTTACTACTGTGATATATCCAACCAGGGCTGGGGTCAATTCCAAAGGAATTGGAATTAATAAATTAAATTCCAAATCCGGAATTGGAGCGGAATTGGAATCGAAAGATTTTGAATGAGAGGAATTGGAATTGAAATTTTTTTAACAAAAGGAATTGGAATTGAATGGAAAGAAATTAAGCATCTGATTTTTGTGTGACAACCAATATTTTTCTAGCCTGTTGTAGACGGCTATGTGTATAATAATGCTATCAACTGATGCATTGAGGATCTGAAAGCTGAAATCCTGTCATTCATGCCAGTATCTTATGATTTCTTTATGTTGCCACTTGCCAGCGGGTTAATGAAGGGTTCCAGACTGGCTTTAATAGAAACATCAAAGATATTTTCAACTGTTTACAGACTTGGGAAGTTAGCCCTTTTACACCCATGAAAAGACACTTATTGGCAGGCTACAGCCATGAGGTTGATCAATCAGTAATCACTGATTACTAATCAGAGATCAATGACCACTGACCAACACTACAAAGCATAGGCAAGCTAGCTGTAGCCAAATGTGTGAAAATGGTTTCCCACTTGCCAGTATAAATATGTGTTGCCTAACATTGGAATTGATTGAAAGGAATTGACCCCAGCCCTGTATCCAAGCAGATAATGTACAGCAGATAATGTACAACAGATAATGCACAACAGATAATGCCTGATATATATATATATATATATATATATATATATATATATATATATATATATATATATATATATATATATATATATATATATATATATATCAGGCATTATCTGTTGTAAATTATCTGGTTGGATATATCACAGTAATAAGACTACCTGACTGGTCTACAGCATTTTACAGAGATATATCAAACCAGATAACACACGGCAGTCTCGTTCTGACGGTTGCATATATATATATATATATATCAGGCATTATCTGTTGTGCGTTATCTGGTTGGATATATCACGGTAATAATATATATATTTTTAGTACACGTAGGGACAAATAACGTAGAGAGGGAGGGTACAACTGCCATAGTTAGGAAATATAGGCAGTTGGTCAGAACACTAAAACAGACGCGGGTTGAGCAGGTAATACTGTCAGGGATTTTACTTGTAATGGGCAGGAGGGGTCACAAATATCGAAATTGTCGGGGTATGGCAATTAACATGTTAGTCCAGAAGTTATGTAGGGAAGAGGAAGTTGGATTTGTGGATTTATGGGGAACTTTTGTTGGGAGGGCTGATATGTACATGAAGGATGGGCTTCATTTAAGTGGAAAGGGGGCGGCAGTATTCGCGGACAAACTTTCAGCAGCAGTAGATAGTGACTTGGGTACAATGACAAATATTTTTGGAAGTAAACATTCTTTAAACTAGAAGTGCAGGGGGGTTACCTAGAGGTGTCTCAAGCAGAACAAGAGGCCACTAGCACAGATAAACCAATATCAAATCATCCGAAAAACATCTCTGAAAAAGGTTATAGATGCGTATGTTTAAATGCAAGGAGCATAGTAAATAAGAAAAACGAATTAAACATTATGGTAGAAGATATTGACCCTCACATAATTGGTATAACTGAATCATGGGCCAACATAGATATAACAGATGCTGAATTATGACTGACAGGATATGTAATGTTTAGGAAAGATCAAATAGGAAGAAGGGGCGGGGGAGTTATTTTATATGTTAAAGAATCTATTCAGGCTTATGAAATAAAACTAGAAAGGGAAGCAGATTGCGATGAAGCTGTTTGGTGCAAAATTGTTTCAGGAAATTCAAAATTAACTATTGGATTAGTTTACCGAAGTCCAAACATAAACGAAGAGGACAACACAAAAATAAAAAACGCTATAAAGGAAGTTAGTAAAGGGGAATGTATCATAATGGCAGATTTTAACCATGGACACATACAATGGAATTCTCTAGAGAGCACAGGGATTGAGGACCAACAATTTCTATTTTTAATCCAGGATAGCTTTCTTACTCAGCACGTACTAGAACCAACCAGGGGAGAAAATGTATTAGATATAGTTTTGTCATCACAAAAAGAATTAGTGGACAATGTAAAAATATTTGAACCATTGGGTAATAGTGACCATAATCAAATACATTTTGACATCAATGTAAAATCAGAAAGTAAAAATAAGAAAACGTACAAGAGAAACTTCCACAAAGGTAACTACAAAGATATGAGAAAATACTTAGCAAAGCTAGATTGGAATAACATGCTGATGAATAAGACCGCAATTGAATGTTGGAATATTCTAAAATATGAAATTGAGAGTATCATCGATAAATTTGTTCCCTTCCAAAAACAAGGAAAACGGTGTAGAAAGAAACACTTGTCAAAAGAGGCTATTAGAAAAATAATGCTAAAACAAACTATGTGGAGGGTTTATAGGCGTACCAGAAAGGACGAAGACTATGCAAAATACAAAGAGGCACTTAATGCAGCTACAACTGAAATCAGACAATCTAAAAGAAGCTATGAGCAAAAACTAGCATGTAACATAAAAAATGACAGCAAGAGTTTTTATGCATATGTCAGGAGTAAACAAAACGTACAAGACAAGGTTGGACCTCTAGAAGACAGTGCTGGAAATATAATATCACAGGGGTTTTTAATGGCGGAAGACCTAAATGGTTACTTCAGTTCAGTGTTTACCAAAGAAGATATTAGTTCATTACCAGTTGCTGATGCTAAATTTCAGGGGGCTAAATCTGACTATTTAGGTCCGTTAGTTGTAACTCCAGAATTGGTAGCTAAGAAAATAAAGGCAATGAAGGATAACAAATCACCGGGAGTGGATGGGATTCCTCCAAAATTACTAATGGAAACAGTAGAACAAATCAGTATACCACTTGCAAGTGTATTCAACTTGTCATTAAAAGAGGGAGTTGTTCCGTTTGAATGGAAAGAAGCAAACATCATACCATTATTTAAAAAGGGTTCGAGAAATAAGTCAGAGAATTACAGACCAGTGAGTTTAACGTCAGTGATTTGTAAATTATTAGAAAGGTTAATGAAAGACCATATGGTGGACTTCCTCGTTAAGCATAAATTATTAAATTCATCTCAACATGGATTCCTTAAAGCGAGGTCATGCTTAACAAATATGTTATGTTTTTTGGAAGAAATCACTAAGTGGATAGACGTGGGATCGCCAGTAGATATTATCTACTTAGATTTTCAGAAAGCTTTTGACAAAGTGCCACATCAAAGATTACTACTTAAATTAAAAGCCCATGGTATCGGGGATAGCATAACTGACTGGATAGAACAATGGCTGACTGACAGAAGACAACGAGTTGTAGTAGATGGAGAAGTTTCAAATTGGAAATCGGTTTTGAGTGGGGTACCTCAAGGATCAGTATTAGGACCTATATTATTCTTAATTTATATCAATGACTTGGACGACAGTATAACAAGTAACGTACTGAAATTTGCGGATGACACAAAACTGTTTAGAAAGGTTAATACTGATGGTGATAAACAACATTTACAAAATGATCTAGACAGATTAGTGAAATGGTCTGAGAAATGGCAGATGTTGTTCAATTTTGGGAAATGTAAATGCCTACATACAGGACATAGGAACTTGAATGTAAACTATAAAATGGGAGATACTGTTCTGGGTACTACTGTAAAAGAAAAGGACTTAGGAGTTACAATAAGCGCTGATATGAAAGTTTCAGAGCAGTGTGGTATTGCAGCTTCAAAGGGTAATCAAATTCTTGGATTGATTAGAAGAAACATAACATACAAGGGAAAAAAGTTAATTATACCTCTTTATAAAGCAATAGTTAGACCTCATTTAGAATACTGTATACAAGCATGGAGACCATATCGTAAGAAGGATATAGATACGCTTGAACGCATACAAAGGAGAGCAACTAAAATGATTCCAGAACTGAGAGACCTTAGTTATGAAGAACGCCTGAAAGAATGTGGTTTAACAACTCTAGAGACAAGGAGGTTAAGAGGAGATCAGATTGAAGTTTTTAAGATATTGAATGGGTATGAAAATATTGATAGAAATATGTTTTTCTCACTCAAGAAGGATAGCAGAACTAGAGGACATGAGGTAAAATTAGTAAAGGATCAATGTAGATTGGACATCAGGAAGCACTCGTTCTCACAGAGGACAATAAATGAATGGAACAAATTGTCTACAGATTGTGTAACTGCTAGCAGCGTGAATATGTTTAAAAACAAGGTTGACACATATCTCAGGAGGGCGGGCTATAAGTAGATGAACATTGTTGGACTCTCGATAAGCCAATGGCTTCCTTGTCCACTTGCCATCTGGGCCTTTGGCTTGGATGGCAAATCTTGTTAAATATATATATGTATATGTATTTATATATATATCAGGCCTGGGGTATATTACATTGCAGTGTAATAAATTACTATTAGTTAGTTTCCTTTCTATTACTATTACATACTGAAGGCAATGTAATATATTACTATTACATTTCAAGCTATTACTATTACATTTTCCATTGGTACTATTTTCTTTCAATTAAACATTTAACATACTTTTTAAAATAGAATCACTTACATAGATTCAGATTAATTCATGGGTGTATAATTAATTAAATTACAATTAACTCATAAATTTCCAATTAAATTAACCTCACACAAGTTCAGTCGGATATAGAAATTCAGATAGTCATTGGAATGAAACAGAAAAAAATTTCACTGTCACATAACACACTCTGATTATGCCATAGTAGACTATACTGCTCGGCTGCTGCTTGGTGGACAGTTAGTTATTGGCTCAAGGATAGGATGTTTTTCACACTTTTAGTCAATAGTGTGGAAGCTAGCTACCAACTGAGAAAAACTCTGAAAAGTTGGTGTGATCCCCTGGATTTTGTTCACACATTACCCAGCATGGCAGGCTGGCAGCTATGGTTGTGATGACATGGCAATGATTGATTCAGATGTTAAAGACAGTCTGTTTAGTGCTGGAAGCAGGGTTGTTTGATTTAAATCATTGATTTAAATTACTCCAAAAAAATTAAAATAATTGATTTATGTTTTTTTTTACTTCCGATTTTTTTAATCGCTGATTTATATGAGTTTAACACAAATAATTGTTTACAAGCATCTAGATCAACAACGTTTTGTGTGTTTTTTAATAATAAAGCACAAAGTGCGCACACTTGTGTAGCTGTATTGACACCAGATAGCCTGATAGTCAAATATTTGATGACATTGTGTATACCAGAATCAAATAAATAAAAAATCCAATAAATAAAAAAATCCAATTTTTTTATTTAAAAAAATAATAATGATTTTTTCAACCCTGGCTAGAAGCTTGGAACCCTTATCCTGCTTCAGTGAATCAATGAATAGGCTTATGTGAAAAGGACAAATGGATAAGGTGATTGGACAGTTACCTGATTATTTCTCTAAATGTGATATGCCAGGCAGCCAGAGAAAGCACTAAGGACATAACAATAACTGTACAGATGGTTGGGCAAGAAGGTTGCATTACGACAATCAAATTATGCATTGGCCTGGGATCGGCATTTCAAATTCATACAGCTACTCAGTCCTCTGCCAGAATCAAGCACTCTTTGTGCACTAACATTCTTCCTACACCTATTTAATGTTTTTAACTTATGATATGTGATTGATTGGTGAACAAAATATATAGCTGACAATGACTTATTGTCACTCAAAGGTATTGGGTTTACGGACAAAAACCACCCCGGACGAAAACCACCTGGACAAAAACCATCCGGACTAAAACCCCCCCGGACATAATCCCCCCTGACTAAAACTACCCTGGACAAAAACCACCCACGTTTTTTGCGAGTATTTATTTAGAATCATACGACCAATTATCATGAGTATACACATTCATACAGTGAGGGTGATTTTATATAGCATAATTTTACAACCAATTATACACATTCATACATGTACACATATCAAAAGTCAACATATATTATGAAAATTACTTCCAGCGGATACAGTGTCTATGAAAATTACTTCCAGCGGATACAGTGTCCTATTCCCCTCAGGGTAACCTCAACAGATTTGCGGCCATCGCGAATATCTGTACAGAGGTTGTGAAGCCTCTGCTGGAGCTGTGCTGTGGATCGATGTACCCGCTTCTTGAGAGGCTGTCCACGGGAATCCAGAAGAATGGCGGCGCGAGCATCATTCTGATCCTTACGAAGATTGTCAATGGTACGCCATATGCTGGGATGTGAACACCCAACAAGTGATCGGAAGGAGTTGTTCCATGCCTCGCACATGTTGTTGGTTCGAGATTCACCGCTGATTGTGACCTCATGAACGTTCCACAGTTCAGGTGGGAACATTGGTGCGATCCTGCGCATCTTCATTGGAGGAATGCTACCATCTGGACCAGTTGGGTGCTGGATTCGGCGATACGATCCCGAGATGTAGGTGGCATCAAAGTAATCGATGAGAGGTTCTAGACCTTCAGGTGTGTGTTCCTTGAGATACTTCAGTCCTTCTGGAAGTGCCAGCTGCTTCTTTGATTACTGAGCGGATCTTTGTAGCAGCTGTAGTGTATGGGTTGGGGTCATGGCTGTGCGGAGTAGTTCGGATTGTTGTCTGGATCTGTAAGTCACTAGTGAGAGATCCCTTGCAGTTTTTTGAAACTCTTTGGGAGCATTCCCAGCGGATTGTTGTCTTGCTATCTTTTTTCTTGGTATACATATAACCACCACATAGAAGTTTTGAACCACCCTTGTGGCTCTTGATGATCTCCATAGTATTCAATATTTAGTATCTCAGTAATAAAGTTGTGTAGCTTATAATATCTTTTGAGAAGTGATAATGTGACTGATATGACTTCCATATTTATAGGAACTCAGGACTGATTAAAGGATTATCCTGATTACAATTAAGACCTTTCTTTCATATAAATGCAATAATTTTGAGATGGCTTCACCCTGACAAATGAAAAATTTTCTTTATTCATGTACATGATTACATTCATCAATAGAGAGTGGCTTCTATCATTGATTGCCTGATTGGCTGGGATTACAATTAAAGGTTGGCTTCTCCCTGACAAAGGAAAAAATTTCTTTATTCATGTACATGATTACATTCATCAATAGAGAGTGGCTTCTATCATTGATTGCCTGGATTACAATTAAAGGTTGGCTTCTCCCTGACAAAGGATAAAATTAAGGCTCATCATTCATTATTTAATATTTCACTTGTTTTCTATACTTCTATACATAAATTATAAGAAGATATAGTTACAATTTTCAAAGAATATTTCAAAGATAAAAAAGGGGGTTTTTGTCCAGGGTAGTTTTAGTCCGGGGGGGATTATGTCTGGGGGGTTTTAGTCCGGGTGGTTTTTGTCCAGATGGTTTTTGTCCGGGGTGGTTTTTGTCCTACACCCAAGGTATTGTTTCCTCAGTTGTATTCTAGGACGTTTTGTGTTTGATAATTATTCTAGGCTTTTGTAGTAATTATTGCAATTGTAATACTGTCGCAAAGATTTCATAACTTAACGGCTAATTTTCAGTGGGAAATTGAAAAAAAATTCCTTTTTATCACTGCCCTGGTTGTTCATGTCCACAAGATTGGCCAAAATAGTTTTTTATTTTATTAGTTATTCGATCAAGGACATCCTTTTAAATGGCTAATACTCTTGAGTATATATATATATATATATATATATATATATATATATATATATATATATATATAATGTATGCCAGAGAGGAACACATTTTTCAAATGGGAGATGGCAAACAGAAATGTACAAGTCAATAAAATTTATATTATGGCTTTTTTCATGTAAGCAGCTTTGGGCCCCCAGTTTTGGTGGCGGACCCCTAGATTCTGGAAAGTGGGTGTCTGAACCCCCCACTAATTTTGGGCTAAATTCTATCCCTGATAATCCATGATATTTGATTAAGTTCTGAGGTAGAAAATTAGTAAACAATGACTATACAGCCAACAGTGTCAACCGGTTGTACTAAACACTGTCTATAAACGTCCACTAGCACAAAACACTGTTAAAAGTCACTCAAAGTGTAAGTTATTTAGGGTAATATTATTCATAATAATCACCTCAAGAAAGTTATTGATAGAAATATGTAATATATCATTTGTGTCTTCATGGGTAGAATTTTACTTTTCTGGGCAGTGAAGCAAGTAGACGTAGTCTTGCCAAATTTCTGGTGGTCTGGACACGTTTTGGCAAACTGAGGATAAGTTGTAAGCTCTAACATCAAACTCGAACAAAAGAATATGCATACTGCAAGTGCCAGTAAAAACGAAAGTTTTATTATACTTAATTTTAATGTCATGTACAATTTACGCTTGGGCAGTTGGCATTGCAAATGTGTAGCGAAGAGACTACCAAAAATCAAGACACTACTGGACAACAGCATGTACAAATGCAGCTTTGCTGAACTATCAGATTAGTTGAATATGCCTAAAACACTTTTTTTTTTTTTTTTTTAAATGAAGATCAAATCAAAATAATACCAAAGAACTTCATTTCAAAATAGAAATCAGTGAAAACACAGAGAGAAGTCTTGACATTGGATATCTTGGTTGAAGCGATGCAATGTGGCATTACAATCAGCAGTTTCCGAGTGCAGTTGCATACCAAATGAATATTTAGTAAGACAACACCTGAACGTTTTCGACTACTCATTTGTAAATAATGACTGCTACATCCAAAACGTGATCATGAAATGCCCGCGTATACCAGACATGGGGGTCAATAATTGGAATTGAAACGCCAATTCCAGAATTGGAATCGGTTAGTGTTTTGCTTTTTAAAGGAATTGGAATTGGTGAAAATTTAATTAGTATTTTCAGTTACATCATGTAACTTTTTGACTGTTGTAAATTATTCGCTACAAATAATCAATAAAATGTAATATATTGCGTATATCCTATTTGTTTTCCATTAAGTACCATAACATGCAGAAACTAAATATAGCTGAGCACTCTAAAATATATGTTATTTTTGGCCTTGAGTTTGTCTGTGGTTCTTTTTACATACTGTTATTTTGATTTGGAATTGGTATTTTTAGGTGTACACTGTAATTGGAATTGGTATGTGTAATTGGTGTGTAATTGGAATTGATATTTAATGTAATTGACCCCAAGCCTAGCCTAAACTCGACAAAAAACATGGTGCCTTCGGAACAGTCCACACCGTATTAAAGTGGTGAATCCTATCCCTATGTGATGACCCGACACAGAGGACGAGTTAGACTATGGTGGTGGACGAAGTTAATGCGTTGACAATGTGTAAAGGGCAACCATTGTCAAGTGCTTTACAAGTTACAATGGAAACCGTGATCTTTTTGTGTTGGATTCATTGACATGTATTTTAAAATAAATGAAACAAGAACAACGTAGAACAACCATGCACAAAAATTATGTTTTTGGGTGGTGAAAACATTAAGTAATTTTTTATTATTGCCTTGAAGTTTTTCTAGTGCCTGAGTGGACCAGCCAATCACTGGTTAGGAGGGTTTTGGTGGTTTGATCGCAACTAACTGCTTGGCCACCAGATCACTGTCAATTTTGAACCTTGCTCTCGTATTACAATGAGGCATCTGAACATGCATATATAGCAGTTATGTGTGGTGGCGTTTTTTTTTTATATATCTCGTCATCGTTCAATAACTCAAAAGTAATTATCCTAATTTGTTTACACTCAATGAACGTTTGATTATTTATATAATTATTAATAAATTATTTATTAAACAATTAATATTCAGCATCTGATTAAAGTTCTGTCAGAAGAACTAAAATGTGGATGCAAAATGTTATGCTATGTGTTTTGTGATGCATTAACTTTCATTAAGCACATTTACCTGGCAAATTTCTCAGTTACCGCAAGTGTAAATGTTACTGTTGAATAATTGATGCATTTCATATAATTATGCTGAACATTCTAAATGGAGATAGACTCATAAGCAAATCAAATTTAATAGCATTCATCCAGTGTACATAGTATTTTAGTTGTCAGTTTACGTTTTATAGTGCGTTTCATAGCACATATATCTTTCTTCATCCACAGGTGCTGTCATCTGTGTGATGGTGCGTCACTGCAAGACATTGATATGATGGGTCAGCACAGAACTTGTGATGAAACGACAGGAAACCAGTGAATACTCGATGGACACAGTCGGAACAAAACCAAGCATTTAACATCAACTAACAGCTGTGCTTACCATGTGTACAAGGTTTTGGGCCTCGTGTTACCATATGATATTAATTTGATGATTACAGTTATCAGCCAAACCAAGGTGTATCTGATGGCAACACAGTCGTGACAGAAATGAAAGACAATACTATGATTGAGTGTAGGTGATGCCTTTCATGTGGACACGGCCAGTTTGTGGTTGCAGCTAGTGCTAGCAACAATGGTTGACTCATCACTGTGGCCCGCTTGGTGTAGATGTAGCAAGAGTATACGCTATATACTCAACATCTTCACCATCGTTGTTCTCATCTTCCTTGTGCTGCAATATGGCATTGGACTCGTGCTCACTAGGGATTACCACCAAGCCAGCTGGCTCAATAATGCCAGTCTCCGACACGACGTCGAGAAGTCCATTGATGACGTTGTTCACAGGTGGAAGTTGGTAGAACTGCAGAAGAATGTCACCATTAGGTGTCCCTCTGTCCCGCCAAAGTTGGGTAAGTTCACAGCCTCTCAGGTGCCTGTTGACATTATTGGGGTGAAGCTGACCAAAGTGTTACGGGGATGTTTTTATATTATCACAAGGGTTGGGTTTTTACTGGCAAAAAGAGGTTCTTGGGATGTTTGTAAAAACTGGTGAAACTACATGTTTTTACCTATTTCTTAATGTGGTGTTACCGTTTATGCAAAACTAGCCACGTTACCTGGTATTGTATGGACAAAAATGCAGCCACTGCAAGAACGCAGTGAAATTTTGGGATGGCAATGCAACTTCCTCACCTCACCTCATCTATCCTCTTCGAGCCCAGTGGCCCATAAGGCTGAAGTGCATCTCCTCCAGCTCGCTCTGTCAGCTGCTACACGTCTGGCTTCATTCCAGCTGTTGCACCCCAGTATGCGTCTTTCATTTTCAATAGTTGATCGCCACATTGTCTTTGGTCGACCAACCTTTCTTCTACCTTCAGGCGTTCAAATCAATGCCGTCTCACATTTGTTGTTCTTGTCCATTCGTAGCATATGTCCTACCCATTTCCATCTTCTTGACTTGACCTCGGTGCTGATTGTCTTCAATTTTGTTTTTGCAAGAATATCTCGATTTGATACAACGTATGGCCATCGAATTTGTAGGATTCGTCTTAAGCACTTGAAAAAAATTATCTAACTTTCTGTTGTCTCCTTCGTTTATTTTCCATGTTTCACTTCCATACAACAACACTGATTTAACAAGTGTGTGCCTCAATTTAGATATAAATGTGTGTGTATATTTGAACTCCGTATTTTCTTTAACTTCATGAAAGATACCCTAGCTTTACAAATTATACTTGTCCACTTCCTATAGTTCTTAATCTTTTAACTAGTACTCTGTTTTCCTAAATACTTGAGTTTTCTTTTTATTTATTCTTAGTCCTGTCCTTGCTGCAAATTGATTCAGTTTTGTTTCTTTGTTTGCATACTGTGTGTAGCATGATGACATGAGTGCTAAGTCGTTGGCAAAGTCCAGGTTCTCTAATTTTGAGTGAAGTTCCATCTTATCCCTGTTTTATTTCCTGCTGTTGTGTTTCTCATTATCCAATTCACTACCATCAAGAAGATAAATCCAGACATTACATCTCCTTGTTTAACTCCGGTTTTGACTTTGAACCATTCAGATTCCACTTCACATTTACTATCTTCGTATAACATTTGAACCATGTGGAATTCCATAGCTCTCCATAATTTTCCATAGACTCTCTCGGTGCACTGAGTCAAACGCTTTTTCAAAGTCCACAAACATGATGTACAGTATAGAGTTGCCTGCCATTCCACTACCTGTTCTATAATATTTCGCAAAATAAATATATGTTCTACTGTGCCTCTCCCACTTCTGAAACCGGCTTCTTCGTCTCTCAACTTGCTGTTAACTCCATCTCTTATTCTGTCAATGAGTACTCTTCCGAATACTTTACTAGGAACATATGTCAAAGTAATTCCTCTCCAATTCCCGCACTCGGTAAGGTCACTTTCTTCGGTATTTTAACGATCAGTTCCTGCTTTCATGTTTTTGGCACTTTCTCTTGTTCCCAAATGTTCTGAATAAGTTTACAAGCCATTTCTCTGTTAATCATAATTACCTCTCAAGAAACTTGCAGTTTGTTTTGGATATTTCGACTGCATCTCGCAGTCTTCTTCAGCAGACTGAAGTTACGGATGTGTCACATGACCAATGTCATGTGACACAAGCTGGAGTAGGACTGGTGGGAGCTCCTGGCCGACGTCTCGGTTCAGCGTAGGTTTGTTTCTGTGGATGTTAATCACCTCCTTTATTTTTCTCCTGTGCCAGTTCTCCTCGTGGTCTAGAATATTGACGTCCTTCATAGAGCACTGATGACCTGTGTTCAGTTTGTGTTCACTTATAGCTGATAGGGGTTGGCGACAAGATAGATGTTCTTTGATTCTTGTGCCAAGTGTTCTGGCTGTTTCTCCTATATAGTGTTGGTCACATTCTGGGCATTGTATGTCATATACTACCCCACACTTTGCTGCCTTTGCTGTTCTGTCTTTTGGGTGTACCACCAGTGACCTCAGGGTGTTGATAGGTTTGTGGTAAACCGGGATGTTATAGGACTTGAAAATCCTTGCTACTTGTTCTGATAGTTTACTAATGTAGGGCAGACCTATGGCATGTTGTCTTCTGCTGGTTTCTGTGGTAGTGTTCTCCTTCCTTCTCGTTGGTTGCGTGGTGTTAAACATCCAAGTTTTGTAACCGTTTGCTTTCAGCACTTTCTTGATGTGGTCCACCTCTGTGTTCTTGTCTTCTCCTTCCGTTATCAGGTTTTCTGCCCTTTGGAGGAGTGTCCTGACTACTGAGCGTTTGTGTTCTAGGTGGTGATTAGAATCCCAAATATTGGTCCGTGTGGGTTGCTTTCCGATATATCTTGACCTTGGTTGATCCATCATCATTCAGGCATACACACGTGTCTAGAAAGGCTAACGTATTGTCCTGTTCTGGTTCTACCGTGAACTTAATGTTCTCGTCCATTGAATTCAGATGGTGTGTGAAATGTTCTACTTCGCTCTCTTGTAATACTGTGAATGTGTCATCTACATACCTCAACCAGATGTCTGGAGGATGAGGTGCTTCTCTGATGGCTCTTTCCTCAAAATGTTCCATGTATAGGTTTGCCACTATCGGAGAGACCGGTGAACCCATGGCTGCTCCCTTCTTCTGTTTGTAGAATACTCCATCATAAATTAAATATGTGGTGTTCAGACAGATTTCTAACAGTGTGATGATCTGATTTACTGATAGTTCACATCTGTCTTTCAGTGTTGTATCCTGGTTTAGTCGGTCCTTTATCACTGATACCGCCTCTGTCACAGGGATACTCGTGAACAGGGCTGTCACATCAAAAGACACCATTTTCCTCCCTGGTGGAACTTCCAACTCTTTGATCTTCTTTACAAATTGTGTGCTGTTTTTCACAAAATGTTCTGTTTTTCCAACTAGTGGGCTCAAAATGCTGGCTAGGAACTTTGCTGTCTTGTATGTGATGCTACCTATACATGATACTATAGGTCTTAATGGTACATTGTTCTTGTGGACCTTAGGCAATCCATAGAATTTTGGGACTGTTTCTGATGTAGGGTAGATCCTGTAGTATAGGGCATCTGAGATCGTCTTGGTTCTTTTCCACTCTTTCATGGTGTTGACTAGTTTACTTTTGTAAACTTTGGTGGGGTCCGTTTCCAATTTCTTGTAGGTGGTGTCGTCTACTAATAGTCCAGCAATCATTGCGTCGTAATCTATGGCCTTCATAATCACAGTTGCTCTACCCTTGTCTGCTGGTAGAATCTTGATCGTCTTGTCGCTACGTAAAGTTTGAAGTGCTTTCCTCTCTTCCAGTGATATGTTAGATCTCTTTTTTTGGCTTTGTGTTTCATCACGGCTTTAGCTACCTCACATCTCAACCCATCGGCCCTGTGTTTTTCTTTGATGTTCTTACATGCTAGTTCTGTTGTCGTTATCAGATCGTCTATGGGAAGGTTCTGTGGGGTAACCGCAAAATTTAAACCTTTCTTCAATAGGCTGACTTCGTCACTGTCTAAATGTCTGTTCGCTAGATTAATGACCCACCTCTCTGTGATGTTGTCCGGGTCATCTAGTTGTGGACTGTCCGCTCCGTGTTGTTGTTTGGATAACAGTTGATCATATTTTCGTTGTTGTCTTTCCCGCGTTTCCCGGAAAGTAGTTTCGTGCGCATGCTCGATGAACGCTGTCACTTCCTCCATTTCCGTTTCTGTTAGTTTCGTACGTAGGTTCGCTTCTAGCAATTCTTTTTCATCTTGTAATTTGTTCACCGTAAAATGGCACTGAGAAATTCTGATGTTTAACAATTTCTTCTCTGCTTTTCTCAGGATTGTTGACGCTTTTATTCCCTTCACCGTCGATCGTATATGTAGGCTCTTTGGGATTACGTTGTCATGGAGACAACGTGTATTGAAATGGCGGTGGTTCTTCCAGCAAGCTAACTTCCTCGTCGTTTTCTCCAGCCCCCGTAACATTTTCACAACCTCTCGTTCGTGTTGTCGAATGATCCTCAAGGAGCATTTCTCTGTTGTATTCATGTCTGCTTTTAATAATTCTGCTGTAATTTTGCCCTTGCCCCCTGCTTTCCCGTTTTTCATCTTCCTTAGCATTGTTCTAATTTTTGCTTTTGTTATTGGGTCAGTGCTGATTTAATTTATGATCGGATCTATCTCCACATCTGTCACATGAATAAACAGGATCATCAGGGATATTTCTATTAAGGATTTCCTCAAAAATGTTTTTTCCATCGCTACCTTCTGGCCATTCCTTCCGTTATTAAATTTCCACATTTGTCTTTCACTGTATTTGTTGTCTTACACATTTGTCATTACTGAAGGTTTTTGTAATAGCATACACTTCTTTCATTCTTCCATTACGTGCTGCTTCCTCTGCTTCCATGGCAAGGTGGTCGACCCACTTCCTCTTGTCTTATCTCATGCTCTTCTTCACGTCTTTGTCTTTACACCTATATTTATCCATGTAATTCTGCTTAATCTTGTCTGACTTTGTCTGCTCGATGTTGTTCTTCAGTCGTTTGTCCCTCTTATACAAGCTCCCATGACTCCTTGCTGATCCATGGTTTTTGCCCTTTCTTTTTGTACCCCAGTACTTCTTGAGTTGTTTCTTTGTATGCATCCTCAAAGCCTTGCCATTGTTTCTCAACTTCGTCTGTTTCATTGTAGTCTTGTAATATATCAAGGGAACATTTTGTTCATTATCGTGTCGCGAATAGCGATACAAGTTACGCAGATCGCTACGCAGTACTAAAACCGCATCGCGTAAAATCGTGAACCATATTTGGTGGTAATAAAATATCCGTGTGCTAGTTTGTACCTAATCATGTATAGGTATTAACTACCAAACGAAACCTTCATCTCGTCATTATGGCATGTAAAATTGCGTAAAGTTCTCGGTCTGTTTAATAGCAGTCGTCACCTTTATCCGCATGGTGTCTCAACGATCGCACACAAAACGATGTCAAGTTCAAGGTTGTGGTTAATTTATGGAAAATGAAATGGCGGCAACTAATGACTTCGTGTCTAGTAAAGTTAGTAGTCCTAGTGGTAGACGCACTGCACAAGCAGTTCGCTATGCGACAGCGGACAAAGTGATAGGCACTACACATGACTGTTGTGTGTTCCCAGCCTGAGGACACAGCCTCAGTAGATGTTGTCTCCATGAGGCAAAACACTGCATGCCAGTGACGTGAATTTGAGAACGGAGATTAGTGATACCACAGTTGCTCAGTGACATCTGATAGTGATAGGCACTATACACGACTGTTGTATAACACAGTTCAGTGGGTGTACTTGAATTGAATTTGTACCTGACTTGATTTAGTGGTCATGTCAAATAAAAACTAGAGTCAAATGCAAAGTTTTGCTGTAATACTTATAGGTTAGAAACACGATAACGTTTTTGCAAAAAAATGGATTTATATCTTACTAGCTTTAAAAAATTGTTACACAAAATGAGCAATTGCTAATCAATTTCCAAATTTATTCACAATTGTTGCTAATAAAAATTTTCAAAACAAAATGTTCCCTGTATATCATATTTGTTGTGCAACTTCAGTGAGAATTGGGCTTTAATAGCTGGTTGTTGTAACTTAATTATATAAAATTTCTTTCTTATCGCCTTGTTCTTGTTTTCTCTTTAGTTTCAGCTTGATGTTTGATCGCACTAATTGGTGGTCGCTCGCAATGTCGGCTCCTCTCATGGCCCTAGTGTCCATTACTGATGTCCGGTGTTGCCTGTTCACTAACATGTGGTCTAATTGATTCTTTGTCTTTCCTCCTGGAGATATCCGTGTCTTTTTATGTATCGGTATGTGTGGAAAAATGGTACCTGTTACTGAGTCCGCAGTTATTGAGTCCGCAGAAGTCAACAAGTCTTTCTCCATTGTCATTTCTTTCACCTACTCCATGGCTTCCTATTACGTTTTCATATCCTTCGATGTCTTCTCCAACTTTGACATTTAAATCCCCCATTACTAGGAGTATGTCATGCTTATGAACACTGTCCACAACTGTTTGAAGCTGTTCGTAGAAATTGGCTTTATGTTTGACGTTGGCTTCATTCGTTTTTGTTGTATGATCAATAGCTTTACATACTTGGAGAAGAATCTAGCATAAATAATTCTATCGCTGATAGGTTTTCAGGCCCTTAGCCAGAAATAAATTTTGCCAGTCTTGTACATTCTAGAAAACCTTAAACGCGCAAACAGCTTCCGTGGAACAGTCATTATTGGCCCAATTGGGTTTTTCCAATGGCAAGCCAATGCTGGTTGATATAATGACAGCTATTACTCTTAAGTGCCGAATAAGCGTCCCTATACGCGTATTTATTTTATGAAAAATGCCACCCTATACGCACCTTATTTGGTACTACTATTATTAAATTTAAACATTTGTGCCAGCCTATATTCTCCGATAATCGTGGCAAATTATGCAGGGTATAAATTTTAGGTGAGCAATCGCTTTCACTTCCTATTGCTAGCTCTAACCCATTAGACCCCACACATTGAATTAAGCGTGTGCTGCTTTTCCCCGGGCAACTGAGGTGGATTTTGAAAATGATGGGTGCTTGTAGTTTTTAAGCTGTAGCTTCAAAAGTATTGATATCTTATAATTGCAAGTTATGTTTATTTTGAAGCAAATTGAATTATTTATGCAATGGTGTAACTGTGGTGTATATAAGCTTGTTATATGTTGTCATTCTGAGGTGTGGAACTTCGGAAATAAATTTTGTGAACAAATATTGAGACTGAAGTTTGACATGATAGTCATATTTTATTACAATAACATCACCAACTGCTGGCTCCACACAAGGAAATGTTGTTCCTATGCATGGTACTGCACAAAGATTCCAATTTTGCACAAATGCACATTGCATGTCAGACATCCAAAGCATGTCTCAATTGCACGTCCAGATGGCCGTTTCACTCTGTTTTCGCGACACAACTGACAAACTCATTTTGATGACAATGAGTTGTTGGAGTTCTCATCAGGGATGTCATCACTACTATTACGTGCCACCTGAAACAAACAAACAGCTACAGTAATGAAAACAGAATAAGAATTTTGATACATTTGTCACATGTCATATCCAACATAACAATGTCAAATTATAATTTTTTACAAGCAGCCAATAATGACATGACTTTTTAAAGTTTACTAATATCTGAAATATAGATAAATATAATTAATTACAAAGACCACTGACACCGTCAATATAATAAAATTATCAACAATATCCAAAGGCAAAGCAACAACACCACCCATCCAGGCACCGCTCAGGCCAGGGCTTGAATGTTTACATGCTCGTCGGGCTAGATTTTTCTGTTTTATTTACTCATTTGCTTTATAATTCATTATATAACAACATACACAACTAACCACGTAATCTAAGCCGAGTAAATGGCACAAAACACACAATGTCAGTGTTGAAACAGTCAACAAGTTGAATAAGACGGTGACCAGGCTATTCTTGGACGAAGATAACCAACCGACGCCATCTTCAATTTATTGCTCACTCAGTCGAAGATCGAGCCACATATAAATCTTACCTTCACATCCATCTCAGAAGCACTTTCATCCGAAGATTCATCCCTAAAATCGCGCAAACTTCATTTGCAGTGAACACATCTGTTCTACGAGAAACGGCCATTTTTAAAGGCCACCAGTGCTCGACTTCAAACGCGATTATCTTCGAAAATTTCAATACGACTATATGTTAATTTTACCCACAATTCATAGCTAAGATATGTAGAATTCTGCTAGTTTTAGTTTCATATCAATCCACCCGATGACGCCACCTCCAGTCTTTTTCCCCAGCGGACGCTTGCGGGCGCCGTGGGGAAAACAAGGTCGGACGCTTTCGGACGCGTGGGGTCTAATGGGCTAATCAATCATCCACTGTGCAGTTTACCGCTCGCGCTAAAATCACTTGCTGCCAACTGGAGCTGCATGTGGCTCCTCTGACAGCTAAGTTTTCATCCTTTAGAATGACAATCGTGAATTTAGTGGGATCACGTGCTTCTGAGGATCCTAGATTTTGATCCCGAAACGTTAGACCGTTAGATTTCAATGAATCCTTATTTCTCGGGAGTTTGACATGGTATATTATTAGTTAAAACGCCATTGTCACCGCGTAAACCAACCGTAAATGTCTGCCGTGCGCAGCACCTCAAACCGGTCGTAACCGGCTGGCGGCAGTTTCCCCTGAAACGGACTTGTGTATTCAATTCAATAAAACTTTAATGTCCATTTAAAAACGGAAAATTCCCCGGTTTTTCGCAGATATAAAATGCGGTTACTATATCTGCGGTGACGCGAATGCGCACAATGTTTATGCATATTCGGCAGAAAAAAAACAAAATACATGGCGATCTGCGTAGTTTTCTAGGGGCTTCACATTGAGTAAAAAAATTGCTTCGGCGCTAAAAAAGATACTAGTGACTTTTTCACACTATACTATTATTTGTTTTGAACAATTTGCCCCCCTATATGGCACTATACTATTATTAAATTTGACCGATTTGCCACCCTATACTTTTATTTGGCCTATACACTTGAGAGTATTGGCCCATTTGATTTTTGTACTGGTAAGCCAATGCAAGTTGAACAAATGACAACCATTATTGGCTGAATTCTTTTTTTTGACCAGTCCAAGTCCGGTTTAATCATTATTGGCCGAGTCGAGTCTTACAGCTGTGCAGCGAGGTTGGCGTTATCACCTGCACACAGTAATATTAATAAAAGATGAGCCAACACACGAAGGTTGATAAAAAGGTAACTTGAAACTTTATTTTAAATATATAAACATGGAAGTAAAATTTGAAGCAGTTTAAGTACATGCATGCAAATATGTCTAATATGAAAAAAATTAATATGATTACAATCACACTCAAAATCAAATGCTTGACACTAAAAGTAAAGCAATACAACAAATAAAAATAGATATAGCACTCAATAATACAAGTTGTTTTGAAAGTAATACATTAAAACATTACTTCTTTAATAAAACAGCAATCACCCAGATTCAGTATTGCCTACTGGACAAAAAACAATGAATTTACTAATCGTTGGTGGTTTGCCTGCCATTTGTTTGAGGAACCAGGAAACTGCTGCCGATAGTAGGGCCTACACGCCAGTTATGTATGTGAATCGGAGCCCGACTCAGACTCAATTTTGAAGTCTACCACGATCGCATTTGGCCACTGCACAGTGCCAATGGTGGGCGACAATACAGTAGCTACTCGGTTACTAGCGGCAAGCACATCAACATTATGGATCTCCACCAACATAACAAAGGATGCTGACTCAGACTGCTCAGGGACAATCGCAGGAACGCTGCTTTTATTCAAGTTTACGAAAAGGCATTGATTGTCGTGAACTTTGACGTTGACATTATCGCATTTTTTTCACTCGCGGGTGCCATTTTGAACTCAACCACGACATCCGGGTCACAGGATTGTTTCTTCAAATGAGAGCGCCAATGGATAGGCACTGAGAAAGGCCATAGAAATGTGTTTCACAACCAATGTCGTACACGATTACAATAAATAGAGATCAACTGCAGTATCATTATTTTTCAACGATGTCAAGGTTAAAAATATAGACTCATAGATCGGAGATATTCGCTATTCTGCCGTTGACAACATTCGTCAAATCACGATCTTGTGTGCTAAGACTGTTCAAACAATTTTATTATGAACAAATCTCATCTTGTAAAAAAAACCAGTCTTTTATTGTGCCCGTCGTCGTAAAACGTTTGCCCATCTTCAAGACAGGCAGACGGGTCCCTAGCTAAGGGTCTGGTTTCCATTCCATCAATGCTTGTTCTGCTTTCCTTGTCATCATTATTGCCACTCTGTGTTTGTGTATGTTGTCTTCTCTCCCTGAAAAAATTACACTCTCCGGTGTTCATCTTGACTTTTCCTTGTCCCATCTATCTGCATTCATTAATGCCTTTGACATCTATTTTATATTTATCCATTTATCTTGCAAGCTGGGCTGATTTCATTACAGAGTACAATGTTCTCATATCCCAACATCCTATATTTACATTAACTTTTGGCTTGGTTAACAGCATTGTCAGCCTCCGATTGGCTTTGATCCGGAAGCAGCATACTGTCCAAATAAATGATGTCATCATCCTCTGGAATCCTGTAGCCATTTCCAGCACAAGCTGGCTTTTGAGATTTAGTTCTACCAGTAGTTTCCGTAACATCGTTTTGAGCTGGGTTTGTTTGCCCTCAGCAGTAGGTTTATTTTTAGGGCTTAACCATAGCCTCGTTAGCCCAGCACAATGTACTGATTACCAGGGTGCACCACGGGGAGGTGAGGTTGACTTGAGTGTCTTTACGGTTGAGCACATGAACACTCCTTACACCCCTACAGGGTTGAAAAAAATCATGATTTTTTTTGGTATAAAAAAATCAGATTTTTACAAATTTAAATCGATTTTTTTTTATTATTTTATTTTTACTTTTTTTTAAATCTGGTATATAGACATTTATATAGATGTTTATATTTGTAAACTCTTTCAAATGTGTTCTATTCAAATCGATTTGGGTTCTTGTCTTAACAGAGGGTACATGATTTTTGCTTATATAAAGACATTAGACAATGTCCACAAGGCCTCACCCCCTGTAGTTGCATAATCTGTCTTGGAAAGGAAAGCATGCTGAGTGTCTGTGGCTGTAGCAGTGCTAATTATTGTTTGCTGAGAGGGTGGATTAGCACCTGTCCAGGGCTCTGTGTACTCTATGGGTCTCCAACCAGACTGCAAACTGGTACAGTATTAAACAATTGTCACCAAGACTGTCTCACTTGAGTCAACATACTGAATTGGTAACAGCTAGCACAAGCTCTAAGTGGACATACAAAACTTTGTTGATCTCGATGCTTGTAAACAATTATTTGTGTTAAATTCATATAAATCAGTGATTAAAAAAACGGAAGTAAAAAAAAATTATAAATCAATGATTTTTTGTTGTTGAGTGATTTAAATAATGATTTAAATCAATGATTTAAATCAAATGATTTAAATCAGACAACCCTGCACCCCTATATATATATATATATATATATATATATATATATATATATATATATATATATATATATATATATATATATATATATATATATATATATATACATACTATATATATATACAACTTCATGCCCCAAAACTGTATAAATTGTTGGTTTCACAAAGTATTCATATGTGGATGTTTGACATAGATCATGTAACTCACAGCAGTCGGAAGTGCAGCACATCCAACACATCAGTCCATTTGTTCACTCTGTTCACCACGATAGCTCGTGTTTCGAAGTGAGCGTCAAAACAATTTATTGTGTGGCATTCAGTTGTAATGCAAATAGTAGAACACCATGCAGCATTTTTCTGTTCCCTACACGGCTAACTTTGCTGGAGAAATGGCTTGCAAAAATTAAGTGCACAAACTTCAAGCTGCCGAAGCACAGCTGGCTTTGCCTGGCTTACTTTGAAAAACTTATTTTGATCATGACCCAGAAAAGATGGCCCTCTGTTATCCTGGTCCACAAATCTTGTTGAAAGTAGATGCTGTATCATCATTATTCCCATTCAAAAAACATTAAAAACGTGTCATGTGGGATGCCTGTGAAAGGCATTGCAGTTACCACTTGAAATTCATTCAGTTAATAAAGTTACTTGAAAGTCTATCATAGTTGTGCTGGTGTTTAATTCAGTATCGATCTCTATAATGATCAAATTATGAAAAACAATTAAGAATAAACTGTATAGTATGATCCATGCATGTGTCATACGGGACGAATCTTGTGTAATAACCTTGTGGGACAACCTTATCACTATCAGGATACGATATTATGATTGATTAATTAATCAGTTACTGCAATAATTGTCACGAGTTATTTTTACAGTTCCAATTAATGTTCTCTCAATAGGGTTGGTCAGGCGGAACCATGGCAGTAATGCATTCCACAATGCCCTGGTTCTGCCTGACTGACCATAGTCAGAGAGTTGTTAGATAACTAAAAGTCGTGACAGTTATTCCACACTGCATCGTGACCAGCGTATATTAATGTTTAATATCAACATTCTCGGTGTAGTTGGTTGCTGTTCATGATATTTGCCAATGACTCATTGGCAATGAGTTGAAGTGAAACAGATGAAACAGATTTCGTGATCACTTGTAAATGTGTGACTCCTTCACCGTCAGCCAGGTGTCTATGTTGCTGTTTGAACTTTGATTCATATGTCAATTACATCATTTTTAATTACACATTTACCATTCGAAATAACGTCAGTAAAAGGTACTAGAAAATGATGTAAAAGTACAATGACTGATCGGTTTTATCGTAAAGTCATGTCATAGTGTTATTATATTCTAACATCTTGACCATCCAAATTGTTTTAATGAACCAGAGTTTTTAAATATAATCAAATATTACCGTTATCAGTTTAACTTCAGTGTTTCGGATTCAAATATCATGTGTGCATTGCATGCTGAATGGCAAGTTCAGTATTTCAATTATTCTGAAAGTATAGCAGCTAGAAGTCTGTTGAACTAATGGGTTATTGTCAGTACAATAATGGTGGCAATTTGGACATTTTACTGTAACACATCAATGAAATACAGACTGCTGAAATCCTTTTCAGAAATTTTTTTTAATGTTATTTTGAATTTTTTCGTTTTCATTTCCTTCATCCTATCATACTTTCAGATATATAGCTTGTAAACTTCTTAAGCTAGAAGCACTTGGAAACAGAAAAAAATAAAGGGTTTTTGGCTGCTTACCCCTGTTCACATCATTAGGGCATTACAGAGACTTATTCACTTTACACTTTGACTTATTCATTGGTTAAAATTTAAGCAAATTCTGAGACATAAACTTTTGAAATTTCCTGAAAATTGGTTGATATATATATATTGGAGTGACATTTATATATATATAAATGTCACTCCAATCTGTAAAGATACAAAACACAACCCATTACATTGGCCCTGCCTTAATAGCCATTTTATGTATTGAGCTGCATAATTTATAGCTGGTTTCTAGCTTGAGGGCTGTTTTCAAATGGAACCTTTCTTGTTTATGACTCACTGCTGCTTGGCCCTGACATCCCATTCATAACATTAAAATGTTATTTATATAGGCTTTTCTACCTGTCAGAGAAAAATGGAGATGAAGATAGTGGGCGAAGTCTCCTCATTTTCCTGGGGACTATATATATAATTTTTTTACATGTGGTCTGTGTTTTATATATATATATATATATAATATATATATATATATAAAATGCGTTACAGAGGTTTAAGTATAGTCTACCTTGCGCAGGAGTAGATTATACTCTCTGAACCAATATGCTCGGTGTCCAGCAGAGAACATCTGTTCGACGGCCAGAAAGCATGTTGGTTGCCCTGCAGTACTCAACTAACTAGAGTGACTGGTCCATGTAGAAAAAAATTTCTGCAGAGTTTGTCAAGATTTCCGCCATGCACCGTGCAAATCCACCAATCTCACACCCTGCTGCAGATGGATTTGCTATTTTCCCATAGCTGGTACATAGGTTGATGACAGGGTTGGAATTTAACCCCGGTTTAAACTGGTGTTGCCTAGCCCAATGTGTTAAACCCAGGTTAAACCTGGGTTAAACAAGGCTTTACTCTGAGAACTGAGGATGATATTATTGGGGGGGGGACATTCTCAATATTAATACAGGTGGCATGTGGACTGATGATGGTTTAACATTGGTGTCATATTATTGATGCAATAAGAAATAAAATAAGTCTGTCAATGTGTCTACCTATCGCTGTATGATAACCATGCTAGTGGTGTGTTCTGTTATTGATTGATATCACTATGATAACCATGCTAGTGGTGTGTTCTGTTATTGATTGATATCACTGTATGATAACCATGCTAGTGGTGTGTTCTGTTATTGATTGAAACAACTTTTCTGCACATGAATACATAGAAACAACAAAGGTTTCCCTTCAGTTGGTGGTATTTTCCCCAGCCACCTTATGCAAACAACTTGTACTAGTTACCAGTTCAGACCATAATCCTTTTATTTGCTTAAATCAGGTCAGGTCCATAATAAAAGGGACTTTTATCAGTTAGCCATAGCCATAAAATGCCTTTGTTGCCCTCACAATGGACAGTGCCATGAGTTGCTAGTTGAGTCTTCTGAAGAAGAAGTATAGTGATTCAAGTCAGACAACCCCTATAGTCTGGTGTGAGCTTGCAGAGGGGATATTGAGCCTTGGAGACTGGCATGTGGTAATCCACCCTCCCAGCAAGCAGCACTTGTGTTCACTGCTAACAACTGGATTCACCCTCTAGCCTGTAAAGTTAAAACAATTATCAGAGCCATAGAGCCACCACCAATTCATGGTCAAGTCAGTTAGCTCAACTCACCAACTAAGACCAGCTTTATTCTTTCATATTGCGATAAAATATGCCTGAAAAATAGTTTAACCTGGTTTTAACCCAGTTTAACCCAAAATGGAGGTTTAGCCCAACCCAGGTTAAACCCGGGTTTAACCCGGGGGGTGGGTTAAACTTGCCAACGTTGGTTGGTGATTGGCAGAGCATATTCCACACGTCGGTGGGTCATGCACGATGCACCTCTAGGGCCCAATGTTGCTCCGAGATCCTTCACCTGATTTGTCTGGTCCCTCACGTTGACCAGTTTCCATTGGTTACCTCGAGTTACGGCGAGAGTCTTGCCTTAGGAGAGGCTACTGTACTGGCAGGCAAGACTTATGCACTCGACTTGCTTTTCGCCGAAGCTAGCCAGCGGTGGGAGCTGAAAGCAGAAGTGACAAGCACAACTACCCACTACCACACTAGACGCATAACTAAAGCCTGTACCAGAAGGTACCAACCAACCTCGTTGCCAATCTGCTACTGGGAGTCTGGTGAACTGCCGCTGGACTTCAAAGATGCGCTGATTGTGAACATCTATAAACGTAAAGGAGATCGGCAGGACTGCGGCAACTATCGCGGAATCTCAATAATGTCCATTGCAAACAAAATCTTTGCAAAAATTCTGCTGCAGCGATTGCTGGTCTTTGCAAATGATGTCCTTCCAGAAGCACAGTGTGGATTTCGTTCATCACGCAGCACGATCACCTTTCAACAGCTGCAAGAGAAGGCAGCCAAACAGAACAAACTGCTTTACATTGCATTCATTGATTTTTCAAAAGCATTGGACTCGATCAGTCGCCCTTGTCTCCGGCGACTTCTCTCAAAATTTGGCTGCCCTGACATGTTGATGCTGCATGTATTTCACGAGGGCATGTAAGCACAGGTGATGATTGACATGATTTAACAAGATTTAACAAGATTGCCATCCCAAGCAGTTTCCATATGGCAAGTGGACAAGGAAGCCATTGGCTTTACCACTTATCGAGAGTCCAACAATTTTCTCATCTATGTGTAGCTTTCCCTTATCAAATATCTGTCAATTCTATTTTTAAACATATTCACACCACTAGCATTAACACAATCATTTGGTAGTTTGTTCCGTTCATTTATCACCCTCTGTGAGAAAGAGTACTTTCTCATGTCCAACCTACACTGCTCCTTAACTAATGCTGCTTTGTGTCCTCTGGTTCTACTGCCTTCTTTAAGTTTGAAGAACATATTCCTATCAACATCTTCATAACCGTTCACTATTTTAAACACTTCTATTTAGTCTCCTGGTCTCTAGTGTTGTCAATTCTGGAATAATTTTACTTGCTCTTCGTTGTATTCTTTCTAGCTTGTGTAAATCCTTTTTACGATACAGCCTCCATGCTTGAATACGATATTCCAAATGTGGTCTAACTATTGCTTTGTACAGGGGTACAATTAGCTGTTTCTCTTTATACATGATAGTTCTCCTAATTAGCCCTAGAATTTTATTTCGTTTCGAAGCAGCAAACCCACATTGCTCTGAAACTTTCATGTCAGCACTAAATGTTACTCCTAAGTTCTTTTCTTGTGTGGTTCTACCTAGCACAGCATCCCCCATTTTATATTCTTTGTCCATGTTTCCATGTCCTATGTGTATATATTTACACTTCCCAAAATTGAATAACATTTGCCATTTTTCTGACCATTTAACTAATTTATCTAGATCATCCTGTAAACTTTGTTTATCTGTATCATTAGTAACCTTTCTGAATACTTTTGTGTCATCTACAAATTTTAGTACTTTGCTAGATATGTCATCTTCCAAATCATTTATATATATTATATTAAAAACAGTATAGGGCCTAATACTGATACCTGTGGTACCCGACTCAAAACCGATTTCCAGTTTGAAGTCTCAACATCTACTATTACTCTCTGTCTTCTGTGTGTAAGCCACTTTTCTATCCAGTTGATTACATCATTACCTATACCATGGGCTTTTAGTTTAAGTAACAATCTTTGATGTGGCACTTTATCAAAAGCTTTCTGAAAATCTAAGTAGACAACATCCACTGGTGACCCGTCATCTACCCACTTTGTAATTTCTTCCAAAAAATACAAGATATTGGTTAGACATGACCTTGCTTTTAGGAACCCCTGTTGAGATATATTTATTAATTTGTGTTTTACAAGGAATTCCACCATGTGGTCTCTAATTAATGTTTTTAGTAATTTACATACAACTGATGTTAAACTCACTGGTCTGTAATTTTCTGGCTTCTTCCTCGATCCCTTCTTAAATAGCGGCGTAATATTTGCTTCTTTCCATTCTGAAGGAACTATTCCTTCTTCTAGTGACAAGTTAAACAATTTTGCAAGTGGTGTACTAATTTGCTCAACAATTTCCTTAAGCAGTTTTGGTGGTATCCCATCAACTCCAGGTGATTTATTATCTTTCATCTTCTTAATTTTTTTTTTATCATTTCAGGAGTTACAAATAACTGCCCTAAATGTTCTGATTTATTGCCCTAAAATTTTGTAAATGGAACTGGAAGTCAGCTGATATGTTCTGTGGTAAAAACTGAGCTGAAATACTCATTCAGGACCTCTGCCATTTGAAACCCGTCTGAAATTATGTTTCCCCTGTTGTTTTCCAGTGGTCCGACCTTATCTCGAACTTTCTGTTTACTCCTTACATAAGCATAGAAACTCTTGCTGTAATTTTTTATATTACCTGCCAATTTTTTTTCAAAGGTTTTCTAATTTCAGTTGTAGCCTGGTTAAGCGCCTCTTTGTAATTAAACCCTCCACATAGTTTGCTTAAACACTATTTTTCTAATAGCTTCTTTTGACAAGTGTTTCTTTGTAGACCGTTTTCCTTGTTTTTTCAAGGGAACAAATTTATCGATGATACTCTCAATTTCATATTTTAGAATATTCCGACATTCAATTGCGGTCTTATTCATCAGCATGTTATTCCAATCTAGCTTTGCTAAGTATTTTTTAGTATCTTTATAGTTACCTTTGTGGAAGTTTCTCCTATACGTTTTTTTATTTTTACTTTCTGATTTTACATTGATGTCAAAATGTATTTGATTGTGGTCACTGTTACCCAATGTATTTTTACATTGTCCACTAATTCTTTTTGTGATGATAAAACTATATCTAATACATTTTCTCCCCTGGTTGGTTCTAGCACGTGCTGAGTAGGGAAGCTATCCTGAATTAAAAATAGAAAATGTTGGTCCTCACCTCCTGTACTCTGTAGAGATTTATGTTATATGTGTCCATGGTTAAAATCTGCTATTATGATACATTCCCCTTTACTAACTTCCTTTATAGCATTTTGTATTTTTGTGTTATCCTCTTCGTTTATGTTTGGACTTTGGTAAACTAATCCAATAGTTAATTTTGAATTTCCTGAAATTATTTTTAAACTACGGTGAGATGATGGATGCATTTCCTGTCGAAAACTTAGTTAAACATGGTTGTGTCCTGGCACCGACACTGTTTATTCTCTTCTTGGCTGTAGTGCTCGAAGTTTCAAATCATAACACCATCAAAGGCGTTTACATAACAACACCAGGTGTGGGTTATATCATGCCATAGTAATTCAATGCATTTGTATTTTTCAGGCTGATATATATATTATATATATATATATATATATATATATATATATATATATATATATATATATATATATATATATATATACATTATATATATATATATTTATATATATATATATATATATATATATATAGTCCCCAGGAAAATGAGGATTTCACTTGATTAATAATTTGTTTATATCACATATGGGTCATTCCATTTCAAATCAACCAATTTTCATGACATTTCAAAAGTTTATGTCTAAGAATTTGCTTAAATTTTAATAAACGAATAAGTAGCTACACCTGAACACTTCTGCAAAAGAACTAAGCATTTACATGCAAATTGTGTCTATAACACCCTTTAATGGGAACAAATTGTGTCTGTAATGCCCTATAATGGGAACAAATTGTGTCTGTAATGCCCTATAATGGGAACAAATTGTGTCTGTAATGCTCTATAATTGGAACAAGAGGTATGCGCCCAAAAATGCGCCTATTATTTCTATCTGTTTTCAGGTGCTTTTACATTTGCTTGAAGAGTTTAGATTAGAATTAATAAACTCAAATATTCATGGTAAACTAAATAAGAAAATTGAAGGTAATCCCAACGAAAACTATAACATCCTTGAGAAAACTATTTCTAGTGCTCTGTTGAAATGCTTACCTACAAAAAACAGTTAAATATAACAAACATAAATATAAGAAATCGCCTTGGATTACTCAAGGTAACATTAGGTCAATAATGTTTAGAGATAAACTATATCTAAAATCTAAACAAACCCCTATAAACACAGCTAGACATCAAATCATTAAATCTGCACACTTGTAAAAAAAAATACGAAACAAATATTAGCGAAACAAAACATATTATGAATCCACTTTTCAGAAATATAAGAATGATACAAAAAAGACCTGGCCTATTATTAAAGAAATAATTAATAAAACGCCAATGAAAGAACAATTTCCTTGCTTCTTTAATATTGATGGGAACATTATTAATGATAAAAAGGGAATTGCTAATCAATTTAATTAATTCTTTACAAATAATGGACCCAAACTTGCTTCACAAATAAATAATGATAAAAGTTATACAGATTATTTGGAAAACCCAATTACACATAGTTTCCAATTCAAAGCTATAAACAAAGATATAACCATCAATATAATTGACAGTTTGCATCCTAAATCTAGCAGTGGTAAATACGGCACATCAACCAAATTATTAAAAACAAGAAAACATGAAATTTACAAAATAGTCACCACAATAATAATCAATCATTGTAAACAGGTATATTTCTTGAAAAATAAAAACTTGCTAAAGTATTACCAATTTTCAAAAAGAGTGATAATACCATCTTTGATAACTACCGTCCAATTTCGGTCTTACAAAATTTTGGGAGAATCTTGTTTGACCAGCTACGTGAGTACTTCCACACCAGGACGTTATACTTCAGTAGCCAATATGGTTTCAGAAAGAAACATTCAACTGAACCCTAGAAATCATAGACAGAATTATACAGGCACTGGACAAATCATTCACTCCAATAAATATATATCTTGATTTGTCAAAAGCGTTTGACACTATTTACCATAAAATACTCAGATAAACTAAAGTATTATGGCATAAAAGGCACAGCACTTAATCTGATTAAGAATTATTTATCAAATCATAAACAATAATATTTATGTACAATTTGGAAACATTAAATCTGAAGAATTAGGTATTACCACTGGTGTTCCACAATGATCAATATTATTGCCTCTGTTGTTCATTATATACATTAACGATCCAGCAATCGCCAGTGACATTTTCAATTTCATGTCTGAGTACTTCTGTGTTATTTAATTTACATTGCAGCTGAAAGTTACTGTTCTGCCCAATGGTGTTTTCTTCTAAATTTCTTCCAAATTGGCAATATCCAAAATAAATGTGGCAGAACACCATCCGGAAATTTCAATATGTTGTTTACTTAATAAAGGACCAGTCACAGTTTTAAAAAAATGATGGTCATATGACTTGTCCCACCTGAAAACAGATCAAAATAACGGGTGTGTTTTTGTGCACTTACCCCCTGTTCACATTATAGGGCATTACACACACATGCAATTCCTTGGTGTTTTTGTGCACTTACCCCCTGTTCACATTATAGGGCATTACACACACATGCAATTCCTTGGTGTTTTTGTGCACTTACCCCCTGTTCACATTATAGGGCATTACACACACATGCAATTCCTTGGTGTTTTTGTGCACTTACCCCCTGTTCACATTATAGGGCATTACACACACATGCAATTCCTTGGTGTTTTTGTGCACTTACCCCCTGTTCACATTATAGGGCATTACACACACATGCAATTCCTTGGTGTTTTTGTGCACTTACCCCCTGTTCACATTATAGGGCATTACACACACATGCAATTCCTTGGTGTTTTTGTGCACTTACCCCCTGTTCACATTATAGGGCATTACACGCACATGCAATTCCTTGGTGTTTTTGCAGAAGTGCTCAGATATAGCTACACATTCCTTGGTTAAAATTTAAGCAAATTCTGAGACATCAACTTTTTTACTATTGGTTAAGTTGACACGGAATGACCCATATCTTAGTAACGTTAATGCATTAGATCTTTCATTTGATGGCATTAGACAGACAAAGACCATTCGCACCAACATTTCAAAAATTGGTCGAAATTGAGGGCTTTGGATGCATTTTTCTGAAAACAAGGCATCATTTTCACAAATTTCACACAGTATATATTAATAGAGGATAAATGTGCTGTGGAATTTTAAAGGAAAAATTTTCCTGGAATCCAAAGATTCAAAAACTTTATAATGGCAGCCTATTCAAGTGTGATTTCACCCCTGTGGCTCCATGGGTGGGTGTAACTGTACGCTAGTCTCTATAAATAAGTTATTTTTAGAAATCAGTCAGGCCTACATTATTAGGATTGAATATAGTACACAAATTTCTCATCAAACTCAAAGTCAATAATTGAATAGCCATAAAATGAATAGCGAGTGGGAGTAAGATGTTTGATAGCCGCTGAAAGGACTATTATATGCTATGAACACTTCTGCAGGAAGGCTTGTTGACCAATATTTATTGTGAAGGCACTTAATGTTCACGCTGTTAATACCATTAAGCTTTGTTGCTAGGGCAATCAACACAAGCCAAGTATAATCTATCACCCTAGATGGTTGCACCGTTATGATAGTCAGCATTAACACAACAATACCATTGAGTCAAGAAAGCTTAATTTGGTTTCCACTTCATGAGTATTATAATTTTTAATTAATATTTTTTAAAACATTTGTTGTGTTTTTAATTTTCGCTTTAAATTGTTTTTAGAAGTCATTATTTGCATTAATTGTAATGATTGCACTTTTGCTGCTGCGATTTCGTTAACTCACCAACTTGACATTCTAAATGAATGTTATATGTGGATGGAGCAACCATAGAAATACTCAGTGCCAAAAATTTAGTACATGTCTATTTTAGACTCATTAGAACAGCTTTATTTAATTTCTGCACGCAACATATTATATTTTATTGATTATTTGTTGTGAATAATATTTATTTAAAAGTTACGTGATGTAATTAAAAAAGTAATTGAAAAAGTAATTGAAACAATTACTTTTAAAAACAAAATTCCAATTCTGGAATTGGTCATAAATAATAAATCAGTTACAATTAAAATGTGATTGACCCCAAGTTTGGTTTTAGTGTTGTTGTCATCTCCCTTGCATAATTAATTGTCAGTAGGATGATTTGTGTCTGTATGTTTTTATTTTAATTGTCATGACTTTGTTTCCAGTTGGACGTCTGTACATCAATAAGACATCGCCAAGTTGGGACGAACTTGAAAAGAACCAAAAGGACCTTCAGCCTGGAGGTCGCTTTAGCCCACGCAACTGTGTGGCTCTATATCGTGTCGCTGTCATCGTGCCATATCGCGACCGTGATGCACACCTGCGCGTCTTTCTTAACCACATGCATCCAATACTACAGAGACAGCAGCTCGATTATGGCATATTTATTATAGAACAGGTGAGCTTCTTTTTCCTGTACATTCATTTCAGTGCAGTGCAGTTGTATTTAGAGCAAATGTCACATGTAATATGTGACATGCTGTACTGGACCTTCATTTGAACAGTTCTGGGTGACATATGTCCTGATAGTCCTGCAGCAGGGGCCAGCAAAATAAAGTGTACCGGAAGTATAACATTTGTCACTATGGTTAAAATTGATCTTTGGGGTGTTAAGTTCACGAAATTATAAGATGACATTTTCTAAAGTTGGTGCAAACAGGATGGCGGCCATTTTCCCAAAATGGCCACCAGTCTATCATCACTAAGTCTTGTGCTGGGGTTTCTCCCTGTTTTCAATGCTTTTCTGCAAGTCTCTTCAGATGCAAGGAACTAGTATAAGTACTTCTGCAACTTGTGTGGTGCTGAAATGTTATTTTACCACTCAGAATTTCTAACTTTTGGGGCAAACGTTTTTTAACTACATCATTCTGATGTTCAGTGCTGGCAGACCAAAGGGATTGGACTTTGTGTACATCTGGATAAATACCAGGATCTTTGGCAGTGAATGGCTCTGGACAGAATACATATTTGTCAGTGTCAGATATCTGCAATAGATGTTTCTTGGAAGCGGAGGCATCAAATTCTGCAGTCGTGCAGAATATTTTATATACTAGAAAATTGTTTGTAAAACAAAATGCCACCGCTGGTGAGCTATCACTAAAATGAGGGCATATTTAAATTTTAGCACTGGTGACCTTGACCTTCGGCTGACCAACCTCACTTTCAATAGGTGTCTTACCCCGATCAGTATCAATGTACATGTGAAGATCGGGCACACTGTAGTCGAGTTATTGCACGGAAACGAAAATGCGTGAAAACAATCTATTTTTAGCTCTGGTGATCTTGACCTTTAGCCGACAAACCTCACTTTCAAGTGTCTTCCCATGATTGATATCAATGTACATGTGAAGTATTATTAAGATCGGACAGATGGTACTCAAGTTATCGCATTGAAACGAAAATTGGCAACAGACAGACAGACGGAAACCCATCATCTGACAGTGTTACAAATAGTTTTATTGAACTTATTGACCCCATAAACCTAGTGTTTGACAGCAAGATCACCTATAGTGCTATAGTTTTGGAGGAATGACATTTCAATGATAGACAGGCAGCCATTTTGGAAAAAGCCACCATCTTGTTCGCACCAACTTTAGAAAATGTCATCTTATAATTTCGTGAACTCAACACCCCAAAGATCAATTTCAGCCATAGTGACAAATGTTATACTTCCGGCCCCAGTTGCTCAAAAATTAGGGTTCTTTTTCAGCCTGTGCTGCAAGACTATGAGCCTTTGTCAGCATGAGATAGTGTTACCAGATAGTCTTACATATTAAGGCGTGTTTTATTTTCTGTTGCAGAGATAAAAAAAGGCCATTATTACCTTATGAGCTTTGTCATTTATTGCCCTGGTTGCTCAAAAATTAGGGTTCCTTTTCAGCCTGTGCTGCAGGACAATGAGGCATTGTCTGCATGAGATAGTGTTACCAGACAGGGTTACCAAATTAAGGCCCGTCTTATTTTCTGTTGCAGAGATAAGAAAGGCCATTATCACCTTATGAGTTTTGTCATTTATTGCCAGATGGAAATAAGAATTGTGTAAAATGCTGCATTGTTTTTAAATAATGGATTTTTATATTTTGCAATAACGGGATTTTTGTGGGACCATAAATGGTTTTTATTTCCCAATTATGGGGTAAAAAAAGGTGTTTGCATTGTAATAAAACGGATCTTCTTATTGCCAACCAGTATTTTTGTCGTGAATCGCTACCATAACACAATGTGGCGGCAGCAGCAGTTACGAAAATCATTATTCAGTATACGTTTTTATTTTATTTATGCCAGTAAAAGGGTTATACCAGAGTGGGCGAGACAGGTCTACTGTGGACCAACTGGGGCTGAACCCATAGAGCAATATGGACAAATTGGTTTTGAATGGGTCAAACCACCTTTATGAATGTCAGGATTCATTGGACTGTTTAAATTTAGGGATTTGCGATTGGTTTTTAATTTTGCTGTAAAGTTTCAGCAGTTTCTTCTTCACATATATATTGTGTACAGTTTCTTCTTCACATATATATATATTGTGTACAGTTTCTTCTTCAAATATATATTGTGTACAGTTTCTTCTTCAAATATATATTGTGTACAGTACATCTGGCATGGTATCGTTTCTCTAATGATTTTGACAGTAAATGTATATCTTGGACATTCCTTTGACCACTCCCAATTAACCCCCGATATATGTGTAACTGGTTTTAGTTTTGTGTAACTGGTAAATAAAAAATTATAACTGGTAAATTGGAAATTTCCACAATCCTGGTTAAGGGCCTTAATCACACCACCTACCTGTAAGGCTTAGAGACTAGTGGCAGAAAAACATAAGATAAAATCCAAGTTTGCCAAATAACTGGGTGAGAAGAATTGTAGGAGTGAAAACAGCAGACAAGGGAAGAACGGAGGAGTTAAGGGAGGAGGAGTTAAGGGAGGAGGTTGGTGTGAGAGAGTCTCAGCAGGAAGCTGGTAAGGAGTCGGTTAAAGTGGGCTGGACACGAATGGAAGGGGTACGGTTGATGAAGAGAGCGGATGCACTCAGAGTGGAGAGTAGAAGGAGAAGAGGAAGACCGAGACTGAGATGGGAGAACTGTGTGAAGATATATTTAGTGGGAGGGGAGTGGGAGGGGAGGGGAGATGAAGAGATGGGAGTGGAAACAGCAGTGAAACAGGATCAGTGATGGAAGAAGAAAGAAAGTTGAGGACCAGTATCGATGACAGGTTCACACTGGACTTTAGGGACAAAGAGGAGAATTACAACAAACAGTAAATACAGAAGTACCTTCAACGGACCCTCCGATGAGCGGACACCTGCTATGTCACGATACTTTCTCAATGTACGGACTGTTTTACTATGGTAATGTCCCTCTGATGGGGGCCCTCCTGATGAATGCGGACAGTGGACACGATATGTTGGCTATGTGTCCCTGTTAAGACGGACAGCAATAATTAATTTCATAATTTTGTTTAGAAAATGACTGGCAAGCAGCGCGGTGTGTGGCTGGTTGTTGCAGTTACGCAATGCAAGAACTAGTTGCATAACTTTGATGGCCGTGCAGCACAGTCTTGCCTCACTGTACTCCTCATGTTTGTCCAAACAACTAACTTAGAATTGCTTTGATGGTGCTCAATAAACTTTAGGTACAATGAATGTGGAAGTGAGGTGATATTTGTTTTGCACTTGTTTCGCTGGTGCCGGTGGCTTCCCTTCGCCTTCGCTTCGGCAGTTCGATTGGGTTTGGTGCCAGTGGCTTGTTAATTGCAATTGAAATCCACAAAATAATGACTTGTACAAGAATCAGTGAAATAGTTTTAATGCAGTTGAGTAGGCAACACCACTACAAAACTACAAAAAAGTACAAAACTGTGGTGATATGATGAGTAAGTATAATAATGTTTCCGTTGATCCACAGACACGCATCGTAAAAATGACGTAAAAATCGTAAAAATCATCAAATCATCGTAAAAATCATCGTAAAAATGACGAGTAAGTATAATAATGTTTCCGTTGATCCACAGACACGCATCGTAAAAATGACGTAAAAATCGTAAAAAATCATCAAATCATCGTAAAAATCATCGTAAAAATGACGAGTAAGTATAATAATGTTTTCGTTGATCCACAGACACGCATCGTAAAAATGACGTAAAAATCGTTAAAATCATCAAATCATCGTAAAAATCATCGTAAAAATGACTAGTAAGTATAATAATGTTTCCGTTGATCCACAGACACGCATCATAAAACTCCTTTGCTATGCCAAATGGCAGAGCGCACAAGTGCACAAAAAATATGAATTGGTCTCCCGCGTATGAAACAGTGAATCCAAATATAAAGTGGCATATGTGCTGAATCAATGCTTCGACATTGGTTGAACGACGAAGTGAAACAATTATCGATTATACCTATTGTTATTTTTTATGTTTAATCAACTTTCACACTGTGTCTGTCAACTGATATACATGTCCGGCTGCTCATCTCCAGGTTATTATTTTCGATTCGCATTAGCTGGTAACATTGTCATAATTTTGTAAATAACTTACGACTTAGTGACAAAGTATCTTAGCTTGGAAAAAATCCTTCAAGATTTATGAAATGTCGCAGCCGAGATGTTTTCCGAATTCTGACAATATGCAACAATTTCTTCAAGAATACGGGCCAAGCTGCATAGGCTTATGCTACCTCTTCTGTGTGTGGTTAGATTTTTAAAATTCATTCAGAAAGGACATTACGATAGAATGGAGTCAGGCGGATAATCTTGTGTGGAAATGTTTCTAATGTGTCATCACTCGTTCGAGTCTGGATCGTGGTGTTACATTTTCGGGAGTGGTACCATATTGACCAATTTGTGTAAGACATGTAATTTTTTGGGGTTTTTTAAATGTTTTTTTGCTTTGCTTATTTTGTAGTATCACAGTGATATCCTTATTATACATCATGTGCAGGTTTTAATTATTAATAGATGTCCTGACACATTTCTACCATGTAGTAGTACTAGTAACACTGAACCCTCCACTCCAACATGCCTGTCCCTCCGATGAGGGGACACCTGCCATGTAGGGACACTTGCTTGGATACAGATGTGTCCGTTGAAGGCAGGTACTATTGTACACCATAGAACACACTGCATTGGCAACAGCTGTTACAATCGTATATTTGACCTGTTGTAGGTTGCTGGGACGAAGTTCAACCGAGCGATGCTCATGAACATTGGCTTTGCCGAGGCGAGTCGTCTCTACGGCTATCAGTGTTACATCTTCCATGACGTGGACTTATTGCCGGAGGACGACCGCAACATATACTCGTGTCCAGATCAACCGAGACATATGTCGGCAGCAGTCGACACAATGAACTACAGGTAGGTGGCATGGCTCGCCTATTTGTTATGTACAAAATTGGTTTTGTGTTGTGGTTAACCTCGTTAAAGGCACAAAGTATGTATTTTTTTTTAATTTAAAATCATGTTACAGGGCCTGTATAACCAATTGGAACTCTATTTTGATCTCTACCATGTGGTTGGTTGGATATGTGTCTGACACATAAATGGACTTTCAATTCTTTGATTCTTCAGCAATATATATATACATCTGTCGAGGAATCAAAACAACGACTGATCATTTACTTGTGTTAGAAGTTGTGTAATACACACGCATCGAACCAATAATACATTACAGATCATAATGGACTTCCATCGTTTTGACTCTTCAGCAGCGATAAACTACGTCTGTTCCAACATCTGGACCACCCAAGTGTGTTTTAATAATAATAATATATTTTATTTGATATAGCACCAGAACCAATTTCAAATTGTTCGTGGCACTTTACAAGACAAATAGTTATAAAATTGCTAAATAAGCATGCAATTCTTTACAAATACATTGTACAAGCTAGTTAAAATAAGAATATAAAATATATCTAGTGTAATAAAATATAATATAATGATCATATATTATTATAATGTATATATATATATATATATATATATATATATATATATATATATATATATAAAGTTAATTAAAATTATATGAATTACATTAATAAAGTACAGATAACTACAGTAATTAAATATACTAAAATAGTTATCATAATTACAGCTCAGTAGTGTTAAAATTATGTAGAAATAAGACTATGTAAATACATATAACTTAAATAATGTACGAAGTTATAATTAATAAATAAATATATAAATAGGTTAATACATAATAAGATATATAAATTAGTGCAAGAACTATCATGTTGGACTAGAATGAGAGTCAATAAAAATTAATCTTTAGGCGTGCCTTGAAAGTAGAAACAGTGTCCGACATTTTAGTGTGGCTGGGGCAGCTAGCGTGTCGGTTTTTATTCATAACAAGCTAGGATATACTGAACTAAACGTCAACACCACAAAAAATCACCAGTCACTAACGTCATATTTCGCCAATCCATCCTTTAAAAATGCAGTCCTTTGGGAAATCCCCTTGAGTTCCCGGAAAAACGACAATGTTTCCGTAGTAACGACCGCATGCACTGCGATGTTCGAACCAGCTATATTAATTCGCCGTGAAAGCGGACCACATCGTCTGGTTACTGTAATGCTAGTATACATCAGTATTATATCTACCTAACTAAATCATGTACTTAAACCAGTAAATATCAGCGTTAACGTAGTTTATCGTGCCTTTGACTAACGAAAATGCCAACACATGTGACCTGGTGACCCCACAGGATAACGGGCCAATCAAAATGGCTGTACACACACCCTGCCACATGTGTGTTAGATGGCTGGAATAACTTGATACAGTAGACAGCAGCATGTTACAAATACAGATTCAAGGGCCATTGTGGTGGCGAATTAATGGGACATGTCAATATTACAAATGGCCATTATGTTTTGTCAACAATACATAAAATGCCAGTGAAAAACCTTAAATTTAAAAAAAAAAACAAGCATTTGTTGAGATTGTGTTTTTATTAATAACCAGGAAATGATGTTTAAAATATTGTTTGAGAAAAACTACAACACTCACGATGTTGCAATTTTGTGTATGAACGCGTCTTACATGCACGCAATGTAATACAGCAGTAAATTACAATTGTTGAAGGGTTTGTGTCAAAAATACACTGCCACTTTAGGCTGTCATTCAATTTTTGCTTAAATAAATGAAAAACTCCAAATTGTTTTAATCTGGTATATTATTATATAGTATTTCAACTACAATCTGTGAAGAAATGGTTAATTTATCTTAAAAACTTCTACTGAAACTAATCAAGACAAGCATATAATAGCCACCCCAGCTACCTTAAAGGCTTAGTACCTAAAAGTACACTGTGAGGTGATCGCGTCTGTAGCAACAGTATTGTGATACAATACTAAGAGTAGACGGTATTGCATTACGTTAATTTTAGTACTCGGTCAGTCGCTGCTTACAATCGTTTAAGCCACGCATATCAATGGTCTTTTCAATTAAATTATTTTAGAGCACTGTATAATAATGTTATCTTAGCTCACTATTATAATTTTTTGACTGTTAAAACAACCCCAGGTACCATGGACTAATTCCGGCTCTCACTATGCAACACAACTATGCAAAACCGGGATGAAATCTGGGTCAGTACACTCAGTGAATCAGTCAATGCTAAATAAAAATAAATAAAAATTTGGCTCCGCTCACAGAAACAAACTTACAATTACATAAAAATGGATTGGCGAATGGGATCGGGTTGGTGCCCATGTGAACTGTAACTTTGTGAACAGGCAACCGTAACATCAGAGGTAGACCGCAGCAAACGTCACACGTAGTCCAAACAGAGTGCACATGGGCGCTGAACACGAACTAATTTCGCAAAGATTGTTACATAGATATGGGGAACATATGATTTGTTAGATTTTGCATTTGTATTGATAGACATGCGTATGGTTCATATTGACAGTCCAGCGAGTCCACTGCTTTGATGATACGAATAAAAAATTTCTCTACCACGATTGCTTACCATTGCGTTGCATGTAGCGATACGGATGTTGTGTATCGTGTACTGTACCATGTATCGCGATATTTCAAAATAATACACAATATAATATAACAATACACCAAATATTATTACAGATCTGAGTGGAAGTAAACATCGAGAAAGATTGATGATAATGAAAGATAAACATTAAAGATTACTTGCTGCTGTTGCAGGCTGCCGTACCCAGAGATCTATGGAGGTGTGAGTGCGCTCAAGAAGGAACACTTTGAGCGAGTCAATGGCTTCTCTAACAAGTTCTTTGGCTGGGGTGGCGAGGACGACGACATGTGGGTGAGGTAGGAGAACATTACTCTCATCTAAGGGGTCATCTCAATATACAGTACTACACGAAACTTATGTCATTTAACCTCAGACCCTTACCTCCCACTACATGAAACTGATGTCATTTGACCTCATACCCCCTCACCTCCCACTACATGAAACTGATGTCATTTAACCTCAGACCCCCTCACCTCCCACTACATGAAACTGATGTCATTTAACCTCAGACCCCCTCACCTCCAACTACATGAAACTGATGTCATTTAACCTCAGACCCCCTCACCTCCCACTACATGAAACTGATGTCATTTAACCTCAGACCCCCTCACCTCCCACTACATGAAACTGATGTCATTTAACCTCAGACCCCCTCACCTCCAACTACATGAAACTGATGTCATTTAACCTCAGACCCCCTCACCTCCCACTACATGAAACTGATGTCATTTAACCTCAGACCCCCTCACCTCCCACTACATGAAACTGATGTCATTTAACCTCAGACCCCCTCACCTCCCACTACATGAAACTGATGTCATTTAACCTCAGACCCGTCACCTCCCACTACATGAAACTGATGTCATTTAACCTCAGACCCCCTCACCTCCAACTACATGAAACTGATGTCATTTAACCTCAGACCCGTCACCTCCCACTACATGAAACTGATGTCATTTAACCTCAGACCCCCTCACCTCCCACTACATGAAACTGATGTCATTTAACCTCAGACCCCCTCACCTCCCACTACATGAAACTGATGTCATTTAACCTCAGACCCCCTCACCTCCCACTACATGAAACTGATGTCATTTAACCTCAGACCCCCTCACCTCCCACTACATGAAACTGATGTCATTTAACCTCAGACCCCCTCACCTCCCACTACATGAAACTGATGTCATTTAACCTCAGACCCCCTCACCTCCAACTACATGAAACTGATGTCATTTAACCTCAGACCCGTCACCTCCCACTACATGAAACTGATGTCATTTAACCTCAGACCCCCTCACCTCCCACTACATGAAACTGATGTCATTTAACCTCAGACCCCCTCACCTCCCACTACATGAAAATGATGTCATTTAACCTCAGAACCCCTGCCCCCACATGAAACTGGAAATATTTATCACGATATATGTCCTCATCCTTTATGCTGTAGCTGCCACATACTGTTCATGTTCAGCCGTCATAATAACAAACTGCCTGCGTACGCTCAAAGTCCTGTAGCATCTTTATGAACTGTGATCAGAAAATAAATAATGTTTTTGAGGAATATTGGGTACTGGACGCCCTAAAATGTTTTTCAAGGCCATGATAAAATGTCACCATACACAATCGCATTATAGAATAGGAATGTACAAGTTAAAATCACCCAATGGTATTTGTTGAATATTGTCAGATACACACTGGTCATTGATTGGTAAGTTGCCCAGCCATTAAAGCTGCCCCGCAATTTCTTCTTTTTTTTTCACTTAATTTCAGGCTCATTTCACACACAAAATTTCTATTTAGTATCAACTAAGACGTGCTTGCTCATTTGTGGAAATGTTGATGAAATCATTAGACATTAAAATAGTTTTGGTTTGGCCAAACCAAAATTCTGCAGAAAAAAGCCCACCTCTATGTATTAAGACGTAACACTACTTACACTTTTGCAAGTTACCCGATCTAATAACCAAAGTCAAGTCTTTCGATGATTTCAATGAAGTACGTCCTCTTTTATGAAACAGACTGCACATATTACTTTTGCGGTTCAGCATTAGAGATCAAACAAACATGATTCGCGATGGACTACATGATGTGTAGAGGCAGCTTCAACAGCAACACTTCCTGGTGTTGTTTGTCTGAGAGAATTCTTCACAAGGTGATAATTTGGTGTTCTCTTTCAGGATAAAAAATTCCGGTCTGCAGGTAATCCGCTACCCCCAGGACATTGCCCGGTACACAATGCTTGGACATACGAAGGATAATCCAAACCCTGAAAGGTAACACTGTCATCTCTGCCAGGTGCTTGCTTGTGTAACTTTGAAGGTACAAGGTCATCAAGATCATTTGTATGGTAGAATGATGTTACACAGTATAAACTATTATCTTTTCTCTCATCCTGACCACCCATATTGTTTTCATGAACCACCACTTCAAAAAATAATTTTACCAAAATAGATTTATGAATATCAATCTTGCCATTCAGTACATTAGTGAAAAAGGTGATACATGATTTAGGCATTCGCAAGATCATTAAAACATGTGAAATTATGTTCCGTTTACATGCAATGTAAACATGAAATTCGGACCGAAATTTTCAGATTAAACAGATAATGGACAAATTTTATAAAAAATGCCATTGTAAACAGGCTTATTTGTTGTTGTTTTGGTTAGGGTAAATTTTATTTTAGTCCAGGAAGAGTCAGACCATTTTTAAGTTAATTCCTTGTTTTGACGTAATGAACCGCGGTACTGTGAATCTGAGTAACATTTTATTGTTTTCATTGAGAAAACTATTCAGTTAGTCAAATACAAATGCTTGGAAAGATAACCAAACTTAATGCAACCTGCAACAATGTAATTGATGCAATGTATTCTGCCTCTGTTTAGATACAAATACCTGTACTCAGCTGAAAAACGTTTCAAGACAGACGGAATCAACAGTCTACTATACAAGCGCCTTGACCTTCAGTTCAGGAAGACCTACACTTGGGTCTACATTTCCTTCAGTAAGGAAGACGTATTAGCGGTAAGTGACCTGACTATCACAGACATGCAGCCAGGATTTGCTCTTAAATTGTTAAATTGAGTTATTTTTTCTGATGTGAGAACTCATAAAATTTCTCTTAATCTTCCCTAACAAACAATCAACTTTAACGGAATTGGCCCATCAGTGCTTTGGCCGACCAATGATGATTACAATGATATTAGATTTTATGATGTTAAGTTAATCTATAGCAATCCAATCTAATATCTGAAACAGTTATACTTTGATTAGTGTGTATGCACCTTCACTGATACTCATGCAATCTTGATTACATTTTCCATCCAGCATTATATATACATACAGCAACATCTTGCACAAAATCCTTTCCAAAAGGGGGGTTTTCCGTTAAATCCCTACAAAATAGTCAAAGTGGAAAGAATTTTAGTTTGTCACCCCAGTGTCAGTGTAATCTTATTGCCTGAGAAATAAGATAGTTATTCTTGAACAATTTTATTCTTAATGTATGACTATGCATTTTCAGAATAACACGCCACATCCACTGACAACAACGCCAGCGACAAGGACAACGACTACATTAAAAGCTACGACTCGATCAACGAGAACAGCACAAAGTCCACAATCTGTCAACAAGTCAAGTCTTATAACCGCGCTCACTGATCAGAGATCAACAAGTCATAGGACATTAACCATCACAAAACCATCAAACGTACCGTAAAGGGTGATGTTGAATTGCACCGTTGAACAAATGGCTGCAGTTTTTGTTTGATGACGCACAAAGTGGTCTGTTTGATTTGTGGCTGGTGGTGAACTAAAACCTTCAAAACTCATTCAGTGGAACTTGTTTGTGTGAAGATTGCAGTGATCCAACAGCTCTCCTACGATGAGAGAGACTGTGTCAGGGTTGTTTGATTTAAATCATTATTTAAATCACTCCAAAAAAATCATTGATTTATGATTTTTTTTACTTCCGGTTTTTTTAATTGCTGATTTATATGAATTTAACACAAATTGTGTAGTTGTATTGTCACCAGATAGCCTGATAGTCAAATATTTTATGATATTGTGTATGTTTGAGCTATTCCCTTTCTGAATGTAGTGAAGCCGCACAATCTTGTCTTCCAGAGGAAGTATCTTTTCAACACAGAAGCCCTGAGTTAAAGTCCACTTATAGCTTGTGCTAGTTGTTACCAATTCAGTATGTTGACTCAGTTGTTTAATACTGTACCAGTTTGTATTCTGGTTAGAGACCCTTAGAGTACACAGAGTCCTGGACAGGTGCTAATCCACCCTATAGGCAATGCTTTCCTTTCCAAGACAGATTATGCAACTATAGGGGGTGAGGCCTTGTGGACATTGCCTAAAGTCTTTATATAAGCAAAAATCTTGTACCCTCTGTTACGACAAGAACCCAAATCGATTTGAATAGAACATGTTTGAAAGAGTTTACAAATTTAAACATCTATATACCAGATTTAAAAAAAATCAAATAAATCCGATTTAAATAAAAAAAATCAGATGACATTTTTTTTTTTAAACCCTGACTAGTGATCCAACAGCTCTCCTACGATGAGAGAGACTGTAGTGATCCAACAGCTCTCCTACGATGAGAGAGACTGCAGTGATCCAACAGCTCTCCTACGATGAGAGAGACTGCAGTGATCCAACAGCTCTCCTACGATGAGAGAGACTGCAGTGATCCAACAGGTCTCCTACGATGAGAGAGACTGCAGTGATCCAACAGCTCTCCTATGATGAGAGAGACTGCAGTGATCCAACAGCTCTCCTACGATGAGAGAGACTGCAGTGATCCAACAGCTCTCCTACAATGAGAGAGACTGTAGTGATCCAACAGCTCTCCTACGATGAGAGAGACTGCAGTGATCCAACAGCTCTCCTACGATGAGAGAGACTGCAGTGATCCAACAGCTTTCCTACGATGAGAGAGATTGTGATGGTGCACCATTGTCTTGAAAACTACCAGAACATTCCTGGAGTTGTACTGTTTGATCTGGATTTGAAGTGTTGATCTGGATTGTAAGTGTTTGACCTGGATCACGGCATGATGCCATCCAGATGTACATTACTGCTGAGGATAGCTAGTGTGGTTTTGGTGATTAGTACACATTGGGTGATTGAGATTAATATAATATGTATGTTTGTAATATTTTAAAACAGTGGGTGAAGGATTAACACACAGTGGAACCTGCTTCAGATGCCAGCCATCATGGGAAGTTTAATTTATTAGGCTCTCATTTGGATTAACATTTTGAAACATATTATTGCCTAATGTCTCTTTGTATTAGAGGCCAAGGTCTGTGGCATCAAGGTCTGTTCTACAGCTGGATGCCATGAGGTCTGTTGCATCAAGAGGTCTCTTCTAAGCTAGGAGGTCTAGCGACACTGATTTTCCGTGATTGCAGAAAACGGATGGAATACACCGAATTGATGGTTTGAAACGGAATTTGCCTGTTTTGAAAAGGAAAATCAGTTTCCCTGGAGGTCTCTTGCTGCTAGTGACCCTAGTGTATGTTTACGTCATCTCACAACAGAACTGATTAAACAGAAGCAATTAGAGATAATGGGGTGACTTAATCAGATGGACATGTGGTGTTTGTATATAAATCCAGTACAATTGATTGTAGACAACATACTCTACTTGTATTCTATATAGTGATATTTTCGTGATGGAACTAGCGTTACATTTAGTGTCTTCAGAATCATGTGAATACATAGTCATACGGTGCATTTAAATTATATATAATTAAAATATTCACATATCAAAAGTTTGTTGTGAAGATAGAAATGCTTGTGTAGAGCGAACTACGACATATTTCTTGACAGGTTTATTATAGAATGTGCTATGGGGTTTATTCAAGTATGTACGTGGCTTACTTAAATATGTACATGCCTATGTGCCATATATCCCAGATATATGGCACTTTATCAATTTTAGTAATAATAATAAGTAATTGTTTGGTGATATCATTTGCACCAAGTCCATCTTTACAGCTATCACATAACTTGTTGATCTTGTTTTGAGGGGAGATCTCACAGTAAAGGATCATTTTTTGAGGGTGATCTCACAGTAAAGGATCATATTTTGAGGGGAGATCTTACAGTAAAGGATCGTGTTTTGAGGGGAGATCTCACAGTAAAGGATCATATTTTGAGGGGAGATCTCACAGTAAAGGATCGTGTTTTGAGGGGAGATCTCACAGTAAAGGATCATGTTTTGAGGGGAGATCTCACGGTAAAGGATCGTGTTTTGAGGGGAGATCTCACGGTAAAGTTTTGAGTGGAGACCTCACGGTAAAGGATCTTGTTTTGAGGGGAGATCTCACGGTAAAGTATCGTGTTTGGCTTGGAGACCTCATGGTAAAGGATCGTGTTTTGAGGGGAGATCTCACAGTAAAGGATCATATTTTGAGGGGAGATCTCAGTAAAGGATCATATTTTGAGGGGAGATCTTACAGTAAAGGATCGTGTTTTGAGGGGAAATCTCACAGTAAAGGATCATATTTTGAGGGGAGATTTCACAGTAAAAGATCGTCTTTTGAGGGGAGATCTAACAGTAAAGGATCATGTTTTGAGGGGAGATCTCACAGTAAAGGATCATATTTTGAGGGGAGATCTTATAGTAAAGGATCGCTTTTAAAGGGAGATCTCACAGTAAAGGATCATGTTTGGAGGGGAGATCTCACAGTAAAGGATCAAGTTTTGAGGGGAGATCTCACATTAAAGGATCGTGTTTTGAGGGGAGATCACACAGTAAAGGATCGTGTTTTGACGGGAGATCTCACAGTAAAGGATCATGTTTTGACGGGAGATCTCACAGTAAAGGATCAAGTTTTGAGGGGAGATCTCACATTAAAGGATCGTGTTTTGAGGGGAGATCACACAGTAAAGGATCGTGTTTTGACGGGAGATCTCACAGTAAAGGATCGTGTTTTGAGGGGAGATCTCACGGTAAAGGATCGTGTTTTGAGGGGAGATCTCACGGTAAAGTGTCGTGTTTTGAGTGGAGACCTCACGGTAAAGGATCTTGTTTTGAGGGGAGATCTCACGGTAAAGTATCGTGTTTGGCGTGGAGACTTCACGGTAAAGGATCGTGTTTTGAGGGGCGACCTAATGGTAAAGGATCGTGTTTTGAGGGGAGATCTCACAGTAAAGGATCGTGTTTTGAGGGGAGATCTCACGGTGAAGGATCGTGTTTTGAGGGGATATCTCACGGTGAAGGATCGTGTTTTGAGGGGAGATCTCACGATAAAGGATCATGTTTTGAAGGGAAATCTCACGGTAAAGAATCTTGTTTTGAGGGGAGATCTCACGGTAAAGGATTATGTTTTGAGGGGAGATCTCACGGTGAAGGATCGTTTTTGAGGGGAGATCTCACTGTGAAGGATCGTGTTTAGGGAGATCGTGTTTGGCTTGGAGACCTCAGGGTAAAGGATCGTGTTTTGAGGGGAGATCTCACAGTAAAGGATCATATTTTGAGGGGAGATCTCAGTAAAGGATCATATTTTGAGGGGAGATCTTACAGTAAAGGATCGTGTTTTGAGGGGAAATCTCACAGTAAAGGATCATATTTTGAGGGGAGATTTCACAGTAAAAGATCGTCTTTTGAGGGGAGATCTAACAGTAAAGGATCATGTTTTGAGGGGAGATCTCACAGTAAAGGATCATATTTTGAGGGGAGATCTTATAGTAAAGGATCGCTTTTAAAGGGAGATCTCACAGTAAAGGATCATGTTTGGAGGGGAGATCTCACAGTAAAGGATCAAGTTTTGAGGGGAGATCTCACATTAAAGGATCGTGTTTTGAGGGGAGATCACACAGTAAAGGATCGTGTTTTGACGGGAGATCTCACAGTAAAGGATCATGTTTTGACGGGAGATCTCACAGTAAAGGATCAAGTTTTGAGGGGAGATCTCACATTAAAGGATCGTGTTTTGAGGGGAGATCACACAGTAAAGGATCGTGTTTTGACGGGAGATCTCACAGTAAAGGATCGTGTTTTGAGGGGAGATCTCACGGTAAAGGATCGTGTTTTGAGGGGAGATCTCACGGTAAAGTGTCGTGTTTTGAGTGGAGACCTCACGGTAAAGGATCTTGTTTTGAGGGGAGATCTCACGGTAAAGTATCGTGTTTGGCGTGGAGACTTCACGGTAAAGGATCGTGTTTTGAGGGGCGACCTAATGGTAAAGGATCGTGTTTTGAGGGGAGATCTCACAGTAAAGGATCGTGTTTTGAGGGGAGATCTCACGGTGAAGGATCGTGTTTTGAGGGGATATCTCACGGTGAAGGATCGTGTTTTGAGGGGAGATCTCACGATAAAGGATCATGTTTTGAAGGGAAATCTCACGGTAAAGAATCTTGTTTTGAGGGGAGATCTCACGGTAAAGGATTATGTTTTGAGGGGAGATCTCACGGTGAAGGATCGTTTTTGAGGGGAGATCTCACTGTGAAGGATCGTGTTTAGGGAGATCTCACAGTGAAGGATCATGTTTTGAGGGGACATCTCACAGTGAAGGATCGTGTTTTGAGGGGAGATCTCACGATAAAGGATCGTGTTTTGAGGGGAAATCTCACGGTAAAGAATCGTGTTTTGAGGGGAGATTTCACGGTAAAGGATCATGTTTTGAGGGGAAATCTCACAGTGAAGGATCGTGTTTTGAGGGGAGATCTCACAATAAAGGATCGTGTTTTGAGGGGAAATCTCACGGTAAAGAATCGTGTTTTGAGGGGAGATTTCACGGTAAAGGATCGTGTTTTGAGGGGAGATCTCATGGTGAACCAACCAGTAACACCATTTTGTTTCCCGGGGGAGGCACTCAGTATGTTGCCAGTATACCATTCTTGAGAATTTATCTAACTGAACCCCCCCAAGCACGTTTGAGACATTATACCCTTTTCAAGTTGGAATACAACCAAATATGTATCCATTAATGTGCAAAATTTGCATTGTTCTATGACATGATATAGATTAATTTATTTGTAGATTAACTAAACTTACATAAAATTACCCTGAAATGAAATCACAGTTCTTGTTCTAAATATATATACCCTTAATTACCAAATCGTGTTGCGTGCATCAACATGCTTTGGCGCAAAAAAAACATTCGTAAAATGTGGACTTTGTGTCAAAGATGGTATACAATATACAGGCGATGTATTGAATGGCCCCCTGGGGTCTTCTTTATACAGAAGGTTAACCTTTCTGGCCGGTGCCACTGGAGCAGTCAGTGCCTGACCAGCCTCTCACACACAGCAATGACTACAGCCTGTCTTCATTTGAAGGCTCTGTTTATAAAGACAAACACTGACTGCCAGCCACGTGTTGCCTGTGAACGTCTGTTTAGTGCCATGGGATGTGTATCTTCATGCCTTTTTACAGTAGTTTTACTATATAGTTGTAGACATGTTGAATAATATGTCATAGTTAGAGTTTCAGTACTTGCATCTTCAGTGATTTTATTTATTTCCATATATCATTCAATAGTTTCTTTTGCACCCCTAATTATATATATATATATATATTTAGTTTGTTAACATATATATATATACATATATACATACCAGCCGAATGAGTTACCCAGGAGAAAAGACAGCCACTGCAAGAGCTTATGACTTCTCGCACTACCCAGGCAAGTTTTGGTAGAAATGCAGTGACAACTTCCCACATTTTGACGTTGATCATGTAAGTCAGAACAACTGTAGAAAAAGTACGTAACTATAAACTCCTATTGTTCCGAGTTACGTAATCTACATCAAACATCCACATAGGTCCCTTCGTAATATCCCCACCCCTGGGGAATTTTTTAATGCACAAGCCATCCCCGTAGGCCCCTGGGGACACCTACAAAATGTCCACCCCAAACATGCAAATCTTAACTGACGGAGATATGCAGGAACAGACATGTCACAGCCTCTTTATACACACTAGTAAAGATATATATTTATCATTGTATGCAATTCATTTTCATAGTAGTATGCTACTAGTTATGACTAAATTGTGATCACGTGAAAATAAAACTATTGCATGTACTTTTACTTCAAGTACATTAAATAAACATTAAAAAAAGTACCTTTACTTTAGTTTGTCACTTATACTGAAGTACAAATCAACAGTAGTTACATCATCAGCACTGGTAGATGGAGGATGAAAATGTAATATAAAAAATATGCTGCCATGTCACAGAGGACATTATTTCTGTGACACACTAACAAAAGTTTGAAAGTTATCAGTAACAAACGTTGTCACTGAAGTTCCGGGCAGTATCGTTACTTGGTCTGTTTTCTGTACGACTCTAGCCTCCAATACCTATGACAGCACAATCATCAATCTGTTAACATATCACTGCGTAATCATGACGTCACTGTTACAGTTGGCCTACAGCAACATGGAGGCAATAAGTGTTGATTTAAAAGGTGCAAGAACAGTTTATTCACACAGACAAAATGCACCATCTTGTGTTAACATTTCTAAAACAATTCCGGTGAATTCAGTTATAGTGTGGTGCCATAACGTCATTAAAATTAATCTACATCTAGACAGTTATTCAAGACGTCATTCCTCCCCCTGACATCTATCTTTAGCTTATTAATTACAACTGGCTATTTATGATCACACAGCATCCTGAGGCAATGCACTAATGACTTCCACTACTGAGATCTGGTGATATGGAAACTGTTCTGCCTGAAGGCATATTTAGTTGTCTTCAATATCTATGGTGTTGTCAGGAAGCTCTGTGGTTTTTGTGTATCGCCTGATTGGTGTAACATTCCTGCAGTGAAGTGTGGCGCAGTGGCAAACCTCGCAACACTTGGGACGTGGCCGAAGTTATCTGCAAACACAGCAGTGGAAAATCAACTAGTTATCTGTAAGATGCAGACCGGCCTCATTTTTGTTGTTGAAATTCTGTATCAATTTGTGTTTATTGGTTAATTGGCCTGTATCATTCAGATTCCAATGTAGTGCCACCATTTATCATGTTACAAAATATTCCTACATCAAAACAAAATCTGCTGAGTTTCGCGGGAAATCTGGCTAGCATAAAAAAAAATTCTGCTTTGATTGCTATATAAGTTTGTCATTAGATGTTAAACTGTTGTTATAAACAAAAGAAAATGTGTACTTTATCATGTTTTTCAAAAATCCGTATTGCACACAGGAAATCTGTACAATATGACAGGCTGCCAGAGAAACGTCCTGGAGCAAATGATCTATATTAAGAGTATGTCTAAATTTCCTCGAGGTTTCCCTGTTATGACCGTAATGAGATGAGGATGCATACATGACTTATGCAGAAATAGCGTATGTCTCACAACCTATGGCTACACGTATTTGATTTGCAAAAAATATCCGACTGGGTCAGTGAAATTTTAAGGACTGAATTGTTTATTTTACTGATTAAATAATGTTATTAAAGAATTGTTAATTTTTTTATTTAATAATGTTGTTAATGAATTGTTAATTTTACTGAATAATTGAATACTTTTATTAGGACGACACCAGTGAAACAATGTCAAAGCTGCACCACAAATTAACCATAATGACAATGAAAGGGTCAGGGGTCGCAACCAGTTTAAATGGTTCACTTATTGGGACTGTTCACAAATGTTTACACTTACCTATTTATACAAAGCGTACTAATTCTCAGACCCCTTCCCACGAGGGTCTCAGGTTACATGGTTCCATGTAGTGTCATATGTGGATGTTTTGAGAGGGAATCTTACTGTTTTAGATTTTGTAGTTCAACTGAGCTGTTCATTGCTCTAATATTAATGTTCTAAGATTGTAGTATATAAACTACCTGTACAACAACGTAGAATAAACTACCTGTACAACAACGTAGAATAAACTACCAGTACAACAACGTAGAATAAACTACCTCTACAACAACGTAGAATAAACTACCAGTACAACAACGTAGAATAAACTACCTGTACAACAACGTAGAATAAACTACCTGTACAACAACGTAGAATAAACTACCTGTACAACAACGTAGAATAAACTACCTGTACAACAACGTAGAATAAACTACCTGTACAACAATGTAGTCGCCTGGTTTGATGCAGAGTGGTTTGGTTGTTCCTTTGTTATTCACTTGTGCATTGACACTATTATGTACAATTACTCTGGTGTTGAATTCATTTCTTCCCGCCCAATCTTCTGCACATCGCTTGCTTGGCTGACAAAACAAAACGTCAAGTATATAAGTCTGATTTACGTTTGTAATGATTGTCACACAGTTCACAAAATGGACATTTATTACTATAACTGCTCTGACTGCATAATGCTATTAACCAATTGTAAGTGTGCAAACAAGCATAGTTTTAACTGTTTACCTGCATAATTAAGTTAATTTGAATGATAATTTTAGATATTTGTTCCAAGGTGTCTACTGTCATTTATTTTCTAAATGTTCTTCTAATGATCTAACTCAGCAATTAGACTTTTTGTTTGTCACGTTTAAAATAATTCTTTGAAAAACCAAATCTATCAAATAATATCCACTATATGCTAACTTATTGGTGCAAATGTCTTATTCAGTTTTAAAGAAATGATCGGAAAAGAGAATAACATAAGGATATTAACATTAATAGTTTCACAAGTTACCTGATCAAATAATCAAAGTAAATTAGATGATTGTAACATAAATACACTCGTCTTAAACTGACTGGGGGGGTACTTAAACTATTCATGCTGCTAATTTGAACATTAATGAACCTGATTTGTGATGTGCTAAAGGAAATGAGGAGGCAGCTCTATATGCCTATCTATGCATGCCTATCTACTCATGCTAACTCCGCTAACTCAGATACCGACTTGTTTATCTTGACGACTATTTGTGTCAGCTACTTGATAAGTTGATATCTGACACAATAAACTGATATCTGTCTGACCATATAGGGCCTACGCAAGACAAACACAAAATTTGCTTTTTTTGGACCACTTAAATATAAGCAACAATGAGATGATCAAAAACTTCCAGTTTTTATTTACACGAAATTCATAAATGTAACACAGATGGAAATTTTTTTGATGATGGTACATATGAATGGAATGGGGAACACTCATACATTTTTTAAGGGCCTTTTATACATACAAATTCACACATTCTAGTCCAATTTGCAGTTTCACAAGCCTAGCCAATGACAAATAATAAATACATTTTATACAGTGCAGTTTCCTTGAAAGCTAAATGTTCTCTACATAAAAAAAAAAAATAATAAATACATAAATCTGTTAAAACTAATAAAAAAATAATATAAAGGTAAATTAATTAAATATACAGTAAAACCTGCTTTAACGGACACCTGTCTATAATGGACACTTTTGAAAGTTCCGAATTACTTGCTATTAGGTTGCACTGTCCGCTAACTGCCCACAGCAGCCACCTGACCAATGTGGACAATGGACAGGGAATTTTGACCCAACCATTCAGTCGCCCTGCTGCTTGTGGACAGGTTAAAGTGCATTGACAATCCCACGAAGTAGTTGGGCCACCACTGATATGCACTAACTTAGCTACGTACACTGTATGTATTCTGTGTCATACCATCTGCATAATGTCATCGAGTAGTATAAAATGTGCTCCAAATAAGGCAAGCATCATGCCTAGGCCACAGCCAGGTGTGAAAACTTTCACACCTTGCCCTTGGCTTCTCTTGGACATCAAAGTTTCAGTTCAGTCAAAGTCTAACTCTCGGAAGCCAAGCTCCAACCAAAGTGAATGAACAAGGAGAAATTTGTCAATGTCGCTATCCGTCCGACAACAGTGGACCATGTACAATTTGTTTCAATTACGTCACTTGGCGGATTAATAATTTTTTTAAAGAGGGATCAAAGAAATGGTGATAACACCTGTACATAGAATCAAGGGCCCCACAGGCCCACACACCACCTGGTTTCCATGCAGTGGGATGCAGTAGTGATGAATGACATTTTCACCAAGTTTGCATGTATCAGTGTATTCCAACATGTATCAATGACAGCTCCGCGGTATTGTTTTATTAACTGTAGTTTTGTACCGTTTCACAACAGTACCAACTAGAGATCGTAGCAAATTATAATGGCGCCACCTAGTGATTAACTACTTAATAAAATTATCCATAACGGACACCTGTCTATAACAGACATAATGCATAGTCCCTGCGGTGTCCGCTATGGACATGTTTCACTGTATATGTAATAAAAAATGATATGCAAAACCTAACTCATTATATCCAAATACAATTATTTGACCTAAAATGTTATTAATAAGTTAAATTAAAAGGAACTTCAAAATGGCAATAAAAATGAAAGTAGCATTCTCACCCCTTCAATAAGCACCAAATGATGTTGTCCAATCTGGTTGTTGTTCATCTCCAAGGCAATGTCACGGAAGGTGTCAGTCAATTCCATGTGTCTGCGTGACTTCACGTCTCCTGGTACGTCGTCCACCAGCTTGTGATGGGCACGAGTCTTCTGAAGAAGGAGGCTATATCTTCCAACAACTATTCCAAATCTTAATTCACTGTGAGACGTTTCATTATTCATTCAGTGAATGTGTTATCATATCACACAAGTTATCATATCATACAAGTTATTATTCTTTGCATAGTTAAATTCAACTAAATACATTCTGAAAGTTTCTAAGTACTGATGTATTGTGGTGCATGGCTTGACTTGTCTGGGAAACTAACATCAAAATCTACCAAAAACTGGTCAGTTATAATCCAGCTCCAACAAGTCTTGTTGGACCCAGTATTTAAACCTGGCTGAGAAGGGACACTGGTCTGGTTGATAAGGGACACTGGTCCGGTTGGGGAGTTGTGGAGGGACACTGGTCCTGTTGTGGAGGGACACTGGTCCGGTTGGGGAGGGACACTAGTCTGGTTGGGAAGAGACACTGTTCCGGTTGGGGAGTTGTGGAGAGACACTGGTCCTGTTCTGGAGTTGTGGAGGGACACTGGTCCTGTTCTGGAGTTGTGGAGGGACACTGGTCCGGTTGGGGAGGGACACTAGTCTGGTTGGGGAGAGACACTGGTCCTGTTCTGGAGTTGTGGAGGGACACTGGTCCTGTTGTGGAGTTGTGGAGGGACACTGGTCCTGTTGTGGAGTTGTGGAGGGACACTGGTCTGGTTGGGGAGGGACACTAGTCTGGTTGGGGAGAGACACTGGTCCGGTTGGGGAGTTGTGGAGGGACACTGGTCCTGTTGTGGAGTTGTGGAGGGACACTGGTCCAGTTGGGGAGGGACACTAGTCTGGTTGGGAAGGGACACTTGTTCGGTTGGGGAGGGACACTGGTCCTGTTGGGGAGGGACACTGGTCTCGTTTGGAAGGACACTAGTCTTACTGGGGAGGGACACTGGTCTGGTTGGGGAAGGACACTGGTCTGGTTGGGGAAGGACACTGGTCCGGTTGGGGAGGGACACTGGTCTGGGTGGGGAGGGACACTGGTCCGGTTGGGGAGGGACACTGGTCCGGTTGGGGAGGGACACTGGTCTGGTTGGGGAAGGCCACTGGTCTGGTTGAGGTGGGACACTGTTCCGGTTGGGAGGGATGCTGGTCCAGTTGTGGAGGGGCACTGGTATGGTTGAGGAGGGACACTGGTCCGGCTGGGGAGGGACATAGCGAGGGACATGGAGGTAACAACTTACTTCTCGCATACTGTATGGGAAGCAGTATGCAAAACTATAGCGCACTCGTCGCAGCAGGGACAGAGATTCCTGGTGGTCAGACTCTGTCTCACCACAGAAACCAGCGATGAAGTCACTTGACAGTGACACATCTGTAAGAGTAACATTTAACTGTAGTTGTTGCATGACACAACATACATGTGTACCCCCCCACACACACACCACAACCCACACACCACCACACACACAAAATACACACACAGGTGTGACACATTATGTATTTCCTGTCCATCTATCGGGAAGAACAAATTCAACGTACATCTAAAGTACTATAAAACTAGCTGTGCACAATGCAGTTATTGTGTCATCTTAACGTGTATTTCATTGCTTGCCAAGTGTGTTAGCACACTTACCTGGCAGAATGTCTCGGATGTGTTCCACCAGTGCCAGGTAGGTGTCACTAGTGTAGCCACGCCTCATCGCCTCAAGGACGTGACTGCTCCCGCTCTGAGCAGGCAGGTGGATCGACCGACATATGTTAGCTCGGTCATGAATTACCTGTAATACCTGCACAGATAACAGCCCAGTAACCACATGTCAGTACAGTAATCATGGACAGGTAACCATGTGGCGGTCAGGTAGCCATATCACAGCCAGGTAACCATGTGACAGCCAGGTAGCCATATGAGTCAGGTAACCATATCATAGCCAGGTAACCATGTGACAGCCAGGTAGCCATATGAATCAGGTAACTATATCACAGCCAGGTAACCATGTGACAACCAGGTAGCCATATCACAGCCAGGTAACCATGTGACAGCCAGGTAACCATACCACAGCCAGGTAACCATGTGACAGCCAGGTAACCATATCACAGCCAGGTAACCATGTGACAGCCAAATAGCCATATGACAGTCAGGTAACCATATAACAGTCAGGTAACCATGTGACAGTCAGTTAACCATATAACAGTCAGGTAACCATATAACAGCCAGGTAATCATGTGACTGTCAGGTAAGTGAACCAAAGCAAATCTAAATAATTTATGGTTCAATGTTCTTCTGAGGAATGGGTCTTAACAGAGAGGTGTGCACACAAAATGCAATACACTAATGTCGAACACCTGTCATGAAGTGGTCATTAATGCAACACTACTTGGAAATGGAAGCTTCATTACTGAAGTGATCATAACAGAGATGTCTGGCATAGTCTCAGTGGCGTCAAGCTGATTCTTAAAGCGAAACAAGTCATGGTTAGGGAGGCCGGCATACACAGAACCAATGCAAAGTCTCAAAGAAACATGTTATTTTGCCAGAAAGAAGACTAGTTTAGTAAACAAAGGCCAAAATAAGTTACATCAGTTCGGTTTGGACGAAAATAGCACGGCCATATTCTATTGGCAAGAATAGGAATAGGTGTATACCAATATATTTTCAATTGGTGAGTAAATATTGCCAGAATACCACACTCGTGATATAGTGTTATTTAACAGTATGTTGCTGTCCATGAAATTAAGATGTGTGTTCAACAAGGTTTCCTTTGGCATGATATTCTTAATTGTAATTATAAATGGTTATGTCTTAGTAACTCTTAGGCCGAAAACCATGACTTTTGTTTTGCATTAAAAGGGAAACTACTAGGTTTCCTTAATACAGACAGAAAAGCTACACATTCCCACACTGATATGATATCAACAGGAATAAGTTACTAAGAACATGTTTTCATAGTTTACCATCCTCATAAACATTACAGTATTTTTTCCAATGATTTCATAAATTCATAACACTAAATATGAAAAATCACAGGAATTAATATTTGTTTACCCCATCTGGGAAATCCTTCGGATGAGGTGATGTGAAGCGGATTCTCATGTCTGGGTCTACCAGAGATACTCTCTCCAGCAGATCATCAAATCTTCGACCTCCCGTCCTTGGCTTGTAGACGGTCCTGAAGCCCTGGCTAAGATCAGATGTCTCGTTCTTTTCAACCCCGCCAGGAAAGGAGAGTTCTGATTTATCCCTATAGCTGTTGACATTCTGTCCAAGTAGTGTGACTTCCTTGACCCCCTGTAAAACACAGCAGGTAAATGTTTATTAAAATGGCTTAAAACAACCTCCTCAATTCAATAACCCTTTGCAAATCAGGTTCTAATCTGTAGTGCTTGAATAATTTAAGCAATACGCACATTCAGTTAAATAAATAAAAGATAATTCAGTTTAATAAGAGCGCAAACATTTGCTCAAATTATCAGAAGAATTGACTTTGATTGCTAGATCAGGCAACTTGCAAACTTGTAAATGGCCTTATCCTACAGTAAATAGAGCTGGACCATGTTTGCCATTTTTTTTTTTTTTGACTAGATCTGGTCAAAATTAATCCAATAATTTGACTGATGATTTCACCAAAACTAAATAACAAATTTGTACAAACTGCTAGCATGTCATAGTGGATATTACATGTGAAATGTTTCGCAAAATGAGTCTGAAATATGATGATGGAAACAATAAAATTAAGGAGGGAACTTTAAGTCATTAAAGAATTGAGGAGGGACCCTTGTCATTGAAGAATTGAGGAGGGACCCTGAAATCACTGAAGAATTCAGGAGGGACCCTTAAGTCACTGAAGAATTGAGGAAGGACCCTTAAGTCATTGAAGAATTGTGGAGGGACCCTTAAGTCACTGAAGAATGTGAGGCTTCCAGCATGAATATTAAAGACTGTCATCACAAACCTGATCAGATAAGGTGCGGACTTCATCTAATATCGAGTCGATAGGGCGACTTCTCTCCCGTCCACGCGTGAATGGCACAATGCAGTAACTACACATGTTGTCACACCCTCGCATGATTGACCTGCAGAGTCAAGTTTCTAACAGTTTTACATATTTTAAACAGTTTTGATGATCCATGGAGGCCTATAAGACCTGAGAGATCGCTATCGTACAGGCCCCCAATGTATAGTGCAGTAATCATTACATTTTATATATATTACTGCTGCTAGAGCATCAGTATGTTAATAATTGTGCAGTTGCAAACTTTGCCAATAAAACTAGCAATACTAATAATAATAGACAGTGCTAACAATGTAAACAGTAATGATAATACAATAATTCTTCTATAAATAATTTATATACTGTGTAAATTGTAGGCACATGTATAGTTTTAATGAATATTTTCAGTGAGTGTTCAAACTATAGTTATAAGTTAATCCAGAAAGTGTTGATAATAACAATAGTAGTAATGTGACAGCATGAATACACAGTACAATATTATATTACTTAGGGTTATTACTGCAGCTTTCTTGGGTGCTGCACCAACTCTTTGGAACTCTCTCCCTGTTAGTGATAGGATACAATAAAATGTTGATGTCATCTGAACACTTTTAACCCTGCTTACCCGCCTTTTTTGTTTAGATAGATTTCTTCTGGTATTATTATTAATATTCAGGGCTGGTCAAACTGTCATTTTAGTATTTTTAAAGTTACTATAACACAACACTTCTGGATCTGGATAATTACTCAGCAGAGTCCTACTAGGATAATACTTTGATGAGAATGTCCTTCTCTAGAGTTAGTGAGTCGACAACACATTCTTTTTCATTTGCCAGTGTGGGATCTTTTGCTCCCCTGGCATAGACGCCAGGTAGAAGGGACCAACAGCTTTAAGTGTCTCTTCCAAAAGATGCGCTTGTTCCAATCGGGACAATGAATTTCATAATAATGGTAATTAGTTTCATAAGATGTATATGACAGTATAAAATAAATGCTTCTGTGGTGTTTTTTTATGACAGATAACAAACTATGTTAGCTTTGGAAGAACACCAAGCACCTGGTGTTAGCATCAAACCTGGAACCCTTCTGATGGTCAGTGAATTAGAGGCAGCTGAGGAACACTTAATGCCTACATAAAATTACTTAATTGGCACGTAATCAATATAGAATACTTACACAAACGCCGACACAGAGTTTGCATTCATCCTCACTGGTCTCACGTCCGCATAAGTTTCCTCAAGAGACAGCAGCACATTGACTGCAGACAGAGGTCTCAGTGAAAACAACATGGGTGTTTAACAAGGTTTAACAAGGTTGCCATCCCAAACAACAAGTTCCAGATGGCAAGTGGACAAGGAAGCCATTGGTGTATCGAGAGTCCAACAATTTTCTCATCTATGTGTAGCCCGCCCTTATCAAATATTTGTCAATTCTATTTTTAAACATATTCACACTACTAGCATTAACACAATCATTTGGCAGTGTGACTAGGTACAAGAATGCCATTCGTATATGAGTAACAGAATGAAGACAGGTGCATTAACAACTACCAGGGTGGTAGAAATGCAGATAATGACTAAAAATATTTATGAATGTAGAAAACCTGTGTTATTCAAATGATACAACTGAAATTGTAAATCAACTACAGAGACTGCCTAACTCTGTGGTCCTAATGCACTGTTGTACTAGGGTTCCTGAGGATATCAACACTGCAGAAATTGTACTAATTATTTTAGTTATTAACTTATTTTTTCGCAACAAGTCACCACATCAGTGCTGCATAGCTGTTGTTGTCATTTATGTCATTGATATTGTTGTTGTTGCCATGGTTACCTGCGGTCTGTCCGGACTGCGTGAGGGCAAGCATGCGAGGTAGGTCACGGTAGGCATCAGGACCACACACGAGGTCCACCATCTCCTCCCTCTCCAGTAGTTTCTTCTTCAGTCTCTCCGCCATACAACCTAATGACAATCACACTTGTAGGAATTTATTCACTCAAAAAAATAAATTAAATTTTTTGGCAAGTTTTTCCATAAATCAATAAATTAATATTTTTCTCAGAAACAACATCAAGCACTTTCACCCAAGCAACCAGCATATTCATTGCTCACTCCTGAAGACAGTCCAGACAGCTTTGATCATCTAATTCTAATCTACTTTTTGTTCCCAGTGGTAAGAAATGCCAACCCTCCAAATGAAGAAAGCACAAAGTATGCTATATATAACACAGGAACCATCTCAATTAACTCACTGTACCTCCCCACATTATCCAGCCCACAAAAAACAAACATTAGGAAGATCCATGACATCAGATATGACAATTCCCTACCACCGTACGCAGTACAGGAAGATGTCATATTCCCATGCACAATAGCCAAGTGGAATAGCCTTTCCCAAGAAGTGGTATCTGTGACCACCCTGGACTCTTTTGAGTCCAGGCTCCATCGTCAGCTCAGAATTTTATAAACACCCCTCCCATCCCTTTCCACATCCCCTAACCCCACTAAATCGCACTACTACATTTCTTTTCTCTTTCCTGCTACCAAAGATTACCCCCAAAATCTTCAACCAAATGAAGGTGGTCATTAAACAGAAGAAGTAGAAGAAGTCAGAACTAGTCTATTAGAGCTTTTTCAGTTGTTGCACTGACCGTGTGGAACTCGCTCCCTGTTAGTGTTAAGTCTGTAGGAAATATAACAACATTTTGCTGTAAACTAAAAACCCACCTGTTTAAACTTGCTTATCCTCCATAGCTTCACAGCGTACCAATCCAATTGTTTACAACTGGAACTGCTTATCGATTATGAACTGCTTAACCCCTTTTGTTTTGGTGCGCTGCCGAGCTTGGGTCTTCCGAGGATTTTAGTGTAATAGAAGTATTTTATATATTAATATTAAGGCACTTCACATATATGTAATCATAACTTAAAATTATATTAAAACCAATAAAAATTAAAATGTATATATATATATACATATATATATATATATATATATATATATATATATATATATATATATATATACATATATATATATATATATATATATATATACATATATATATATATATATATATATATATACATATATATATATATATATATATATATACATATATATATATATATGCAATAAAAAATTATAATAAATGCATACACAAATGTTTGCATCAGCTTATCATTAAAGGGCTACTGTAAAAAGGTTCTATATTGTGGCAGTATCTTCCCCAGATTGGTTGTGGCCACAGCAAAATGACGATCACCTTGTGTGACCGTCTACAAAATGGGTATAGACAATATTTGGTTGCAAAGAATCAGAGCTCAATTGCTGTTTTGGATGGCATCAGTTCAGTAGTTCCAAGCAATAGCCCATTGCCAGACCATTCCTCCTGGAATAAGCACTTTGTAGATCGGGTGCAAAAGAATTGGCAACCAATGCAAACTTTGCAACACAGGAATAATATGTCATGTTTTCTGGTACAGCAAACAAAGTTGGTAAGACAGTGTTGCATACATTGCGAATGCTGCAGTGTTGCCTTTGGAAGGCCATGCAACAAAGCATTGCTGTAGTCCAAGCATGACGTCATGAGCGCATGCAGCAGAGTTTTACAAGGTTATTATATTGTAGACTTTATAGTATGATACAACTAAGAAACTGGATATAATTGTCTAATATAGCCTTACCAAGGATCCCAATATTGAATGGAGTTTTATGTTTTGATCGGTTCTTTTTCAAGGACTTGAGGTACTCCAGTCGATTCCAGATCTTCTGCTCAGCTCCATCTCTCACAGCGCACGTCATCACCAGTACAACATCACTCTGAGGAACATAGTCATATCAAAACATCATTATGAGGAACATAGTCATATCACAACATCACTTTGAGGAACATAGTCATATCACAACGTCACTCTGAGGAACATAGTCATATCACAACGTCACTCTGAGGAACATAGTCATACCACAACATCAATAATGTATAAACATTATCCATTGCTTGCCGTGTATATATTTTAAATATATTTCATAATATTTAATAATGTTAATAATCGGTCTATTTTTTATTTATATTTATTGTATATCTTTAATTTTTCCTTGTCACCACCACCATCATCAATGTACGAGTGAGATGAGATGAATGTATGAGATATGAGTCATATTTATTCCTAATGTTACTGCCTATGTACTATTTTTACTGTTTTTATATGCTGTTTTCGTGTGTTTTATGTGGCTACAAAACAAAGTTCTCTTTTGAGAAATTCAATAAAGTATCTTGTATCACTATGAGGAACATAATCATTTCACAAACACAGCATCACTCTGAGGAACATAATCATATCACAAACACATCATCACTCTGAGGAACATAGTGATATCACAACATAATACATCATTCTGATGAACATCGTCATATCACAACATGATAAGTCACTCTGAGGAACATAGACATATCACAATGTCACTCTCAGGAACATAGTCATACCACAACATCACTCTGAGGAACACAATCATATCACAAATACAACATCACTCTGAGGAACATTATCATATCACAACGTTACTCTGAGAACAATCATTACAAACACACCATCACATAATTCTATGTGATGGTTTGTTTGATCTGAAGGACTAACCAAGTACATTTTCTGTCATATTTACCTCCTTGATTTCAGTTGTCCTTAGGAAGCCATTTTCTTTGAGGATCGACCAAGCAATCTCTGTATCACTTACGTTCATCTGACAACCATATGTCTCAAAATAGACTGAAACAGAGATGAGTTTACAATTAATATTAACTGATGCAAGCAATGCATATAACACATATAACGCTTCAAGCTCACCATTTTGTGACAACAAGCAGGTCAGAGACAAAAATAATAAGTACTATTTCCAATGGGAAAGTATTCATAACAGGGGTGTCAGTTAAACAAAGTTACATGACCTTGTCGTTTATGATTTTTGACATATCTGATTCTTAATATATTAGGAATCAGATACGTCAATTGTTCTTGTGAAAACATCCGCATATCTTCATCTGCTAAATTGAATGAAACTTTAGCACATTTCAGGGATGATCTCAAAATGTACATATATATATGTATGTATGTATGTATGTATGTATATATATATATATATATATCATCAACACAACCTTGGTTTCATGGGTTAGCAATGCTTGAATGAATACAGAGGAGAGCAACTAAAATGATTTCAGAACTGAGAGACCTTAGTTATGAAGAACGCCTAAAAGAATGTGGTTTAATGACTATACAGACAAGAAGGTTGAGAGGAGATCAAATTGAAGTTTTTAAATATTGAATGGTATGAAAATGTTGATAAATATTTTTTCTCCAGAAAAAATTATAGTAGAAATAGAGGACACGAAGTAACATTAGTAAAGGATCAGTGTAGATTGGATATCAGGAAGTACTCGTTCTCATAGAGGACAATAAATAAATGGAACAAATTATCTAGATTGTTTAAATGCTAGCAGCATGAATATGTTTACAAACATAGTTGACACATATCTCAGGAGCCTGTTGAGTTGTATTTATCGTTATTTTTTTTTAACAAAGGTATATTTATAACAACCTTTTCTCTGATTTCCATTAAAGCTATCTTCACTGAGATATGGCACATTCTCTGCACCAGTCTTTTGTTCACGATGACCGGGCGCTGGCGCAGTATCAGAAGCAGACGTCGATGATGATGGTGTCGAATTCGCGATGAAGTGTTGCAATGACGGACCGTCTATGAAGTTTGTTTTCTGCTGCACCTGGGTTTGTTTTGACGACCTTTTATCATCGGACACTGAACTATATTGACAGCTGTTGGAGATAGGCAAAAATCGTCGAATTTCTCGTGTTTGCCAGTGAAGCCTGCTAAATGTGCGAACGCTAAGCCTAAAGCTAAGCCAATGGCAATGTTTACACATTTTGACGCTGCACGTGGAAGACACGATGGAACATGACTTCGCTGCTGCATGTCCAAATGAAATGTCAAACACTTGTAATGTACGTTTAAACATTGTTGACACGCTATTCGATATTTCATAGACACATGTGTTTATGTCCAAGCGTTCTGCGAGCGATCAATGTCACTTCACACTTGTTTTGACTCACAACGATGACATACAACTCTCCCGAATTTGCGACATCTGTCGGATATTTTCGCGTTGATATAAATACTCCGACAGAGGGCGAGACTGTCACACATGCGGGTCGCCGTGGCAAGACCGTCGATCGTAAGTTTCATAAAAATTAAAAAATTAAATTAAACAAGTTGCCTGATTTTTTTATTTTGCTTATAACTGTTTTTATAAAAATCCGCGACATTCATGTCACAACAATACTTAGTGAAAGTTTCGTTTAGGGCCGCGAAAGAGGGATAGGCCAAGTCGTAGGACATGGGCGATAATACATGGAGTTGTCAATCTTATAACGTAAACAGACTGGCAAGTTGACCGGGCTGTTTTCTTTTGAGCCACATTATTTATTGCATTATTTGTTCATCAAATGATTATGCTATAGCTAATTGTGGCTTCTTGCTATGCATTATCCAAGAAGGAAGAGTATTGTTTATTTTGAGTTTTCACCGAGTCTGCATGGGTGACACTCTTGTGATATCAAGTCTGATGTATAACTACAAGTTAGGGGGTGTGGCAGGTAGCGGGAGGTTGGTCCTAAAATTTGGTGGGAGGTGGGATTGGTAGGAGGTGGACTCTCAAAATTGGTTTGAGGCTGGCCCCCAAAACAGGTGGCAAATTGGAGGTTGAAAGCCCTGTCACAACCCACACGTGTGATTAGTGTTGCACATGTAAAACTAAAAGTGTGCCTGTCAATTTGTACAGCTGAGCATATAGTACCTAATTGATATTCATCATCAGTCCTGTTTGCCACCACTGGAGCATAACGCAGCAACAAATCTCCTCAAGCCAGCTGAGTGCATTCCAGGTCTTCCCAGGCCACTTAATTTCTACATATAATTGATTTTAGATATGTATAATTTTGTGTGTGAATATGCATGTGCTTATTTTATTTTAAATTACAAATATTTACCATGCATACATTGACAATTCATAAAAAAATAACTCACACCAGGGCAAATCAACACTAATGAATATAGAATGTAATGTAGTATTTAATATGTTAATTTGTTATTAATAATAATAATACTATTTTAAACATTTACAACGTTTTGGTTTTAGTGTGAGCAGCTAAACACCAAGATTCAAGGCCCAATCTTGAAGGACGCATTGGTTCAGTAGAAAACAAATCAACTGCAGTAAACAGAAACTATATATTTAATTACACATATGTTATTTTAGTTGCCTTTATGGTGCCAAACATTGTAAGACGTTTAGGGGGCTGCCATAATAACTATTGAGACCCATGTAAAATCTATGTAATCACATATAGTTGCAAATTTGTATAATGGAATTAAATTTAGTATGCTTTGTAAACAACGGTGCTAAGGAAGGAACTGTACATTATCTGTGTTTGTAATCTTGATAGAAACCTTACAGTTATGCAGTTACAGTATCCAACTTTCACTTTTACGTATCATTGACATATATCACACAACCTGACATTGCACAGAACAGATAATTTTAAAAGCATGTCACCTGGTCTGGTTGAGATGGACTGCGGTCTAAAATGCCGCTCAAAGAAACACGCTGCACAGATGATTACTGCCGTGACAAAGGGCAACAGTAGACAGACACAACTGTTCCTGTCAAAGTGTCACAATGTGGGGTCTCTCCGTGACATGTATGGACGCACTGTGCTGCATGTTGCAAGTTCCTGTGGCAAAGTGGACACTGTCCGGTGGCTGCTGACCGAGAGAGGTGCTGACCTCTCTGTGAAGGACATTGAGTCAGGCTGGACAGCGTTACACAGGGCTCTCTTCTACGGCCAGCTGTCTGCAGCCAGACTCCTTGTTGCTGTAAGTATGATGTTTGCTCATCTATGAACGAGAGCACAAAATCTCATTTATTAAAGGTACAAAAAAATTATCACTTTTATTGTAAAATCTTTTATTGTAAAAACGTATCAGCTGTATTCTAACTGAATATCAACTTTGACATTCAGTATATTCACAAACATACCTGGGTATCTGTGGATGAAGTTTATCGTGGCCAGATGTTCACAAGAAAACATCATTAACACCTGTAAAATGATGTACCCTCCACATGAAAACATGGTATTCAGACCGAAACATTCAAATGAAACAGAAAACGGTCAACATTTATTTTTAGATGTTCGTTAAAAAACATTTGGGCTGTCAGGATTTTTATCATAGTTTATACTGTGTACCATGATTTTATGATAACAAAACTGACTTTATGCCTTTAAGAAAAAAAACAGGATTTAAGAGATGTCTGAGTGAAAGTCTAAGATAAAGAAACTTTATGTATGGTCCAATGCTGACTGCTCACATGCATCTAGGATTCTAAAGACTAGAGTTATGTCACCCGTAGAGCATTAACTGCATTTTCTGTTTATCAATGGATATGAACATAAATGTTGTTGTAATCTTTTCATTAATTTCATCCTGGAACTGGATTTGTCAGTGTAAATAATTGCACAATAATACAATATGTTTTTAAAATACTACAAGAGTTATTAATCTTTTAATTGCATTTTGTGACATAATGTTGGAAATTAGGTTAATTTAGATAACGTTTTCAGCATGGAGCAAATCTGGAGGTGAAAGACAAAGAAGGCCTGGCACCACTCGACATCCTTATGAAGGACAGACTGCCTCACGTGTCGTTCGACCCATCAGGTAGAAATAAAGCCTGTTATAGTTGGTAAAGTTACCTACTGCTAATTTTTCTGTGTATTAAGTTACAAGTGTGTGTACTTGCATACATATCTAGATTTAATCAAACATATTTTTGTGACGTTTCAGCTACCTCTGTCAGATTAACTACCACTAGATGGCAGCACCATAGTGGCTGTGCACAAGTGCTGGCTTTGGTATGCCCCCCCCCATGCCACGGCCAGTGTCTTGTGCATAGATGTTTTCCTGTTGCTTCTGGTGTAAACTGTACCTTAATTTTTACCACTGAAGCGTAATTTATTATATGATATCTGATTCTTAACTACTTAAAACTGATTGTGTGGTCACAGTTGGGTCACTTACATTCTGGGCTCAATTTTAACGTCATCCATTATTCTGAGCACCTTAGATTTTGGTACGGATTACTAGACCTGTCTGCACAGAAATCTGTTCCGGTTACCACTATATTTTATGTCATTTTCCCACCATCAAGGCATCAACATTTCTGTAATTCCCCCTCCTTAAATTTGTTCACTCCACATCATTGGCCAATCACATCTGTCACTGGTGTCATCACAGGCCCTGGTGTTACACTGTCTGAGAAATATATCAACAGCTGCAACTCAACTGCTTTATTACATAGTTACCAGATACCACTGAAATCATCTTTGATCTTTTGTCAGAAGTCCCAAACAGACAGAACTAATCTCCCGACTACCAGTTTCACATGGTTCTTCGTATGACTTCATGTAAACAAAACTGTTCAACATATTTGATTCATTGTTTCTTGAATACATAGCTTACACGTTGTAATTGGCGCTTCAATTCCATTTACAATGTAAGATTGTGGTGTGACATTGTGTTCATTTGTGACATGTGTCAACCAGTTTGATGACACTCTGTATTTGGCCAGGTCTGAATGAAGTGTACACCTGGGGAGACAACTCCAGCTACACCCTCGGCCAGGAAAACGAGCAGAAAAGAAGAAGTCCAGAGTGTGTGGAACTGTTCCGAAGGAAACAGCTCTCTATAAAGCAGGTTGTTAGCATATGTGTGTCTCTAGTATTAGTCTAAATAGAGTTCTGGGTTCAAGGTCAGGGAAGCGTTTCACTAAGATAATGAGCTCATAAGAAAGACCCATCATAAAACAGAAACTGTCGTTAAATTTAAGGAGTGTTTTCAAAGTGGGTTTCACAAGCATGCTCTTACATCCATCATTAGCTAATGATTGAAATTTCCAATATAAGCTCGACAGTGCGCACAATTGGGCAAAACAAACATATTATTATTTTATTATTTATAAATTATTATTAAATTATTTGTATATTATTATTTATGCATTTAATTTTTTTATTATTATTATTTATTGTAATTATTTGTGTGTTTAGTTACTATAATATATCAATAAGTATTTTATTATTTACAAATGATTATATTTATTTATGTATTTATTTATTCTGAATAGTGAATACTTCTCAAGTACAAGTGCTTGGATGTAATACTTAGGAGTAATAATTACTTCAACTAACATCTGAGATGCTGCTCAATTGTCGAGAGAACACTTATACATGTGTACATTAGAAGTGATGCAATGACTGCATCAAACTGGACCTGTATGTGCTTCAGGTCATCATCTGCAGATATCACAGCACATTTCTGACAACATCGGGTCTTGTGTACACCTGTGGTAATGGTCATGGTGGACGGCTTGGACATGGTGACCAACAGACCTGTCTCGTGAGTCCCTCCTCCTGTGGGACCCCATTGCAGCTTCTTCTTATTCTGATGCAGGGTCAGAAACCCATTCAATGACAGTCAGCCATGTATGGGCAATAGTTGGTTTTAGTTATAAAATAATTACTAATCATCAGTGTTGTCAATTGCAAATACCATATTCGACCTATTGAGCGTACCCTTTTGTAATTAGCAGGATCCATAATTATTGTAATTTGACTAGGGTGGAACAACTGTAAAGTGTCGCCTTATGGTGTTAAACAGTACTGTATGCCTATTAGGTAAAATACAGTATGTAACGTGTAAGAAGTTGCAATTACAGAGGTAATTATAATGTCATTGTAACTGAAATTTAGATGCAACTTTTTGTAACCAAATAATTGAAAATGGTGTTATTGCTAAATCATAGGTATGAAATAATATTCCAGTTATGTATATATTAAGCATGTAGCTTTTTCATTAGGTTAAGAATTAGAACTCTAAAACAGCTCATATTTCTACGTACTGTACTGTGGGGTTTTGTTTTGCAGGCTCCGAGACTTGTTGAAGGTTTGAAGGAGGAAGTGTGTGTCGAGGTGGCTGCAGCCAGAGACCACACAATGTTCCTCACACAAAGGTAGGTTAGTTTCACCTATAAAACTACTCGATTCATTGAGTTCATCACAAATCAGGTTCGTTGATGTTCAGATCTGTGGTGTGTGAATAGTTTACGTAATATTTACAGTTAATCTATTCATATACAACAGATCTGAACATCAACAAACCTGATTTGCGATTACAGTTGTAATATTTACAGTTGGTTCAATAACAGAGTTTGTACCTTTGTTGAAATCATTGACAAAAGTATTGACTTTGATCATTAACAAACAAAAGGGATAATAGCTTTATGTTATATTATATAGAGTATATAGTCCAAGACCAATTTTGCCCTTTTTCCTTCCAAATGTTGTGCAAACCCGGTCAAAAAATCATTTAATTAGTTTGTCCGATGATTAAAAAAAAATTTAATAAAACATTTACACAAACTTGCAGCTTGTTGTGGTGAGCTTTTTTTTTTACAAAAAAGTTGTAAAATGAGATGAATGAGTGTAAACATTAATTTTATTGTGGAAGGACCTTTAAGCATATTAATAGTAATTAGCACATTAATGGTAATGGTAATGGTAACTAAAGGTAAACTAACAGACCTTCAGGAAACAGTGGGAAAAGATGCATGTTGTGAGTAGTTTTTAGACATGAGAATTCTACAGTGATTGATATATATATGTGGGGAATAGTGGATTAGTGGTTCGAATATTCGACTTCATTGGTTCGAATCCTTTTGCTGTCTTTTTGAAGTTGGGCAGTTTTGTTCACTTCACGTTGCCTCAGTTCACTCAGCTGTATAAATGAGTGCCTGGCTACAGACAGTGGTGGAGATGAATGAGTGAGTGGTAGTCTTCATGCATTAGTTGCAACGTGGTTGAATGCTTCTCAGAGAAGTTGAGTTCATGTTCAAATGGACGGGTCTGCCAGGGTTGAAACATGTTACATGGTTCCAATAACTAGATACTGCACAGTGTAAGAAGTTGCCTTTATATAGGTTGTATCTATACGATGCATAGGCTGTGGACTGAGCACAGATGTTTTGGCTTCTGCAGTGGCACAGTTTACAGCTGTGGACTCAACGAACATCGACAGCTTGGAGTTCTGCCGTCATCCGACTGTTGCCTTCTTCCTAAACCAGTCAGTGCACAGTACTCCCTAGCTTAATCCCCTGTCTTACCCCTATCTTACTCCCTCTCTTATTCCCTCTCTTACTCCCTATCTTACCTCTCTCTTACTCCCTCTATTACTCCCCATCTTACCCCCTCTGTTACACCCCATCTTACCCCCCTCTATTACTCTCCATTTTACCCCATCTGTTACTACTACCCATTTTACCCCTTCTATTACTCACCATCTTACTGTCTCTATTACTCACCATCTTACCTCCCTTTTACTCCCCACCTTACTCCCTGTCGTACTCCCTCTATTACACCCCATCTTACTCCTATTACTCCCCACCTTACCCCCTCTCTTAATCCCTATCTTACTCCCTGTCTTACCCCCTCTATTACACCCCATTTTACCCCCTCTATTACTACCCATCTTACCCCCTCTATTACACCCCATCTTACACCCTATCTTACTCCCCGTCTTATCCCCTCTCTTACTCCCTGTCATACTCCCTCTATTACCCTCTCTATTACTCCCCATCTTACCCACTCGGTTACACCCTATCTTACCCCCTCTATTACACCCCGTCATACTCCCTCTATTACTCCTATCTTACCCCCTCTATTACTCCCCACCTTACCCCCTCTCTTAATCCCTATCTTACTCCCTGTCTTACCCCCTCTATTACACCCCATTTTACCCACTCTATTACTCCCCATCTTACCCCCTCTATTACACCCCATCTTATCCCCTCTCTTATTCCCTGTCATACTCCCTCTATTACCATCTCTATTACTCCCCATCTTAACCCCTCTATTACTCCTATCTTACCCCCTCTGTTACTCCCCATCTTACCCCTCTTATTTCAACCACCATTAATTGTTAACATGAATCTGTTATGATACAGTATGTTGTTAAAAATAAAGAAAATAAGAAATCATTATATAAAGTTTTCTTTAAGATCATGTGGTGATGTAATTCCACAAACAGTAATGACCCAAATTGTAGTAGTTCTCTTGGATCATCTTCATTGTAATTAATTAAATTACTAAGCAGAAAGAAATAAGAAATGAAAAGTTCATCACCAGATGTGTTTTAACTGTATTGAGGGTGTTGGATAAACAGAAGACGGGTCATGTGGTGGTCAGGTAAAAATGTGCATCAAGTTGTGAGAATGCTTCACCGTTTTACAAACCATCAGTTGCCTTCTTTAGGCACTGAATTCTGGGAGAGCGAAATCCCAGAATTCAGTTCCTGAAAACATAAACTTTCAAAGTTGTGTTAAGACAAAATCTGTATTAAAATGTGTTTACATGATTTCTAGTGTTTGTAAGTAAGTAACTAAGTAAGTAAATATTTTATTAAAGTCTAATTCCACGTACACGTACACATGCATTAAAATACAAAACATAGATACATTATACACACAGCAGGCATTGTGTAGATCGACCACTCAAAAGCGAGTTGTGAGAGACTATAAAACACAGCTTAAAAAATAATATTAAAATGATATATAGTGTATACAATAAATAAATAATACAAATATATGACTGTACATACAATTAAATAAACTAAATAAACTAATCAGTTAAAACAAACATTCACAATTATTTTGTTATATTATGTAATCTTATGTTTCATAAAGTGCATGCAGTTTTGCTTATCATTATTATTACTCAATAAATATATAAATATGTTTTATTCAATGGGATTTTTAAAAGCTAGATTCTTATTTGTGGCATAATCTATTAATTCCTGCCATTCATTATTTGAATACTTGACAATGTTGCAGGTGTCAGCCAAGCAGTTGAGAGGTCACCCTGTGCAGAGTATACACGCACTGCGCTTCCATTCCGTCGTCCATGCCACTGATGCTGTCTTCACCTTTGGACACAATGCTGGACAACTGGGCAAGTAAACTGACCAAACAATGTCCACTGACTGTGTCAGTTATCGTACAATGATCTCCTCCATTTCTTTGATAGCTTTACTTTTCAAGTACTTGAGTACTTCTATGGATGATATACTCACTACTCATAATTTTGATATTCGAGTATTTGTACCTGACAGAGTACTTTCTTGATGAAGAGTATTTTCTTGATGAAGTACTCCCTACTCGTAACTTTGATATTCTATTATTTAACTTTTGTACTTTCATGGATTTGTACTTTTGTTTCTCAAATATATTGACCAGCTACCTGCCCCAGGCAAGGAAAAACAGTATTTCCAGAAGTTCCAGTCTTCCAATAAGATGGATAAATGACCTCATGTAATACAAATTTATAGCTATATGAATCCAATTTATAGCTAAATGAATCCAATTATAGATCTTCGACAAATGCATTTATAAATGTACGTTTTTTGTATGAATGTTCAAAATTTATTGCATGTGTATGTGTGTGTATACATATAAAATTTGTATTCATGTGTGTGCGTGTGTACCATTGTTGTTTGGTTGCAATTGGGCAACTGTTAGTAATGATGGGATGTGAATTTTGATCACATTTAAAGGTGGCTTGGAAAAGACATATACCGGTAGTCACAAAATATGTCACATATCATAAACAAAACTACATAGTGTATGTCGTTGTGAGAGTTACCATATTCGACCTATTAAGCGTGCATGCCCCAATTAGCATACACCCCCTTTTTTAATCAGCAGGATCCATAATTACTGTAATTTGACTAGTGTTGAACAAATGAAATGTGTCGCCATCTGGTGTTAAACAGTAGGCACCACTTTTCAGTTGTTCTACACTACACATCAAATGACACCACTAGTGACAAACAGTTACCTTATTGTCTACAGATCCCTTGACATTTTTCATGGACCAATTTTTTTCAAGCGTACTGTATTACGCCAAATATGGTATGTAATAGGAGATCCTTGATGATTCCCGCAGGCCACCAGAAAGTGCCCGGGGAACACATCGTAGCCCATCCCCGTCTTGTCTCCGCTCTCAACCACAAGGACACCCGCATCAGGCTGGTGGCAGCGTCAGATGCAGCTACGATTGTCGTGACAACGAAGGGTGACGTCTTTGCATTGCATAAGTACAGATGTCGAAAGGTGGCATCCAGGTATGTGATATACACTTTATTGTGTTATGTTCAAGTCACTGTTTTTCTGTGTTATTAGATGTATAATCTGGCATTTCTAATTAAAACTGTGTGAGGGGTACCAAAAGATACAAAGTCATAGCCTCATGAAACATATTCCAGGTCTTCTTTAGCTATATGTTTTCCCAATGCTTTCGTTGGACTACACAATGTTTCTAGTGCATCCTCTATCCATGAGACCCCTATGGGGCCCAGAGCATGCCGACACAATTTCAGCCCCATACATGCAAAACTGACAAAGTTATGAGGATATAAAAAAGAAACAAAAACAACCTTTATAATATATAAGTTTTTTTCTATATTATAAAGGGGGCGCGGTGGCATAGCAGTTACAACGATGGACTCTCAACTGAGAGAACCCGGATTCGAATCCTCTTGCTACCGTTTCAACCATTTGGCAATTTTGTTCACCCCACGTTTCCTCAGCTCGTCCAGCTGTATAAATGACTACCTGTTCACAAACAGTGGTGGCTACGTCAATGAATAGCCATCATACAGTAATTGCAGTGTGGCTGCATGCTTCCCAGAGAAAGTGTTGGAATGAATAAGTCTGCCAGGGGGGAATATAAAGCGCTTTGAACAGTCCCAAGGACTGGATACTGCACTATGTAAGAACATACCTTTACCTCTGAAGCAAATATAAGCTGATTGTTTCAGATAATAGTTGTCTTTTAATGTTTTGTTGTGGTTTAGATGCGAGGACATGATCCAGGTGGCCGCCATGGGGGGCAGTCTCCACTCGGAGGTTGTCAGTGTGCAGGAGAAAACAGAAATAGACCTGACTGTTCTGCTCCTTAGTTCATCTCATCGGGTGAGTCACAATCAATATAAAACACTTCATTCATTGCTATTAGAAGTACCAGTCTGTAAACAAAATGTACATCAGAGGAAGGAGTTGGCAGCCTTCTCCCTCCACTTGTCTTCCACTGCTCCCTATGGGCAGCCTTCTCCCTCCATTTTTCTTCCACTGCTCCCTATGGGCAGCCTTCTCCCGCCACTTGTCTTCCATTACTCCCTATGGGCAGCCTTCTCCCTCCACTTGTCTTCCACTACTCCCTATGGGCAGCCTTCTCCCGCCACTTGTCTTCCACTACTCCCTATGGGCAGCCTTCTCCCCCACTTGTCTTCCACTACTCCCTATGGGCAGCCTTCTCCCGCCACTTGTCTTCCACTGCTCCCTATGGGCAGCCTTCTCCCCCTACTCCCTATGGGCAGCCTTATCCCGCCACTTGTCTTCCACTGCTCCCTATGGGCAGCCTTCTCCCTCCACTTGTCTTCCACTGCTCCCTATGGGCAGCCTTCTCCTGCCACTTGCCTTCCACTACTCCCTATGGGCAGCCTTCTCCCTCCACTTGTCTTCCACTACTCCCTATGGGCAGCCTTCTCCCGCCACTTGTCTTCCACTGCTCCCTATGGGCAGCCTTCTCCCGCCACTTATCTTCCACTGCTCCCTATGGGCAGCCTTCTCCCTCCACTTGTCTTCCACTGCTCCCTGTGGGCAGCCTTCTCCCTCCACTTGTCTTCCACTGCTCCCTATGGGCAGCCTTCTTCCTCCACTTGTCTTCCACTACTCCCTATGGGCAGCCTTCTCCTGCCACTTGCCTTCCACTACTCCCTATGGGCAGCCTTCTCCCTCCACTTGTCTTCCACTGCTCCCTATGGGCAGCCTTCTCCCTCCACTTGTCTTCCACTGCTCCCTATGGGCAGCCTTCTCCCGCCACTTGTCTTCCACTACTCCCTACGGGCAGCCTTCTCCCTCCACTTGTCTTCCACTACTCCCTACGGGCAGCCTTCTCCCTCCACTTGTCTTCCACTACTCCCTATGGGCAGCCTTCTCCCTCCACTTGTCTTCCACTGCTCCCTATGGGCAGCCTTCTCCCGCCACTTGTCTTCCACTGCTCCCTATGGGCAGCCTTCTCCCTCCACTTGTCTTCAACTGCTCCCTATGGGCAGCCTTCTCCCTCCACTTGTCTTCCACTACTCCCTATGGGCAGCCTTCTCCCGCCACTTGTCTTCCACTACTCCCTATGGGCAGCCTTCTCCCTCCACTTGTCTTCCACTGCTCCCTATGGGCAGCCTTCTCCCGCCACTTGTCTTCCACTGCTCCCTATGGGCAGCCTTCTCCCGCCACTTGTCTTCCACTACTCTCTATGGGCAGCCTTCTCTCGCCACTTGTCTTCCACTACTCCCTATGGGCAGCCTTCTCTCACCACTTGTCTTCCACTGCTCCCTATGGGCAGCCTTCCATTTGTCATCCTCCACCTTTCTCACTTCCCTCTTAATGCAGTCTTCCCATCTTATATGTGGTCTGGCACTTTTCCTCCCACCTCCCTGTTTCACTGCCTCTGCTACCTTAGGCAGTCAGCCTTCCTCCGCCCACCTCATCTGACTTCTTACTGTTCTTCACGTTAAGCTGAACTGCAAATTCGTGTACCACCTTTCAAATGTTGATGGTACCCAGTGTCTCTTGATCACAATAAGATGGTCATGCTTGTCTGGTGATCAGAATTAAACATACAAAGTCTAATAATTATAATCATATTATCGTGTGAAGTGTTATACAAAGTCTAATCATTATAATCACATTATCATGTGAAGTAGTATACAAAGTCTAATCATTATTAGCATATTATCATGTGAAGTAGTATACAAAGTCTAATCATTATAAGCATATTATCATGTGAAGTAGTATACAAAGTCCAATCATTATAAGCATATTATCATGTGAAGGAGTATACAAAGTCTAATCATTATAATCATATCATCGTGTGAATTAGTATACAAAGTCTAATCATTATAATCATATTATCATGTTAAGTAGTATACAAAGTCTAATCATTATAATCATATTATCATGTAAAGTAGTAATCTATATCTGTTCTAAAATCTGGACCACCTAAATGTGTTAACTACAATATTTTTAATATCATTTAGCAGTTATGTATTTATGAATATCAACATTGCTGTTCAGTACATTTATGAATTGTTGTTGACAATGTCCAATACTTGTGGACAGTTTGTCAGGGTCAGGCGATGACGGGATCACATTACGGGCACATTCTTATGGTCCCTCTGCATGAAATGTTAACATGATATTCACCTTGGAAACATTCAATTTAAGCAGACACCAGTCAAATTATAAAACACATTGTGATTCATTTAAACACATTTTGGTGGTCAAGATGTTAAAATAGATACTAGTTGATACTTTGTAGCATGACTGGAAGTGACAGTTACTGACTTGTTACTTTATGTTAAAATAGATACTAGTTGATACTTTGTAGCATGACTGGAAGTGACAGTTACTGACATGTTACTTTATGCCACAGAATAAGTTGTACAGTGAACTGTAGGGTTATAGATAACTTACTAGTGGCTGCTGTTGTTTAGTTTGCTGCTGTGTTATGTGTTAAATTTGTAGTAAGCAGAAGACTCTGATTTAGACAAATAAACAACACAAAAATCATAATGTCATGGAGACCCCCATCCAGACAATAAATATTGCTATAATGGGAGCCACCATATTATACAAATTAAAAATAATCAACTGTAATAAACTATGACATGATAATTATAATTACAAGACAATTACACGTCAGTTGCAAGTAAATAAAACTTCTTCAATATATATATCAGTACATCAGTACACTGAACAGTCATTATCGCATTAATTGATGAACATTGAACACAAAAGTATATATATTAGCCTTTTCCATAGGAGAGACTATGAAACGTATTGTATGTAGAAAAGAAATGGTATCACGTGTTGTGCCTGTGTTTGGTAGATATGCATCTGGCAGTCGTCTTCCCCAGTCCTGCGCTGGTGCTCCTGGTCACTGCGCCGTCCCCTTGACATCTGTCAGTTCGCTGTCGGTGACACCAATGTGGCCTTTGTCACCCGAGATGGCGACGCCTTCTTGACATCTGTTGCAAAGGTTCATGAGAGAAATGCCGAGGTGTCCACCATCAAGGGTAAGGAGACGTTAAACACCTCTGACGACACCTGTTCTCAGGACATAGACACCCTGAGTGGTGCACACCTGGTGGCAGAAATCCGTAAGATCGCAAATGAACCCATATGATTATGTGTGTCCACTAGTTTGCTGTGCATGTTCAAGTGGGTCTCACCATGCAAGTGGATATAAGATGATTCAGACTTTGACACATGAAAATGCTCACAACTAAAATATTTGCAATGGTCACACTTCTTTTTGTCCTGCATGTTCAAAACCAAATTTGTACAAACGAGCATGTTATAGTGGATACCAGGTAGGTTTGATTTTTCGCAAAATTATCCTAAAACAAGACGAGTAAAAAAAATTAAGCGAGGAAGTAATTTAAGCTGTCCTATTGTTGCAGCTCGTAAATGTGAGAATCCAAGTGTGGAGACGTCCCAAGAGGCAGCCGGGTCCAGCGGTGATGGTCCAACCCCAGCCAATGCGTTCATCACGATGGGCTCGGACGCTCTATGTCGACAGGAGACAGAGGAGATTGATGTGTCAAAGATCACGATGGTGCATCGAGCCACGTTCATCGCTCTGGACAAGAAGGCGAGGAACTTCGCTGTGTTACAGACACAGCCAAATGCCAGGTTTGTGTAACAGACACAGCCCAACGCCAGGCTTGTGTAACAGACACAGCCCAATGCCAGGTTTGTGTTACTGACTCAGCCCAATGCCAGGTTTGTGTAACAGACACAGCCCAATGCCAGGTTTGTGTAACAGACACAGCCCAATGCCAGGTTTGTGTAACAGACACAGCCCAATGCCAGGTTTGTGTTACAGACACAGCCAAATGCCAGGTTTGTGTAACAGACACAGCCCAACGCCAGGCTTGTGTAACAGACACAGCCCAATGCCAGGTTTGTGTTACTGACTCAGCCCAATGCCAGGTTTGTGTAACAGACACAGCCCAATGCCAGGTTTGTGTAACAGACACAGCCCAATGCCAGGTTTGTGTAACAGACACAGCCCAATGCCAGGTTTGTGTTACAGACACAGCCCAATGCCAGGTTTGTGTTACAGACACAGCCCAACACCAGGCTTGTGTAACAGACACAGCCCAATGCCAGGTTTGTGTTACTGACTCAGCCCAATGCCAGGTTTGTGTTACAGGCACAACCCAATGCCAGGTTTGTGTAACAGACACAGCCCAATGCCAGGTTTGTGTTACTGACTCAGCCCAGTGCCAGGTTTGTGTTACAGCCCAATGGCAGCTTTGTGTTACCGACTCAGCCTAATGCCAGGTTTGTGTTACAGACAGAGCTGCAGTGTTATATAGGTAGGGTGCAGTGGCTCAGTGGTTGGAGCACAGGACTGTCAGTCGTGACCGCTGTAGTTTGAGTCCATCTGCTGCCATTTCGAATCTTGAGCAATTTTTTTCACTCCACATTGCCCCAGTTCCCTCAGCTGTATCAATGAGTCTCTGGCTAGAGACAGTGGTGGATATATGTGAACAAGTAGACTTCACGCAGTAATTGCAGCATGGCTGAATGCTTCCCAGTGAAGTTGAGTTGGTGTTGGAATGAACAGGTCTGCTGGATGTGGAGTCTTAAGTCCGAGGAGTGGATACAGTGTTATATAAGAATGTACCTTTACCTTTTAATAGCTGCCTTACTATAATAAACACAACACAAGGAAATAATTTGTCCGCATTGTTTGATTTGTTTCAATGAACAGGTAATCTCTGAAGCCACCAACTTGTAGACCAATTGGTCTTTTCATGTTGTATGAATAACCGCTCAGGCATTGACCAGTTGACCTACAGAGCACGTTTTCAAAGAGCACATTGTGAAAGTGGATTCACAGATCAGACAATAATTTCATAATCTACTGAGGATTCTGCTCACTACTGAGCGCTTTTTCCAATGGCATGTTGTGAACTTGCGAAAGTGAATCTAACAATAATAATTATTCAGAGAATTATGCATGCATTTGATTGCACATTTGGTTGTGCATTTCATAAATCAAATGTTTGTGGGTCGCATTCAAATGTAAATGTTTAAGGTACGCATTCAAAGGCCTGCATATGCTATACATACTCCGATATACAAGTTTATTTGCATATATATTTACACTGTATATATGTGTGTATATTTGTATGTATAAGTCAAAGTACAAATATATAAACATGAATGCAAGATTATGCACACATGCACACCCTACATATATGCATCTATACATATCTACATGCGTACACATAACATAAATATGTGTATGTACTTCCCATGTGCCTGGTCTAATTTTGCAGTCTCACAGAAATCCCGGTTGTCCGAGACACTGTGATGGGTGAAGACTTGAGCCATTTACTGGAAGAAGCAGACATCACTGATAACATACATGATGTCATTCTGCAGGTAAATCAGAAATCATTGTGTCAAAATGAACATGTACAGTATGTCACTGGTCTGTATTAAGACATTCCAGATTTTGCTGTTTGGTGTAGTGAAATTGTGCTCAATGAGGGAAATTGTGTCGTGTTTTTAATGAGTTGAAAATACTCACAGTGTTTGTATAGTTCCATGGTCATTTTGTTGTGTGATTTACTATTAAGTTTGACTGACTACAGTGTGTGAAATTGTATTACGCTTCCAATAAATGCTGTCCAAAATCGTACACTTCTCAGCATACAAATTCATGTTATACGGTATAGACTATATTCTGTTAACTTTTCTATTCTGTTAACTTGATTGCTCAAATGTTATTTAATGAACCTTGAGGGGAATATAATTTTGTGGGTGATGTCACATGATGCTATGAATGCCTTACTATAATAAACTTGGGCATTGAAGATTGAGTATGAGAATAGAAATAGTTTATACTCTATAACATAATTTGTTTATAAAAGCAACCAAATTTTTTACCTTTATTTCTGTGATACAGATCGGCTCACATCACCACCAGGTGGCAGCACACAAGTTCATTCTGGCGAGTCAAAGTGAATACTTTCGTCACATGCTTTGTGATGATTTTACAAAGAACAATCACACGCAAGACTCATCACAGACAATAGTCATTGAGTTGGAAGATGTTGATTATGACTCATTCAGCCAAATACTTCGATTCATTTACACGGGCACATACCAGGTGCCTGCAAGCAAAGTGTCCGTGAACAAAAGCAGTAACTATAAACGTTTGCCGGTCCCTGATCCAGCGTCCAGCACAAGGCCGTTGGGTAAAGGGTCAGCTTACAAGGTGTACAAGAACCAGAACGTGGAGCAGGAGAAGGGGTCAAAAGGGTCAAATGGCAGATCAAAGGATCCAGATGTTAATCCTTTGAGGACGCTACTAGAACTTGCCGGCCGTTTTGGCATCAAACAGCTGAAGAAAAGGTAACTATAATCTAATTATTTTCCTGTTTGTAGTTTTTTCGTTAGTTCTAGTGTTTGTTCATACATATGTATGTTGCATGTAACTAAGTAATTAGTGTATTTTATATATTTTATTGTGTACTGTGTGCACACAGTACTTATGCCACATGCTAAAATATAAAAGTTGGCATATATTATATATAGAACATGAAGTATATAAAGAACCAATCAATATTGAGCTATAAAAGAAAGTATTAATTGATACCCCTAATAAGAACAAAATGTTAAGTCAAAAATGTAACATTTTAATAATAATATTATATTGGTGATATAGTTTTATACAAATCTCTATACTATCTATGATATGTTGTGTGTTTAATAAAAAGCTTTATATATATATAACACTTTCTGGAGACAACAAACAGTTTTAGTTATCATGTTATTATTACATAATAAACACATGAAACTCTTTTGGTTATACATCTCATTTAAAAACTTACTCCTTAAGGAAAGTGTAGAAAGTGATATGCCACATACAGCTACTGTATATTATGTTGTTGGTCGTGTTTGACCACAGACTGGAAGCACAGTGTGGAGTCCGTGGCTCAGCAGGGGAGAAACATTTTTCTGCACCAAACGTACCATATAACAGTAGAAACCAGTAAGTATAGTGTTGATGGTACTTCATAGATCTGGTTGACAACCAGACAAAGAACCCTGAAACACTGGAGCTTACAGTATGCTGTACTGAGGTCAGTTCATAGATTCCCATGTGATAGTTTCAATGTTGATGTTGCTGACATTCAATCTACCATTAAATAATTAAGTTCTTCTATAGCATGGTTTCCAGTCATTTGGGCCACTTAAAGTGCTTTGCGCATCACCCCCTGGCAGACCTGATCATTCCAACTCGACTTCTCAAGGAAGCATTCAGCCACATTGCAATTACTCTCGATTGAAGGTCCAACATTCTAACCCGCTTGCTACAGTGCCACACGTTAAAGTGAAATCAAAGGCATTTTTGGGGCCTTTGCACCTGTAAAGGTACTTGAAAACTAACCATTTGCAACTATAATTAAGAATATTACGCAAGTGGTTAACTAAATATACCTTGTCGAGTGCTGACTAGGTTTCCTTCAACTCCTACTTTGAATGCCTGATCGTAGACATAGACGATTTTAGTCACATACTTGCCAATAAGTTTGGACATGCTGTTTGTATCTAAAATTATATTATTTGGCAAGATAGTCCATTTATTCATTGTTTACTAATCGCCTCTCGTTCCGATTTGACAGTTATTCTTGGTCCGATCTGACAGTTCTTGGCTTGTATCAAAGCCTTTGGCTGAGGTACATGCTGGAAGATTGTCAGTACTGCTTCAGGCTTTAATGTTCTCGTCGCCGACGTTTTGAAGGATCTTGACCCATAAGTTGATGAAATATATCAACTTCAAAACACGACTCTTCAAAATGGGCAGAATAAAGTCTAGCATATCGCGTGGGCTTCCAACCAGCCTCCTTCCAACCAGCCCCCCTTCCAACCAGCCCCCCTGCAACTGTTAATCCATTGCTTCAGTACTGTCTGTTTTTCTGAGGAAATTTTATAAAAGACAACTCTATGCCTCGATGAATGATGTGTATATCCAAATGCTGCACAGTACAGCATTGTGAGAATTTTTGTTGCGTGTAAATCCAATATAAAAGCAAATAAAAATGAAACCGCACACCTCAACCACATTAAAAATACATGCCATATGCACAGCCTATGTCACAGCTGTGTCAGAGGTTAAGGGGCTGCTCGCCGCTGATGAATATGTCAGCCTCCATGAAAAATTACATTACACCAGAATTTTTTATTTTTTGACCAGATTCCCAGTAAACCACTTGCGTGATAATCTTCAATACAGTTGCAAATGGTTAGTTTTTAGGCGCTCCTATAGGTGCAACGGCTCAAAACAATGCCTTTGGTTTCACTTTAAATGCATACTTTCAGCCAAAAGAAATATTACAAAAATATTAGCAGAATTATGTATATATTATAGTACTAAATACCATCGTAAATACACAATACTTCCTTTCCATTCTACCCAGTGATCTGGCTATGCTAGTATCAAATATCTATAGTTGTGTCAACATGTTTGTTCCAGTCAATGTCTGTATGATCTGTGTGTACTAGTGCCATGCATGGGCCTAGAAATTGAGCCCAAGCCCAGCCTGATATTAGCAGTTAGAATCCAGGCCCATCCCAGAAACTATAATTTAGGTCCAGGCCCATTAATATTTGGCCAAGGTCCGGCCCATATGTTTCAGGCCAATACCCATCAGCCAAAAAAACAGCCTGCAAGCCCAAGAAATTTAGTAGAGGCACGGGCCAGACTGCGGCTGGGCCCAAAGCCTGGGCCATGCAGGGCATTAGTGTATATAATGTCACAAATGTGTTTGTTCCAGTCAATGTCTGTATGACGTGTGTATTGAGGCAGAAGACAAGTCACAGATACAATGTCACAAATGTGTGCTGGTCGCCCGACTTGACTATTTCCGTAGCATGCTGGGCAGTAGTTGGATTGAGGTGAGAGATCACACAGACTATTTACTTTAAAAAGATTTAACAGATTGCCCTCAAAGACAAAAGGCCCAGATGGTTAGTGGACAAGGAAGCCATTGGCTTCTCGAGAGTCCAACAATTTTTCATCTATGTGTAACTCACCTTCCCGAGATATGTGTTAATTTTGTTTACATACACATATACATACACATATCACACAGACATACACATGCCACACAGACATACACATGCCACACAGACATACACATGCCACACAGACATACACATGCCACACATACATACACATACATCACAGACATACACATAGCACACAGACATACACATACCACACAGACATACACATACCACACATACATACACATACCACACAGACATACACATACCACACAGACATACACATACCACACAGACATACCACCACACAGACATACACATACCACACATACATACACATACCACACAGACATACACATGCCACACAGACATACACATGCCACACAGACATACACATGCCACACATACATACACATACATCACAGACATACACATAGCACACATACATACACATACCACACATACATACCACACATACATACACATGCCACACAGGCATACACATGCCACACAGGCATACACATGCCACACAGACATACACATGGCACACATACACATACCACACATACATACCACACATACATACACATACCACACAGACATACACATGCCACACAGGCATACACATGCCACACAGACATACACATACCACACAGACATACACATACCACACAGACATACACATGCCACACAGACATACACATGCCACACATACATACACATAGCACACAGACATACACATAGCACACAGACATACACATAGCACACAGACATACACATACCACACAGACATACACATACCACACAGACATACCACACAGACATACACATACCACACAAACATACCACCACACAGACATACACATACCACACATACATACACATACCACACAGACATACACATGCCACACAGACATACACATGCCTCACAGACATACACATGCCACACATACATACACATACATCACATACATACACATAGCACACATACATACACATACCACACATACATACCACACATACATACACATGCCACACAGGCATACACATGCCACACAGGCATACACATGCCACACAGACATACACATAGCACACATACATACACATACCACACATACATACCACACATACATACACATACCACACATACATACACATACCACACAGACATACACATGCCACATAGGCATACACATGCCACACAGACATACACATACCACACATACATACACATACCACACATACATACACATACCACACAGACATGCACATACCACACAGACATACACATACCACACAGACATACACATACCACACAGACATACACATGCCACACAGACATACACATACCACACAGACATACACATACCACACAGACATACACATGCCACACAGACATACACATACCACACAGACATACACATACCACACAGACATACACATGCCACACAGGCATACACATAGCACACAGACATACACATACCACACAGACATACACATACCACACAGACATACACATACCACACAGACATACACATGCCACACAGACATACACATGCCACACAGACATACACATGCCACACAGACATACACATGCCACACAGGCATACACATACCACACAGACATACACATGCCACACAGACATACACATACCACACAGACATACACATGCCACACAGACATACACATACCACACAGACATACACATGCCACACAGGCATACACATAGCACACAGACATACACATACCACACAGACATACACATACCACACAGACATACACATACCACACAGACATACACATGCCACACAGACATACACATGCCACACAGACATACACATACCACACAGACATACACATGCCACACAGACATACACATACCACACAGACATACACATGCCACACAGACATACACATACCACACAGACATACACATACCACACAGACATACACATACCACACAGACATACACATGCCACACAGACATACACATGCTGACATGATTGTAACATAATACTATTTATTTGTTCCTCTTTCATTATAATATGAAATGCAATCAGTAAATAAAACAATTTGGGGGAAACAAACGAATGCGTGATGCTAAGCGAAACAGTTTCTAACCCCCATTAGACCAACATTTTAACACCAGTATTTTGAGATCACCCCTAAGTGTATCTTCTGCTCCAGAAAGCTTATTTCTACTGAATATACCCAAATAGAACTACTCCGTTAAGTAAACATAAAAACACAGAAATTAAGACATACTATCCGTATAGTAAATTACACTCAGAAATATATACATTCACTCGCAATTGTAGTTTTTTTTTATTTTTGACTTTCATAAAACAAAGAGTTTAATTGGCCTGTTTTCATGTTCCAGGCATCAAATACCAAGTCCCTGTCTCTGCCTATAGCGAGGGACGTCCTCAAAGTGGTCATTGACTACCTGTATGTAGACACCGCTTCAGTTCTCTCTGGTAAGTCATAGGTGAATAAAACAATCATCACAGTAACATTAAAGGAATAAAGTAACTTCTTTTATCATAAAATCACATTATATTTTATAAACTATATCTGTTCTAACATCCTGATTGCACAGATGTGTTTTAAAGGATTTGATTTTTATGCTTGTCTCGTTTCAGGCTCATTTTGTGAAAAATGTAACCTAGTATTGACATGCAAGCTCGTTTCTACAAATGTGTTATTTTGTTTTGGTAAAAAAACATCAGACAAACTGTTAAATTATTTTTGACTGAATCCAGTCATATTTCAATAAAAAAATGGCAAAAGTGGTTACGCTCCGTATAATATGTTTACCTTTGTCTGCTTTTGACTGCAGGTTACCACAGCACTGACCTTCTATGTAGTGTCCTCACTGTGGCTGACCAGCTGTTGATTGGACGCCTCAAGGACATGTGTGAGGTGGCCTTAGCAGCTCTCAGTAAGTAGCGTCTTCCTGTCTATTGACGTATAAATCAGAAACAAGTCATCTCCACTTCTGTTGGTCTGCAGCTTGCTTGTCAGCCTCACTCCAGCTGGGAGTGCTTTTCTCGTAATCCCCCCTCCACACATTTCTTGTAATCCCCCTCCACACATTTCTCATAATCCCACCTCCACACATTTCTCGTAATCCCCCCTCCACACATTTCTCGTAATCCCCCTCCACACATTTCTCGTAATCCCCCTCCACACATTTCTCATAATCCCCCTCCACACATTTCTTGTAATCCCCCTCCACACATTTCTCGTAATCCCCCCTCCACACATTTCTCGTAATCCCCCCTCCACACATTTCTCGTAATCCCCCCTCCACACATTTCTCGTAATCCCCCCTCCACACATTTCTCGTAATCCCCCCTCCACACATATCTCGTAATCCCCCCTCCACACATTTCTCGTAATCCCCCTCCACACATTTCTCGTAATACCCCCTCCACACATTTCTCATAATCCCCCTCCACACATTTCTCCCCCAGGTTGTGTTTGGTTGTCCTCGACTGTGTTTTCCTTCGGGTCCAGCTCGATGCTGTTTTGGCTGTTGTCATTTTCCTTTTGTAAAATGTGGCTGATCCATCTCCATTATCCTGTGGTGAGTAAGTCTTTCATGTTAATTTGTGCAGTTAGTCTCAGCGCTTCTTTGTTGGAAATCTTTTGTGGCCAGAATATTTGTGTTAAGGTTCGAAGGTATTTTGTGTGGAAGGTTGAAAGTTGTTGAAGGAAGATCTGTGAAGTTGTTAGTCAGTACCAATTAGTGTGCGTGCGTGCGTGCGTGCATGCGTGCGTGCGTGCGTACGTGCGTGTGTGGATGGGTGTGGAGTGTGTGTGCATACATACTAATGTGTGCATTAAAGCATACACGCTATATATTTCTAACAATATTTTCATACCCATTCAATATCTTAAAAAATTCAATTTGATCTCCTCTTAACCTCCTTGTCTCTAGGGTTGTTAATCCACATTCTTTTAGATGTTCTTCATAACTAAGGTCTCAGTTCTGGAATCATTTTAGTTGCTCTCCTCTGTATTCGTTCAAGCGTATCTATATCCTTCTGACGATATAGTTTCCAAGCTTGTATACAGTATTCTAAATGAGGCCTAACTATTGTTTATACAGAGGTATATTGTTACTCCTAAGTTTTTTTTTGTGGTAGGGCCTAGAATAGTATCTCCCATTTTATAGTTTACCAAGTTCCCATGTCCTGTGTGTAGGTATTTACCTTTCCCAAAATTTAAAAACATCTGCCATTTTTCAGACCATTTAACTAATTTGTCTAGATCATTTTGTAAATGTTTTTATCACCATCATTGTTAACCTTTCTAAACACCTTTGTGTTATCTGCATATTTCAGTATGTTTCTTGTTATATTATCGTCCAAGTCATTGATATATATTAAAGAATAATAAAGGTCCTAATACTGATCCTTGTGGTACCCCACTAAAAACTGATTTCCAATTTGAAACCTCCTCATCTACTATAACACACTGTCTTCTGTGAGTCAGCCATTTTTCTATCCAGGTGATTATGCCATCCCTGATACCATGGGTTTTGAATGTAAGTAGTAATCTTTGATGTGACACTTTGATGTTGTGCATGTTTCAGTGAACCTGAAGAATGCCTGTGAGTTGCTGCAGTTTGCCAGTGTTTACAGCGCTCACCAACTGAAGGAGTCCTGCCAACAGTTCATATCCATCAATGCAGCAGCTCTGCTTGAAACAAGGTGAAAGGTTGAAATTATGTTTTAGAACATCTGTCTACATACGTCAATAGAAAAAGCACTGACATTAGTACATTTTCTAACAAACTATTCATGCATCATTTTATTAAAAAAATGTATTTCATGAAAGTGTAGTTTTCTTTTATTGGTGGTGCATGTTTAAATAAAACTGATCTTATCAATATTAATATTTTATTTTTTAATCTGTTTTTGTTAATTATGTGTATCTTGCCATTAGCAGTATCTATAAATACCTATATGTTATTTTTGTTGTGCAGTAAAAAGCAGGATTTTAATGTATTGCATGTTACATTAGTAAAACATGTTTTTTTGGTAGTTTACTGTGTGCAATGTATCATCTATGTGGTATAAGCGTTATTTAAACGTCTGTTCGTATCTTTCAGATCACTGGACGTGTTAAGTGATGATGTCATTGATGAACTTGGTGTATACTACAGGGACACAGTAAGTAATGTGTTGACACACATCATGACTAAATGTTAATTGAAGCATTATTTTAGAGCATTGTTCACAGTTCGTGTGTGTGTGTGCTTGCATGCATGCATATGTGGTGTGTGTGTGTGCGCGCGTGTGTGTGCATGTGTGGTGTGTGGGTGGGTGTATGTGGTGTGTGCATGCGTGCGTGCGTGTTTGTGTGTGTGCGGGTGTGAAGGTGTGTGCGCATGTGTGGGTGGGTAGGTGTGTGGGTGTGTGTGTGTGTGGGTGGGTGGGTGCATGGGTGGGTGGGTTTTCATACATTGCATGCCTACATTAACACTGGCCCGCGGGCCTGGCACCCTTTTTTGGGCTGCCGGGCCAGTTTGGGCCACCAGGTTTCATATTTTACTGGCCCAGTGGGCCATCATAGTTTCAGATCATTTTATACGATTAGTCACAGCAACAAGCCATCATTTCATTCGCTTTTTCTTGCCATCCACCCTGGTGCTACAGTTAAACACAATCTTCATCTCTTCTGCTTTCGTGTTGTCGCTTTGTATAGTTGCCATCTTGTTTTGATATGTATGAACCTCACAACAAGCTCGCATGGCGTTGCTACTAGTGACGACGGTCGGGTTTTTTGTGAAGCTCATGCATCGCAGACGCCTATATTTTACTAGGGTTGCGTTGTGTTACCAGTATATCGATATATCACAGCATTTTCTTCTGCATGATACATATATGCCTTCAACGTACCGATTTCATATAAACCGACTGGTTCACGGACTGTCCGCTAGGTGTCATGACAGTGCCTAACATACATTCCAGGACACGCTATGGCGCAGATAGCTAAAAAAATGCTGACAGTATGCACGCGGCGGCATAACCCGTTGTTCTCAAAACACAACCTGCTGCAGCTTCGACAAGGGCTTCTGATTCTCAAACGATTCTAACAGCAACATTGTCTGCCATGCAGAATACTAATGAAAAGCATAAAAGTAAATCACAAATGGTAAAATAAATCACAGCCAAACTCGCATCATCGACTTGTAATGCAATGTGTTTAAAAAAATCGGGCCAGTAACTTTTTTGGGGGCCAGTAACTTTTAAAATCTACTGGCCCGACAGGCCACTGGGTACAACAGCTTAATGTCGAGGCCTGCATTGTGTATATTTTATCATTCAAATGAATCACGTAAATTTGGGAAGGATTCAGAACAATTGTTTCTTTTGAATCCTAACTAAATGTACTTTTACTAATCACATTTAACTTTCATTGAGCTTCATTTTAAATATATGAATAATACCATATTTAATAATTATACATTGTAATAGCTGTTTTTGTTCTTGTAATCATTTTATTTTATAAGCATTGATTTTTATTTTATTTAAAATATTTTCTAACTTAAAAATGTAAGCATATAATTTTAACAAACACTTATATTGTACCTATTGTACTTTTGTTTAATATTATGATTGCAAACGGAAATAAATTATCATTATTATTTAAAATAATATGTTGGCTTAAGAATGGGAAATCTTTTACAACAAATTTGATGTGAAATTTGTATATTTTAAGTTTTCCTTCAACGTGCTGCATGTCAACTTTAGGTGCCAGGAATGTGTCGTCGGATGTTGACACCATATGACGGCTGGCCTGACATGACCTACTTGGAGTCACTGGAGGCGGAGCTACAGGATGTCATGATTGACAACACTGCTTCTGGTGGGCAGAGTGTTATTAGAGTGGTCAAGAGGTCAAAGAAACGCAGAAGAACAAGGTCAAGTCAAGGTGTGCAGGATTTCTTTAGTTTTGCATTTGCTAACAAAACATCATATTGATATATTGTTGTAATCTGATTAAATCTGAATCGTCATGTGTGGCAGTACACCTGTATTAATTTCATAATGAGAAGTTTTTGTTGTCTTTAAAGCTATTTAATACTAATTTAAAACCACAACAGAATTTTTTTGTGATTTTGGACAGGATGCTGTTTTATACAGAGTTCAAAATAAATCAAATGTCTGACTCTACGAACCCTCACAGAGTATAAGTACAAACATAACTAAATATACAATTCAGTGATAATTTTATAAATTCATGCACACATATATTTACACACAGCCATATACATTCAGTTTGCATGCAAACATTTTAAACATTCTACAGCAAGAGTAAGTGTTTATATAACGAATGTTAACTACACTACAAGCAACATTTGTTAGAGTTAATTAAATAATAATATTAACAAACTTGGCAAGATCAGAAAGTGCTTGCCTCCTTTTACATTGAACAGTTAAAAAAAAGAGTTAAGAATGAAATGAGGATAATGGTGAAACACAGCATTTCTAATGACACATTTCTAACTGTGTGTTGTGTTGTTTGCCACTGTGGTGTTCGTGTTTGCCACTGTGGTGTTCGTGTTTGCCACTGTGGTGTTCCTGCAGGAGACGAGGAGGGGGGAGCAGAGAGGGCGACTGGAGGAAGACTGTCTCTGTCATCAGACCCTGGGGATATGATGGAACAGGGGGAGGAGGTAGGAACGATGGCATGGGGTAGGGTTGAGAATGGGGGGTAAGGTTGAGGACGGAGGGTAGGGTTGAGGATGGGGGTAGAGTTGAGGATGGGGGTAAAGTTGAAAATGGTATAGGGTTGAGGATGGGGGTAGAGTTGAGGAGAGGGGTATTGTTGAGGACGAATGGTTGTGGGGAGGTAGGGTTGAAGACAGAAGTGGGGTATCTAACTGGTATTCATATTCACATTCCTAAGACAAATAGAGCCCTGTAAACTGTAATGTTGCCAAAGCTTGACTTGGGAGGTTCAGAATGCCTAACAAAACGATAGGGACCAGGAGATTAAGTGGAGACACAGTAGAAGTGGTTTTTTTTTCCATTTATAGTTGAATACTGAAAGAAATATTTTCAACAAACTTTAGGAATATAGTCAAAGTAGCATTAGTGGCAATGTTGCTTGGATATGTGAAACTACTTAGTCTCACTGAGAACGGCACAGAAGGAAACAAATTATTTACTATTTGTGTAAATGTCAACAGAGTCTGTATATCTAAGAACAAAATTGGAAGATTACAGACAAGGACAAGCCACACATGGATTACAAATTGACTCTTAGTAATATTAATAAATTGCCTTTTGTTGTTCCTGCAGGAAGACACATCTCTTGCACCTTGTGCTGAAGTCATAGAAATCTGCCCGTCCAGGCAAAATGCTGATGTCAGCACACCATTTAAAGATGTCAGCATAACACCACGGAAAGACATCAGCAAACCACAGAAAGATGTCAGTAGCACACCATTGAAGGATGTCAGCATTGTCAGCAGTGGTCTGAGAGACATGATTGTCAACAATGTCAGCAGTGGTCTGAGAGACATAATTGCTGAAGAAGAGATGAAATGTGAAGACATATCCTACCTGAGCCCAAGGTAAGACTTATGTTGTGCATAAAAAGACACACATTTCAGAACTTCCAGATATTGAGATTATCCAATTTTATCTGAACATTCTGCTTCCCACAATGGGTCCTCACAACACAACAAAATGTGGTCAACATTTCATAAATGCATCTATTTTTTATGAGGTAATTGAAAGCATTATTTGACTAGTAATTTTCTATGTAATTTCAGTTCCCATGGCAACAGTGGTAAGAAGACTGGCCGTGTATCACAGAAGCAACGCAAGAAATTAGCAAGAGAATCAAACACCACTTCGACTGACAGATCCAATGATACTACTCAACCACAACCTACATCAAACCCTTGGTGCGTCATCATGTTTACGTAATGTTTACTGCTGTCGTTGCAGATGCACCTATATAGCAAGGAGTGCACATAATCATTGCCGCATATCATTTAGGGATCTGGAAAGAGATAATGATGGAATTATGTAAATTAATATTTTTCATGCAATAATTGCAGCTAGGCTGAATACTTCCCAGAATAAATATCATATTGTAGTATACTTTATATCTTCCATCTGTGGTAAATGCAGAATTGATCTACCAGATGTAGCCCTGACAGTATGTGCGAACACTGTGCTTTAACGTGATTTTCACTAGTATACAATGAATGACAGCTTATGACTCCTTGCGCCACCCAGTGAAGCTTTGGTAGCGCAAGGGCAGTGACAACTTATGACTCCTTGCGCCACCCAGCGAAGCTTTGGTAGCGCAAGGGCAGTGACAACTTATGACTCCTTGCGCCACCCAGCGAAGCTTTGGTAGCGCAAGGGCAGTGACAACTTATGACTCCTTGCGCCACCCAGCGAAGCTTTGGTAGCGCAAGGGCAGTGACAACTTATGACTCCTTGCGCCACCCAGCGAAGCTTTGGTAGTGCAAGGGCAGTGACAACTTATGACTCCTTGCGCCACCCAGCGAAGCTTTGGTAGCGCAAGGGCAGTGACAACTTATGACTCCTTGCGCCACCCAGCGAAGCTTTGGTAGCGCAAGGGCAGTGACAACTTATGACTCCTTGCGCCACCCAGCGAAGCTTTGGTAGCGCAAGGGCAGTGACAACTTATGACTCCTTGCGCCACCCAGCGAAGCTTCGGTAGCGCAAGGGCAGTGACAACTTATGACTCCTTGCGCCACCCTGCGAAGCTTCGGTAGCGCAAGGGCAGTGACAACTTATTACTCCTTGCGCCACCCAGCGAAGCTTCGGTAGCGCAAGGGCGGTGACAACTTATGACTCCTTTCGCCACCCAGCAAAACTTCGGTAGCGCAAGGGCGGTGACAACTTATGACTCCTTGCGCCACCCAGCGAAGCTTCGGTAGCGCAAGGGCGGTGACAACTTATGACTCCTTGCGCCACCCAGCGAAGCTTCGATAGCGCAAGGGCGGTGACAACTTATGACTCCTTGCGCCACCCAGCGAAGCTTCGATAGCGCAAGGGCGGTGACAACTTATGACTCCTTGCGCCACCCAGCGAAGCTTCGGTAGCGCAAGGGCGGTGACAACTTATGACTCCTTGCGCCACCCAGCGAAGCTTCGGTAGCGCAAGGGCGGTGACAACTTATGACTCCTTGCGCCACCCAGCGAAGCTTCGGTAGCGCAAGGGCAGTGACAACTTATGACTCCTTGCGCCACCCAGCGAAGCTTCGGTAGCGCAAGGGCAGTGACAACTTATGACTCCTTGCGCCACCCAGCGAAGCTTCGGTAGCGCAAGGGCAGTGACAACTTATGACTCCTTGCGCCACCCAGCGAAGCTTCGGTAGCGCAAGGGCAGTGACAACTTATGACTCCTTGCGCCACCCTGCGAAACTTCGGTAGCGCAAGGGCAGTGACAACTTATGACTCCTTGCGCCACCCAGCGAAGCTTCGGTAGCGCAAGGGCAGTGACAACTTATGACTCCTTGCGCCACCCAGCGAAGCTTCGGTAGCGCAAAGGACAGTGACAACTTATGACTCCTTGCGCCACCCAGCGAAGCTTCGGTAGCGCAAGGGCAGTGACAACTTATGACTCCTTGCGCCACCCAGCGAAGCTTCGGTAGCGCAAGGGCAGTGACAACTTATGACTCCTTGCGCCACCCAGCGAAGCTTCGGTAGCGCAAGGGCAGTGACAACTTATGACTCCTTGCGCCACCCAGCGAAGCTTTGGTAGCGCAAGGGCAGTGACAACTTATGACTCCTTGCGCCACCCAGCGAAGCTTTGGTAGCGCAAGGGCAGTGACAACTTCGTGCCCCAAGAATCATGTACAACTTCGTGCCCCAAGAATCATGTACAACTTCGTGCCCCAAGAATCATGTACAACTGCTGGTACCGAGGAGGAACTTGTGAATGTGAATGTTTGACGTAGGTCACGTAACTAGGACAATTGTAGAAAACATGCATAGCGTTGCTAACAATTATACACAAGTACAAACTCCTATGATCTGAGTTACATAATCTACATCTAACATCCACATAGGTTCCATTGTAATACCCCCACCCCGGGGGTACTTTATGTAATGTAGGAACCATACCCATGGGCCCCCAGGCATGCCTACAAAATTTGAGCCCCATACATGCAAAACTGACAGAGATATGAGGGAACAGACAGACAGACAGACAGAGTCACAAGCTCCTTTATAGTATAGATTTTGTTTCATTCAAGACACTGCTGAACCTGGTGCACATGTTGTCTCATTCATTCCAGGGGTGTCTCAGAGACAGGGGCGGTGGTGAAGTCATTCAAGGAACTGTTGTCTCGTCCATTCCAGGGGTGTCTCGGAGACAGGGGCGGTGGTGAAGTCATTCAAGGAACTGTTGTCTCGTCCATTCCAGGGGTGTCACAGAGACAGGGGCAGTGGTGAAGTCATTCAAGGAACTGTTGTCTCGTCCATTCCAGGGGTGTCTCAGAGACAGGGGTGGTGGTGAAGTCATTCAAGGAACTGTTGTCTCGTCCATTCCAGGGGTGTCACAGAGACAGGGGCAGTGGTGAAGTCATTCAAGGAACTGTTGTCTCGTTCGTTCCAGGGGTGTCTCAGAGGGGGCGGTGGTGAAGTCATTCAAGGAACTGTTGTCTCGTTCGTTCCAGGGGTGTCTCAGAGGGGGCGGTGGTGAAGTCATTCAAGGAACTGTTGTCTCGTCCATTCCAGGGGTGTCACAGAGACAGGGGCAGTGGTGAAGTCATTCAAGGAACTGTTGTCTCGTTCGTTCCAGGGGTGTCTCAGAGGGGGCGGTGGTGAAGTCATTCAAGGAACTGTTGTCTCGTCCATTCCAGGGGTGTCACAGAGACAGGGGCAGTGGTGAAGTCATTCAAGGAACTGTTGTCTCGTTCATTCCAGGGGTGTCACAGAGACAGGGGCAGTGGTGAAGTCATTCAAGGAACTGTTGTCTCGTTCGTTCCAGGGGTGTCTCAGAGGGGGCGGTGGTGAAGTCATTCAAGGAACTGTTGTCTCGTCCATTCCAGGGGTGTCACAGAGACAGGGGCAGTGGTGAAGTCATTCAAGGAACTGTTGTCTCGTCCATTCCAGGGGTGTCTCAGAGGGGGCGGTGGTGAAGTCATTCAAGGAACTGTTGTCTCATCCATTCCAGGGGTGTCTCAGAGACAGGGGCAGTGGTGAAGTCATTCAAGGAACTGTTGTCTCGTTCGTTCCAGGGGTGTCACAGAGACAGGGGCGGTGGTGAAGTCATTCAAGGAACTGTTGTCTCGTTCGTTCCAGGGGTGTCACAGAGACAGGGGCAGTGGTGAAGTCATTCAAGGAACTGTTGTCTCGTCCATTCCAGGGGTGTCTCAGAGGGGGCGGTGGTGAAGTCATTCAAGGAACTGTTGTCTCATCCATTCCAGGGGTGTTTCAGAGGGGGCGGTGGTGAAGTCATTCAAGGAACTGTTGTCTCATCCATTGCAGGGGTGTCTCAGAGGGGGCGGTGGTGAAGTCATTCAAGGAACTGTTGTCTCGTTCATTCCAGGGGTGTCTCAGAGGGGGGCGGTGGTGAAGTCATTCAAGGAACTGTTGTCTCATCCATTCCAGGGGTGTCTCAGAGACAGGGGCGGTGGTGAAGTCATTCAAGGAACTGTTGTCTCGTCCATTCCAGGGGTGTCTCAGAGACAGGGGCGGTGGTGAAGTCATTCAAGGAACTGTTGTCTCGTTCATTCCAGGGGTGTCTCAGAGGGGGGCGGTAGTGAAGTCATTCAAGGAACTGTTGTCTCATCCATTCCAGGGGTGTCTCAGAGGGGGTGGTAGTGAAGTCATTCAAGGAACTGTTGTCTCATCCATTGCAGGGGTGTCTCAGAGGGGGCGGTGGTGAAGTCATTCAAGGAACTGTTGTCTCGTTCATTCCAGGGGTGTCTCAGAGGGGGGCGGTGGTGAAGTCATTCAAGGAACTGTTGTCTCATCCATTCCAGGGGTGTCTCAGAGGGGGTGGTAGTGAAGTCATTCAAGGAACTGTTGTCTCGTCCATTCCAGTGGTGTCTCAGAGACAGGGGTGGTGAAGTCATTCAAGGAACTGTTGTCTTGTCCATTCCAGTGGTGTCTCAGAGACAGGGGTGGTGAAGTCATTCAAGGAACTGTTGTCTTGTCCATTCCAGTGGTGTCTCGGAGACAAGGGTGGTGAAGTCATTCAAGGAACTGTTGTCTCATCCATTCCAGGGGTATCTCAGAGACAGGGGTGGTGGTGAAGTCATTCAAGGAACTGTTGTCTTGTCCATTCCAGGGGCGTCTCAGAGACAAGGGTGGTGAAGTCATTCAAGGAACTGTTGTCTCATCCATTCCAGGGATGTCTCAGAGACAGGGGTGGTGAAGTCATTCAAGGAACTGTTGTCTCGTCCATTCCAGGGGTGTCTCAGAGACAGGGGTGGTGGTGAAGTCATTCAAGGAACTGTTGTCTCGTCCATTCCAGGGGTGTCTCAGAGACAGGGGCGGTGGTGAAGTCATTCAAGGAACTGTTGTCTCGTCCATTCCAGGGGTGTCTCAGAGGGGGTGGTGGTGAAGTCATTCAAGGAACTGTTGCCTCGTCCATTCCAGGGGTGTCTCAGAGGGGGTGGTGGTGAAGTCATTCTAGGAACTGTTGTCTCGTCCATTCCAGGGGTGTCTCAGAGACAGGGGCGGTGGTGAAGTCATTCTAGGAACTGTTGTCTCGTCCATTCCAGGGGTGTCTCAGAGACAGGGGCGGTGGTGAAGTCATTCAAGGAACTGTTGTCTCGTCCATTCCAGGGGTGTCTCAGAGGGGGTGGTGGTGAAGTCATTCTAGGAACTGTTGTCTCGTCCATTCCAGGGGTGTCTCAGAGACAGGGGCGGTGGTGAAGTCATTCTAGGAACTGTTGTCTCGTCCATTCCAGGGGTGTCTCAGAGGGGGCGGTGGTGAAGTCATTCAAGGAACTACAGCTGCAGGAGGTGGATGAGGAGGAGATGAAGACTTCCACAGGGAGGAGGCCCTTCCCTCGGCTCACAGCCAGCACCAGTACCACGTAGGTCCTCTACTATTGAGGTGCTTATCGATAGTAAATTGAACTATCGATAGTAACGATTGTTGGCAAAACAGTTTAGCAGGGCCACTTGTGTCGCTGCAATAACAGAAATAACAGGTTTTTTTCTTTAATCTATATTAGATATTTTTATTTATTGATCGACCTAAAATCAACAATCATTGATTAGAGCAGTGTCATTCACGGGCGCAGTCATGATAGGTGACAAAATAGGGTTGGGAGACTACAGTGAAACTGTCAGAGTCAGTCTTTAGAAGCCACCTCTTCTACTGAAATTAAGCGAATTTAAGTTGAACAAAAACATTTCTTAACAACTATAGTTTTGTATCTCCAAGTATGTGTATGTAATGTAAAAGTGTGTGTGTGTGTGTGTGCGTGCGTGCATGCGTGCCTGTGTGTGTGTGTTTTAAGTTTAAAATTGTTACCATTATTTGTTTTATATGTATATTTAGCAGTTTAGTCAGGTTTGTGCTTCTTAATTTGTTTAAAACCCTGTTTGGCTTACTTTGCAGAATACATGTCCACTGTGTGCGTGTTTGTGTGTGCGTGCATGCGTGGGTGTGGTGTGTGTGTGTGTGTGCGTGCATGCGTGGGTATGGCGTGTGTGCGTGTTTGTGTGTTCGTGCATGCATGGGTGTGGTGTGTGTGTGTGTGTGTGTGCATGCGTGGGTGTGGTGTGTGTGCATGCATGCGTGGGTGTGGTGTGTGTGTGCATGCATGCATGGGTATGGTGTGTGTGCGTGTTTGTGTGTGCGTGCATGTGTGGGTGTGGTGTGCATGCATGCGTGGGTTTGGTGTGTGTGCATGTTTGTGTATGCATGCATGTGTGGGTGTGGTGTGTGTGTTTGTGTGTGCATGCATGCGTGGGTGTGGTGTGTGCGTGTTTGTGTGTGTGTGCATGCGTGGGTGTGTGTGTGTGCGTGCATGTGTGGGTGTGGTGTGTGTGTGTTTGTTTGTGCGTGCATGCGTGGGTGTGGTGTGTGTGTGTGTGTGCATGTTTGTGTGTGCGTGCATGCGTGGGTGTGGTGTGTGTGTGTGTGTGCATGCGTGGGTGTGGTGTGTGTGCATGCATGCATGGGTATGGTGTGTGTGCGTGTTTGTGTGTGCGTGCATGTGTGGGTGTGGTGTGCATGCATGCGTGGGTTTGGTGTGTGTGCATGTTTGTGTATGCATGCATGTGTGGGTGTGGTGTGTGTGTTTGTGTGTGCATGCATGCGTGGGTGTGGTGTGTGCGTGTTTGTGTGTGTGTGCATGCGTGGGTGTGTGTGTGTGCGTGCATGTGTGGGTGTGGTGTGTGTGTGTTTGTTTGTGCATGCATGCTTGGGTGTGGTGTGTGTGCATGTTTGTGTGTGCGTGCATGCGTGGGTGTGGTGTGTGTGTGTGTGCATGTCTGTGTGTTCGTGCATGCATGGGTGTGGTGTGTGTGCGTGCATGCATGGGTGTGGTGTGTGTGTTGATATTGTTTTTACCTGTTTATTATAATATTTCATCATATGAGGGAGCAACCACTCATGAGGGAGCAACCACTCATGCCACACGTGTATTGTTGTTTCAGTTGGGGCCTGTCAGCCATCAGCAGTAGTCAGAAGGAAGTGACCAGTGAGCCGGTCAGCCCAATGTCCCCGGTGTGGTCATCCACTGACCTGACCCCCCTAGCTGTTTCCAGTACTGTCTCTTTCACAGACATAGTGCAGGACGCCCAGCAGCAGAGAGAGGCGTGGCAGCGGGCCGCCAACAAACCTCTCAGTCTTATACAGGTAGTGTATCGAAGCTCAGGCTTGTAGAGCAGGTTATAATTTACTGAATTTCCTTATGATTGTCCATGTAAGAGAATGATAGCATTCTCTTCATGTGAAAAAAACATGCATAATTGTAAGAAAACTAAATCACTTTTTAAATCTGCACAACATTTAATGTGTAAATAGTTTTAATTTGTTAGGTATCACAAAAAAAATCAAAATTGAAGTTGGGATAACCATTCAAATGCAATATCTAATGAAATCAGTAAAACAAATGGAATAAAAAAAATGGACCACTATATATAAATATATTATCTATGTCTATCTGTACAGTTCTGTGGTTCTTCCACACATGAATGATGGTATGTTACCATCAAGTGATGTTGCTTGCAGATAGAGGAGCAAGCCATGCAGGAGTTGCTGCAGCACTACAGGGCTGCAGACTCGGCCGACTGTCTCGTGGCTGTGGAACGCGTCAGCACAACCCTCGAGTTACCAGTCTGGGCCAAACATCAGTGGCATGGGCCACACTAGGGGATGGGCTACAATAGGGGATGTGTTCTCTGGACCACTCTAGGAGATGGGCCACACTAGGGGGATGGATTTGCTGGGCCCCACTAGGGGATGTGTTCAGTGGGCCACACTAGAGCATTTGTTCGCTGGGCCACACTAGGGGATGGGTTCACTGGGCCACAGTAGGGGATGGGTTTGGTGGACCACACTAGGGGATGATTTCACTAGGCCACACCATGGGATAGATTAACTGGGCCACACTAGAGGATGGACCACACTAGGGGGTGGGTTCACTGGGCTACATTAGTGGATGGGCCACACTAGGGATGCATTCATTGGGCCACACTATGTTACATGGGTGATGGGTTCACTGGGCCACACTAGTAAATGGGTTCAATGGGCCACTCTAGGGGATGGGTTCGCTGGGCCACATCCATAATGAACCCATCCCTAGTGTGGCTCAGTGAACACATCCTTAGTTGATGTGTTCACTGAGCCACACTAGGGATTGATTCACTGGGCCACACTAGGGGATGGGTTCACTGAACCACACCAGGAATTTGTTCACTGGGCCACACTAGGGATGGGTTCACTTAGCCACACAAGTGATGTGTTCACTGGGCCTCCTTGAGGGATTTGTTCATTGGGCCACACTAGGGATGAGTTCACTGGGCCACACTAGTGAATGTGTTCACTGGGTCATACTAGGGATGTGTTCACTGGACCACTATGGGATGGGTTCATTGGGCTGCACTGGGGAGGGGTTCATAGGGCCACACTGGGGCATGGGCTCACCAGGCCACACTATTAGCTTATGTAGGCCACACAGGTGCTATAGGATAGTAATGGTGCTGTCTTTGTACATAATTGTGTGATCTCCTTTATTGTACATACATGACATATTCTGAGATGGACATGTGCTCTTGGATTTTACATACCATTGTATGTATGTACATATCTTGTTTTGTTGTGAATGTATGTGTTATATTAGTTTCTGGAAATGTTATTTAAAAAGTGTGCAACAACAGCCAGTCATATGATGTGGTATTAATAGTCACAATTAATTGATGTCTGAATTGAAAGTCTCAGTGTGCTATGAATTTCTTCAATAGTATCTATAAAGTTCTTCAATAGTATCTATAAAGTTCATACTCTCTCTCGTACTCAACAGTTGTTGCAGCACAGCAAGAGTTGTTTGGGACCGTCCAAGGTCACATATAGTCCTCAGTCTTTGCAGCATACATGGTTTACATGATAAAGAAGCCATTATTACCCTATGTTAGATTAATGTATGTTGCAACAAAGTTTGGTCTATTGTGTGTAATCCAGTTGATATTTTAGAATAAATGTTGCTATATATTACTGCGATTCATATGAAGGTTGTGTCATAGAAAATAAAATTGTCTTTTATGAAGAATGCATGGACATAATATTGTTTATTTGCCAGTCAAGCAGCAGTCGTAGCATTTACAGCTATGAGCTGGTAGGTTTTGAAACCTAGGCTGGCAAAATATAATTGTAAAGTTATGTTTAATAATAGTAACATTCTACAGCGCCTATTTCCTCAGGAACCTGCGTTCAGAGGCGCAACAAAACAGAATCGGTAAGCATCATCATGAACCACAAAAGTTCTCATCAGAACAAGGGACCACTGACAATTTAAGGTGGAAATACCATTTGGAGTAGCAATGGGGAGGTCATTCCAGAACCCAGGTGCAGCAACAGAGATAGCATGTTTGCCCAAGTTTAGTTTTAGGAGCAAACATTTTAGTTTACCCACCTAGTTTTCATTTATGGGGAGGAAGTGACTGATTAGAAGCAGTTGGTGTCCTATGTTCTTCCTCGTAGTTAGAGTGAAGCCGACTAGTTCTTGCAGGGCTGCACTGCTTCAGCTGCTCTCCTTTTCCACAGTTGCCTATGTGAGAACGATTTAAGAGAATAAATCAAGTCTTCCCATCTTGTAGCATGCCCATTTTCCATCAGCCTTGCTGTTTTTCTCTCGTAGTCGGCCCTCCTCCCAACATATATTAGGGGAAGTAAACGATCCCAGGGAGAGAGAGAATAAAGATGGAGATAAATGTGTAATCAACAGTATAATGAGTAACAACAGAAACATTCTCGCATATCTTCTGCAGGAATCTGAAACAACTCTCTTCAGGTTAGTAACTGACATGTTTTAATGCAACATAAAACCATATCAATATAACATCATTAAAAACAACTGTTTATATAAAACATACGTTGCTGCTGTTCTGAAGAGGTTTCATTGGCTTGTATGATGTAGTATAAACTGTTACTACACACATATTGTTGGCTGTTACATTTACTGCTGCCACAACAGTAATAAGTAAACAACATTGCACACGTAAAATCATCTTTTCCTTGTACACATGTTGAGGTACCCGCTTTTTTTCTGCAGCTATAAATTTGTAGAATTCTATATGTAAACATTCTATAATTCTTACCTTGTGAAATCAATGCATTTTATGTATTTAAACACAATTATAGCTAGCATTCCTATGTAAAATTAATTCTCTTTCCTGTTGTATTTAGACAATTCTTGCTAGCATCCCAGTGTAAAATCATATAACGGGTCTCCTTGAAATATGTATCAACACTAATGCTAATTAAAACTGTACAAAACATGAGTACCCTGTAATTATGTAATGGCTAAAATCTGAAGTTGAGAACTGAGATCTTGGGCTACATTACAATTCTGTAAATATTATATCAAATAATGCTTCACTAGTACCCTGTTGTAAGATAATAAAGACATGCATCACAAATTCATTGTACATGATTCAGTAGTAGGCATATGGGTAACTATTACTTAGAATACAATATTACTGTGACATATCATCAAAGGATTTGCTACTTGAACATGACATGAACATGGAAACTACTCAGGAAATAATATCAATATTGAGCAACAAAATATTCTGGCCAGCAAACATCACATAAGTAACAAGCCTTAGATTAAGTTGAACACTAACCATAAGTGAAGCTGGTATGGTATGACGCAGCATAACTATCTTGACACAGCCGCAAAACCACAAATGTCCATTTCAAGCCTTTTCTACCGATTAATTAATATAACTTATTTCCCTAATGTAACGATTTCAAAATATGTCAAGTCTGATTATGCTAAACCACAAGCATCAAATATGTTGTCATATCCAGACAGAATTAACATTTTCAAAACATCAGACATCCACTGCATGAGCAGTCCACTTGAGTGAAATATGTTACAATATAGCATTTAAAAAGCTTATGTTAAAATATAGCAAATGTTATGTTACCATACAACATTTAAAAAACGTTCATATTTACACTCCACATAAAGCAAAACAATTATACTGAAATCAGCAGCCTTGTAAAGGTAGGCAACACAAGTAGTATCAAACCAAACAATGTTACATCCACAAGTGATTTATAAAGGTAACTAGCTGATTGAAACGACTAATACTACTTCTTTGCATAAGTGTCAACATTTTGTGCATGGAAAAACCTGAAAGTGCTCATGTGAAAGCAAGAAATGTCGCCCTCCTCCTCCTCCACTGAATTGTTGTAGTTTTTAAAGTTTTGTTTTACAGGTCGTTATTTTGATGTGCCGTTCTTGTTTGCGGTAAATGCATGCGTGAGAAAATGTAAAATCCCTTGAGGCCAAAGAAAAATATAATAAAATGAGCCTAGAATGGCCTCACTTGTAACAAATAGATCTACGTGATGTGAATTTTTTTGTTTTTTAAATTACAAAAAACATTTCGTCCAAAAAGTGAGACCTAGGAAAAACGGTATTTCCCACCCGAAAGCGCTAATGTTGACACCTATGTAATTGTCAAATGAAATTTAGTAGCTACATGATTATTGATTTGCTAATTAGCAAGTAATTAGCCAGAAATGTGGAGTATTTGATGAATCATTAAATCTGTGACTCCCTTGACTTTTTCAAGCTTGAGAAATCAAAGAGGTCTTGTAGTGGCGCTGTGTTCCTGCACTGAGACTGCCCCTGTGACCGCGGCCGCAGAACTCTGCTCTCCGTGCTAGGTCCATGTGGGATCTCGTTCAACAGGTCAGTATTGGTCAGTGGTACACCTCTGTCGATGTCTGTCTTATGCCGCTTCCTTCCAAGTTGGCTCTCAACATCCAAAGGATGCCTGTTGAATATAACAAGATGTATGGCATTGTGGCTATAGAAGGGATCATCTCAAAATATTGTTGCATGACACTACACAACATTGGTTTCGTTGAGGGGGTTAGCATCGGTTTCACTGAGCATCGTACACTAATATATTAAAATTTCACTTGCGTTGCAAGGACAAAGGTTCGGTATCAACAATAATCAACAGCTACAGTTAATTTATCCAACAGATGGAGCCACTACTTTGTTGACACTGCCACCTTTCTACGAGGCAAAATCATTGTGTTCCTATTAAATGTTTATTTATTTTATTTAAGGTACTTCACATGTGAACACATCTTGGTCTAGTCAATCAAGTCGAGCACACACGACATGTCAACAACTACAAGATTTGTGGTATAACTAAAAAAATAATACATATTATTAAATTTGGCAGTTTAATAATATTATTAGGGAACGTATTTCTAAAATGTATGTAAAGATTTAAAAGAAGCACTGCAGTAATGAATATGAAGTCTCCAACGACAACGACTAAAGTTGGTCTTAGCAGGAGTCGCCTGTCCCACAGTTGACACTATTTTATACCATACAATGTATTGTTAGTGATTTTTTGTTTTAGAAAGTAAAATATTGTATGACGTTAACATGGTTTCTGTGTGAATTATTTTGTTGTGTTGGCTTGCAGGCATATTTTCCAGACAGTAAATATATCAACGGCTGCAACAATTAGCCTGTGAAAGAGAAGCCACAGAAGCTGTTAGTGAATTACAGTCAACAGGATATGATGACTCGCGGTGTCCCCGCTTCTGAGACTAATCCACATGTCTCACTGGGCCATCGACTGATTAGGAGCCTTTGGCTGTGATAGCAGAAGTCCTTCATACATAAACAGATTACTTAGTCACTACTTTACTCTCCTCCTTCGCACCAACATTCTATATTTGGCTCAGGTCAACATGCAACAAGTCAAGTGTTGACCTCCAATGATTAGCTGAGATAAACAAAAATAGTGTTAGCCGCATTAACACACCTAAATTAAGACTGTCGATAGTCATGTTGATATAGTTTTAATGAATTTTTTTGTGTGATTTCAGTATGTATTCAAAATATTTAATGTAGCCTTATATTTTTTTAAGCTTCTTTTATTCTGCATGTATAGCTTCTTAACACTTTGCTTTCTATTTTTCTTTATTTCTTTTATTCTTTATTTTTCGTTTCATTTACTCGTAATTTTAATATGTATATATATATATATATATATATATTACATAGGATTTTGCTTTGTTAACTTTTATTGTCCAGTCTTTTACTTATCTTCTGTATGAGCAATTTCATATGTGTTTATGTGTACTTTTCTGTAAACACCCATGAACGGGACATAAATAGTTTTTATTATTATGATAAAATGAAAGCTATCGAAACACCAATGGTACAAATCCACTAAATAAATATTGAACAATATTGTTCACTTAACAACAGATATGGGGAAAAGCTTATGGCTTCAGTGACTTAGGCCTTTTGCAAAGAATGCAATGCCCATTGCCAAATCAGTTTTTTTGAAAAGGATTTAAAATTGTACACCTAAAAAAATCCATTCATTCAGTGGTCATTTTAAGTTTACATTGTGCAATATTATTTTAAATTACATGTTAACTTTGATGCACCTACAACATGCAGAAATCAAGGCCATAAGCGTAACATCAGATGTATATCATCAGTGTTTGGACCATAGCTTAAAGCTGCCGTTCTGTAGTTCATTTAGCCCATCATAAATCAGGTTTGTAGATGTTCAAATCTGTAGTGTGTGAATAATTTTAAAATAACTTTTATTAAGCCAACTCTAAGTAATACTTAGAGTTGGCTTAATAAAAGACTGCACACTTGACTGAAGAATTTACTTTGATCATTAGATAGGGTAAGTTGTGAACGTGTGAATATCCTTGTTACAGTGTATACAGACGGCCTACAAATAGCCACTTTTCCTATTTATCTGACGAATCAAACATAATTTATTAATTAGTTTGTCCAATGATTTCATCATCTTTTGAAACTAAATAACATGCTTGCACAAATTATTTAACAATTCGTAGCGGATACTAAATAGGTCTGATTTTTTGTGAAATGATTCTAAACAAAACATGCAAAATGTTTATTGTGGCAGCACATTTAACTCTCCAAAGAACAGATCTTAAAAGGATTCATGCCCATTTCACCTAATATTTTTACTACTACTTTCTGGCTAATTCTGAGACAGATTCCCAGTTTGCCTACTGCCCTGTTAAGGCCTACTGCGACTTTGCCTACTCTTAGATAACTTGGTCTACTCGCTACATGTACATGGTTAGGCTTCAACATAATCAAACAATAACTGGATGTGGCTTCTTTTAGCAATTCAGTACAAACAGTGGCTTTGCAGAAATCAGAGTTTTTCTTGAGTTTTTTAGATTTAGTAAATGTTGCCTATAAATAAATCATAGACAGTTTCAACTATAAGTTTTTCACTCTACGTATCACTAGTTCCATAACTTAATGGCACTGACATCAGCTGAATTTGTTCACATGTTCTCCATAAGCGTCGGACCGAGTTATGGATACGTAAATACTGACCGAATGGCCTCAATTAGTGAATATGATATCACATATAACTTAACAGGACAGGGAAAACAACAGTAATTTTTAGAGAGGGTGAATCACTGAGTGTAGGCAAAATGGGAGAGCTATCCAAATGTAGAGTAGGTGAAGTGGGATTAGGCAAAATGGGAATAATATCAGTAAGCAAAATGCCCACTGTCGTCATTTAACCGTCCACACCCTCACCTGTCCTCACTAACTGAGTTCTCTTTCAGTTGTTCCGCAACCCTTGCCCCAGACTTCTTCCCAAACGTCGAGAACGTCCTCTTTGGCGTGCGACTGTGTTTTAAGACGAGAGTCTCCTCAGACACGGAGCCCGGCGTCACAGTAATGCCGTCAGGAATCGCCCAGTTGCTCTGTGTCTCGGGAGTGCCAGCCGCCCACATGGCGTCCACCCCGCGGTAGTATCGCTGGGAAACAATAACATTCACAGGTTATATAAATCTGTGTATTGGTGAAATATTTCCATTGACACACAAACACACCCACACATACACAAACACACATAGACAGTATTAGACACCCACCCACCCAAATATGAGGAAGATTTGGGGTGGCTCCGATTTTTTTGTCTTAATAGGAGTCTCCCAAATCAAAACTTGTACATAACAAATAAAAAACATTAATAATTATACACATCATATGCAAACGCATATACATGTTAAATAGTGAAACTACTAAATTATATAAGAGAATCCTATTTTATTTCTTTAGAAATTAGGTTATCGTTATTTTGTATAAATGCACATGTACATATGGAAAAATAAACTTTCTCTCCCTCTCTCTTCCGTAGGACTGCGGATGTTGTATTATGACAGAACGGACCATAAAGTACCACACTGCACTACGACTGGCACAGGATCCTCATGAACATACTCCAAGTGTGTATAACCAAAATTACCAAATACACTGATCATCTAAAACGTTGAGAATACGTTGAAAAATAAACTGTTTAATAAACAAAATGACACCAATTTAATATTTCTGTATCGTATTGTATATTTGGTATTTTCACATTTGATAGACAACCTAGCAATTGCCCACGCGTCTGTGCATGTATTGATAAATCAGTATAAACTGTGCATTAATAGTGTATTACTAACAGGCATTAAAAATATTTAGTACAGATCATAAAATGAAACATGTCACAACACAATAATCTAAAAATAAGAGATTTATCAAACGGGATCTGATATAGCATTAACAGTTCAAGTTATATTTTGAACATGATTGATAACCAACAAACTGAAGACTGCGATAACAATTCATCCGAAAATCAACAGATACACTCTTAAGTGGGTTTAATAATCTGTTTATTGACAAAATAAACATGTGTGTTTAGTTGTTCACCAAGTAGCTATTCATGAGATTACTTGGATAAATTTAGAAAAGTGAGCGATAGTGTTTGCCACAAAATAAACAGTAAGTGTTCTTAACTTAGCTCCGAGATCTATTTTGGGGTACATATATTAAATACAAGTGAACGTGTCTGTTAATGTGTCACCGCCATACTACCTTTGCCAGTTTCTTTGAGTTCCACTTCTTCACAAATTTCTTGAACAGGTTTTTTGCTTTTGTTGTGTTCAATGATTCAAACTGGAGTTCTTTCTGCAAACACAAAACAATTGTTTTAGTATAATCATAAATTCCTAATGCACATCAGTGAACGTTCAAAGCAGCTAGATAGCTTTTCCTCATTTTACTCTTAATCATAGGGAGGGGGGGGGCAAAAATCACAATTTTGTTTCCACCCTTTCAACAACTTGTCTCCATTTCACCTGCCTTTTCCAGATGTATCTCTATATGATCCCTCCACCTTAAAGTCGGCCATTTTAGTCAAGATTCTGTTTTATTAAGAGATGAAAGCTGGTTAATACGGCCATTAGAAGAGAAGACCTGTAAGTCTGGTACTTAGCAGCACAGAAAGAGAACTACCTGGAAAAAAACGAAGAGGTAGAAGAAAAATGGGCTGGATTGACAATGTTAAGTACCAGACAGATGGTAGACTCGAACTGGCTAGAGAGCTTGCAAGGAGACACCAACAGTCTAACTAGGGTTATGACTTCACAAGAAGATTGATTCTGTGGTATCATTATGTTACCCATTACAGAGCAAATATAACTTGTATGATGCAATTCATATTATGTTACTGTATGCTCCTTCTGAGGCAGACATAAAATATAATCAGCTTACAACTTACATATTCTTGAAGCCATGCCCTGAATTCTAGGTTTTTATTGTAGAAGTCATCTTTGGATATCTTGTCTGAAGCAAAGCACACACTATTTGTTAGCACCTTTGCAAACAAATTCTATCCATTAGTAATGAAGGTAAATGGATGACAGAAAGGAAAATGATTAGAATAGAATGTAATGTTATTTTGGCTAAACACAAGTTTGACAGGCACAACATTTGGACAAATCTTAATTGCAGTGTAAGTTGTAACTCCAGAGATTCTTTTTAAACCCAAGAACCATCTAGAGTATAGATAATCATTGCTTAGTTAGTTGCCACAATTCTGTGAAAGTGAAATAAAAAAATTTCAAATTGCATTCTCTAAATTTTTACAATCCATGACTTGATTGCATAACAATATAAATCTAAACACTATTTGTGTTTGTATGTCCCTGTTCTTTTCTTATAAGAAAAGCTGAGCTGAACAACACGGGTGGACATATCAAATTCTACCAGTGACAAACACCTTACCCGAAGACAAGTTCATAATCTCAAAATAAACAAACAATAACACTGCCAATTCAAGGTCAAATCTGATAATATATTAGGAAGGTCACTAAGGTGATAAGGTCATACTATGATATTTATTAGTACAAAACCAACATTTATTAATGTTTTCCTAGAATAATAAATATATGAAATCTCACTTTGCCCATATGAAATTTATGTATATTTCTTGAAAGAATTTTTTTAAAAGTAGTAGTTATTTAATTTTCAAAACTAATTAATAAAAATATCTGCTCAGCACATTGATTTGTGTTTTTCTGTACTAAAATAATTTTTAATATAATTAATAGTATTTGTATACTGTATTTTAAATTTTTTGTACAAACTTTTACTGACTATTAAAATGATGAGCAAATGTATATTAGCTTGGACTGAATTATCACTGTGTAACTAATAAAAAGTATAATAGTTTTAAGGTAAATCGAATTTACAAAAAAATTGGTTTTACTGGTGTGACATTCTGCACTGCACATATGAACTGAACCTGAAGAAAACACTGGATGTAACCAAGCAACGGTGACCCACTTTTCTGTTTTCGTTCCTCTCGTTTCTGAAGTTTCTTTCTCTCCTGTCTGTGTCTTCTCCAGATCGCCAATCGATGTCTTCTGGAGACAGCGCAGTGCTGCCCGGCTGTAAGCCGAACGAGAATTAGTCAACACTGGTTGTTTCAGAATGGTGACAGGCGCTACGTGAAACGTGTACCGATCAGCATACAGCTTTATATGTAATATCACTAACACTAATTTCGGTCACTATACCAGCACAAACAGGACAACAATTGTATATTCATATATTATGAAAAAAAAACGATACAAAGAAGATGACTGCAATATGAGCAAATGCTCAAGATTGTCACTGTCCACTTATTTCCTACGACACTACTGTGTTGCCATGTTGACCACTGCTTGACCAGCTTCCACTGCCTGCAGGCGGTGGCAATGTTGGTTGGTCAGTGTTACGTAATTATCACCAAACCAGGTCAAACAGACTTAAGCCAGTTGCAACTAATGTGACCATTGGTTGCTTTGATCGCTATGTCTAACTTGGCCCACTGGTCCTTTTATCTCGTGAAACAACTCACCTATGTCAGAGAATGACGGTGATGACGTCGACACTGACACAGCATCACTCTCCGCACTGTTCACACTGTCTCGTGTAGTGTCTGCCATAGAGCAACTAACCTTTCAAGATTCCTAAATAAACAGAGAAATAATAACTTATTTAATAGCATATTTAATAGCAACAATTTACCATGCACTTTATTTGTTAATTAAGATTTATAAGGGATTTTTCAAAACAAAAACATTGATGAGTGACTATTGGGGGTAATTTTACTATTGATATCGCGATATTATCGTGATAGCTGTACAGCGTAATACTATTGCAAAAGATTCATAACTATATCACAACAGTATTGCGAGATTCACAGAATAGCGAATAGGTATTGCTTACATAATAAATGTCATGTTTTGTCACATTTATTTAAATATAATAATTTGCCCATGGTCATCCACGTGTGGGTGTGCCTGTAGCAATTATTTATCCATCATATCCATGAACTGGATATCAAACTTCTACAGTCGTATCTCCAAGGTAAACAATCTTCAGTGATAACGTGTGAACATTCTTGATCATCATTGTCACATATGTAAAATAAACATTTGCACCATCAGTGGGTATTATTTGAACTTTGTTTGGATTGTTTACCTTTTTCTCATTTATCAGTACGCAACACACACAAATACAGTTGTGCCGTTGGTATTTTACTATAATTTAAAACAGATCCAATAAATTGTAACATGCGACTGATTCCTACACAGTCATCAAGTGTGAAGATCACATAGATCTGAAAATTTTTTCTTTAACCACCTGGATATCAACTATCCAGTTCAGCCATTCTATGTAAAAAAAATTAATATTAATACCTGGTAGGTGTCATAAATCATTCATTTTTGGAAAGAGGGAGATTTTATGAACCATTAACTTTTAATCTGATTAAAAGGTCACCAGCTTTTGCTCAACCAGCAGCCAGTGTACAGGCTTATAATAATTATATCCTGCTTGTGTGTTAGCCTGCTTTAACAAGTATTTCTCAAAATAGATAGAATGTGAGGTCACTATTCAAAACACCATTTCTTAGTAACAAGTAATGTGATTTATTACTATTAATCATGTCTGGGAATTCATATAACCACTGAACCAAGTGTCTATGCTACATTACCTAAATATGTAAGAATGTCACATAAGTTACTAATTACTAAACAACTAATACAGTGTTTCCCGGGCTTTCTCCTGGGTAAAATGACGTGCGAGGCGGTGGCTGGGGGAGCACCCTTATTTTTTAACACTAGCTTCAAAATGGTGCATTTTGAAGGGAGTTTCAACTCTCGCCTTGAAGTTAGAAGGGGACAGAAATAAACGCATATAACAGTGTTAGTATGCAACAACTTGGGGACCACATTGGAAATAAGTCTACTTGTGTGTATTATCTTTTACATTGGGCGAGGTGGTAACAAAAAACAGCAGGTGGCCCAACTCGCTTGTCATATACTAGGTGAAACACTGTAACATACAGCTGGATCACAATCAGGTCACTTACAGGGGTACACAGCTGTGCTGTATCAATAAATAATAGTTGTGTGTTAAAACCTTGTTTTTAGAAACACTGGTTAACATCAGAAAATGAACAAAACAGAACCAGCCAAAACCGCAGCCTACAAGGAAATCATTGGGACTTGGGCTCACATTAATTATATTTAGCTTTACCATCCTTGACTATGTAAATTTTACATGGATTTTGAGGGCAGGTATTTTATCATCCAGGGAGGGTCCAAACATCATGATCATTGATCGTATTTGTACATGCAGGTCCAAATTTCATGATTTCTGGACCCCAGATGCAAATATTAGGGATTCAGGGGTCCATGTTTCAATACTAATGCAGTAATATTATGGGTTATCATATCCCTACACCTTAATATTCAACGGAAAGTTGGAGTATGCCAGGGCTGGGTCCAATTATGTAATTGTAACTGATTGCAGCAAAATGCTGTAATTGAAACATGTTGCACCAATTACAATCAATTGCAGTATTTTTTCTATAACTACCAGAAAAAACTCTACAAAAATATTGTTGAAAATCGAGATCTTAATTAAAACACCTGCAGGACTTGCTCATACAATCAAAGGAATATTCAGATATAACAAGTGCATCAACAAAATACCTCTGGCCTTCCTTCTAAGCAATATTTAATTGCAAACTTGCAGGCAGACATTTCACACCTGGCTTCCAAAGGGTCTCAAAATTTGCCAAAAGGCATAACAATTAGCTGTTATCAAGGTATACCTCAATTGTTAATTGGTTGGCCTTTTCTGTGATTATGTAATCTTCTATCACAATATACACAGTGAAGGGCCAGGTGGTGGTTAATTGAGAGTGAGCTACAACCCACAGGTTTATTATGTAAGAATACTGACTGGGCTTGAAGCCAAGAGACTCATGGTAGGCAAACTAGGGTACAACCTCAAAACACAACTACCAAGTAAACCAATTTGGGTATAACACAGTAGACAGAATGGGTGTACACCAAGGGGGTATAGACAAAACCCATTGGGACATATCTTGATGTGAACATTGCTAATGTACTGGTGTGAATTATTTGTGGTTACATTTTATGAGTAGAATTGCTTTGGAATGGCTTAGTAGATTGGAAAGACTCATTAGGATTTCAAATGGACTTTTTATAGTTCTACTATACTCCATGCAATTGTACATTAATTAATGAACCAAGCAAACATTACGTTATTCTTATTAGGAACAATAATATCGATTTAGCATATTGTATATGAAATCATGACATCACAGTTCATCAAAATGTACAAACGAATACCGTACAAACATCACCAAGTCCCTTATATTTGTTTATCAATCGTATTATTCGTATACACAATCGGCAACACACACGCTACATGATTAACAAATGGTTCTGCATAATACAAATGTAATCGAAATGGCGTAATTATAATTGCTTTGGAAATTTTTGAAGTGTAATTGAACTGAAAAATTGAAAGTAATTGTAATTAGTAATTGATTTAATTTTCTGTAATTGGACCCAGCCCTGGAGTATGCTACAGGCCAGCAGAAGATCAGATAGACACATAAAATAATAATAATTCAATAAATACAATAGAACATTTGAATCGTCTCTTTTGGGATTTTAATTTTAGAAAAATAGATTGGGCTAAAGGAGAGGGCAATAGCCAACTAGAGAAAAATGTCATTGATACTTTAAATGATAACTTTTTGGTAACAGGTAACAACATCCTTGACCTTGTATGTATTGCAGACCCCAGTTGTATAGACAAACTGGTGGTGGAAGAAAGCTTTGCTCTGAGTGACCATAAAAGCATAAGGGTACTACTAAGATGTCCAGTTGTTTGAAAAACAACACAATCCAGAACAGTTTATTTGCATTCAAAAGCCAATTATGAGGCAATAAACAAAGAAATAAAAAACACAGCTTGGACAAGAGTACAATAATAAACCTACATCTGGAATGTGTGTACATTTTATGCAGTGTTATATACAATTAGTGGAGAAACACGTCCCATTCAAACAGATAAAGCAGGGATCAAGATTAAAGCCTCCATGGGTAAGATAAAAATTTGTGCAAAAGATAAAAAGAGAAATGTTCTAAACAAGTAGCGGCAAACAAAACTTACAAAAGTAGGCTTTCAGCTGATCACGTAATGTTTGAATTAGAAAAACTAAAAGCAACAGACTGTCTTAAAGGAGGCAAAATTACACTGTGAAGAAAAGTTGGTCGACCAAATAAAAGTAAATGATAAAAGATTCTGGAACTACACTAGTCACTTGACCAAATCATTGTTAACAATTAGTGATCTTACCTTTGAAGGAAATCTCATCATCAGATGATCAAAATAAAGCAAACATACTAAACAATGTATTCATATCAGTACTTACAGACGACCCAGAATTACAACACTCTCTACCAACTTTAGATACAGATGTAAAATGTACAGTTTAGAAATTTTACCCACCAAAGTAAGGACCAAGTTAACAAATCTGAAACCGGACAAAGCTAGCAATCCAGACATATAATGTGTAAATGTTTTAAGAAACTACTTAAGACTTTGATATTCCTTTAACCTATATATATATTTAACAAATCCATACAAACAAGCCAAATACCACAGAATTGGAGGGATGTAAAGGTAACACCAATCCACAAAAAGGGTCCACAAAACTAGTGAAAGAATTACAGACCAGTGTGACGTGTCACTCACCAGCCAAGTGGTAAAACTATTAAAAAAATAATACAAGATAGTTTGTTTAAACTAGTTGACACAAACAATACTATCAGTTGTGACCAACACAGTATTCAACAGAAAAAGTTATGTATTACACAATCATTAGAATGTCTTCCTGACTTGACTGCAAATATATATAACAGTGCTGAAACTAATATATGAATGTAATTTACTTTGAATTTTCAGGCCACTAACTAAAAATTTCGGGCCACTAACTTTTCAAATGTGATTTTTTGGCTAGTCTCATTTCAAATTAATTTTGCAAAAAACCCAAACCTACGTAGTATCCAATGCAACATGCCAAAATAAGACCTTCAGGTTATGGTAATCAGAAACCACAACATATAAGAAAGTTAATATAACGTGCCAAGTGCCAGGAAGGAACTTAGGCTTCGCTGCGGCGACTCAGTCAACTAATTCCTTTTTCGCCCGCAGTTGAACCAAGCATTGTGTGGAATTGTTAATACTAACCTTTTAGTGTAAATGAAAATGTAGATCTCAGATCAATTTAGCAGCATGTCGTTATTGAAGTAGACTACGCTGTTTGCCACTACACTAAAAGGAAAAATTTCAAATCAACCGCTCTTTCGTTTTGCGTGGGAGAACCTGAACCTGTTGTCACTGCCGTCTTCAAGTCGGTAGAGACAACTGCGCGACGGTTTGTTGATGACCTATAATACTATTATGCAGTCCCAAATTGCAATTCAATTAAATATCTTTATTCCGGACTCAACAGAGCAATATATATATATATATATATATATATATATATATATATATATATATATATATATATATATATATACATATATATATATATATATATATACATACATATATATATATATATATATATACATACATACATACATACATACATACATACATACATACATACATACATACATACATACATACATACATACATACATACATACATACATACATACATACATACATACATATATATATATATGTGTGTGTATATATAGATATGTATATATATATACATATGTATATATATATATATATATATATATATATATATATATATATACATATATATATATATATATATATATATATATATATATATACATATACATATACATATACATATACATATACATATACATATACATATACATATACATATACATATACATATACATATACATATACATATACATATACATATACATATACATATACATATACATATACATATACATATACATATACATATACATATACATATACATATACATATACATATACATATACATATACATACATGCTGAACTGGGTGAATTGTTTAGTGACTAGGCAGGCCCATCGGAAACAAAACATTATTGGTAAGGCCCACTTTGACTAGGGAGTGTGAGCACAAGACAAACCCTTAATTCATATCATACTTTATGTAATCGAATGTCTTGCTTAGTTGTCAAAGTCATAATTGCATCAGAAAGAAGTACATGACAATACTTGGCTAACAGGACTCTACTGTATTTAGTGTGGCCAATAGCAATCAAGATGCCGTGAAGCTGTGGTGGTTCAGCAACATGTCAAAATTTAGCAAGATTACCATCCCAAACTTCAAGTTCCAGATGTCAAGTGGACAAGGAAGCCATTGGCTTATCAATAGTCCAACAATTTTATCATTTATGTATAGCCCGCCCTCAGATATCATATATTTGTCAATTCCATTTTTAAACACAGTACTAGCATTAACATAATGATTTGACAGTTTGCTCAATTAATTTATCACCCTTTGTTGGAATGAGTCCAACCTACACTGTTCCTTAACTAATGCTGCTTTGTGTCCTCTGGTTCTACAGCCTTCTTTAAGTTTAAGTTTCAAGAACACATTCCTATCAATATCCTCATAACTGTTCACTATTTTAAACAATTCTATTTGGTTTCCTCTCAGTCTCCTAGTCTTTTGTGCTGTCAAACCACATTCTAATAAGTGGCTTTCACAACTAAGGTCGCTCAATTCTAGAATCATTCTAGTTGCTCTTTGTTGTATTCTTTCTAACTTGTCTATGTCCTTGTGATATGGCCTATATGCTAGTATACAATATTCCAAATGCGGTATAAATATTGCTTTGCACAGGGGTACAATTAGATGTTTCTCCTTATAAGTGATAGTTCTCTTAATTAGCCATAGAATTTGATTACTCCTAAGTCTTTTTCTGCTGTGGTTCTACCTAGTACAGCATCCCCCATTTTATATTCTTCATCCATGTTTTCATGTCCTATGTATATGCATTTACATTTCCCAAAATTGAATAACAGTTTCCATTTTTCTGACCATTTAACCAATCTGTCTTGATCATCTTGTAAACTTTGTTTATCAGTTTCATTTGAAACCTTTCTGAATACTTTTGTGTCATCTGCAAATTTCAGTACTTTGCTAGAAATATATATATATATATATATATATATATATATATATATATATATATATATATATATATATATATATATATATATATATATATATATATATATATACATATATATATATATATATATATTAAAAAAAATATTAGTCTTAAATACCCCATTCAAAACATATTTCCAACTTGAAATTTCACCATCTACTACTCTGTGTCATCTGTGTGTAAGCCACTTTTCTATCCAATTGATTACATCACTACCTATGCTATGGGCTCTTAGTTTAAGTAGCAATCTTTGATGTGGCACTTTATCGAAAGCTCTTTGAAAATCTAACTAGACAACAGAGATTGGTGAGACATAACATTGCTTTTAGGAACCCATGTTGCGATGTATTGATTAATTTATGTTTTACAAGGAATTCCACCATGTGGTATCTAATTAATGTTTCTAGTAATTTGCATACAACTGATGTTAAGCTAATTGTTCTGTAATTTTCTGACTTGTTCCTCGATCCCTTCTTAAAGGTATAACTGCTAGCAGCGTGAATATGTTTAAAAACAAGGTTGACACATATATCAGGAGGGCAGGTTACACATTACATGTTACAATAGCAGTGACATGTTTGCTTATTTCCATTCTGAATTAACTATTCCTTTTTCTAGTGACAAGTTAAACACCTTAGCAAGTGGTGTACTAATTTGCTCTACAATTTCCTTAAGCAGTTTTGGAGGTGATTTATTATCTTTCATCTTCTTAATTTTCTTTGCTATAATTTCAAGAGTTACAAATAACTGCCCTAAATGACCTGATTTATTGCCCTCAAATTTAGTAACTGGAACTGGAATGAAGTGAGCTGGTATCTTCTGTGGTAAAACTAAATTGAAATACTCATTCAGGACCTCTGCCATTTGAAACACTTCTGAAAGTATGTGTCTACTGTTGTTTTCCAGTGGTCTGACCTTATCTCAAACTTTCTTTATATTACCTGCCAATTTTTATTCAAAGGCTCTTATGGATTTTCTAACTTCAGTTGTAGGTAGGTTAAATGCCTCTTTGTAGTTTGTGTAGTCTTCTACATTTTCAATGTGTTTATATACCCCCACAGCTTCTACTTATGAGCAATTGTTCTAATAGCCTCTTTGATAGGTGTTTCTTCCTGGACCTTTTCCCTTGTTTTCTTAGCAGAACAAATCTCTCGTTGCTGTCTTGTTTTTCAGAGACTTATTCCAGTCTCTCTTCACTAGATATGTTTGAGATCATCTCTTTATATCTGCCTTTGTTGAGGTTCCTCCTCCATTGTTTTTATATGCATTCCCTATTTTTGCTTTTACCGTAAAATGGATCTGATTATGATCACTGGAACCCAAAGGTTCGTGAACTTTAATATTTTCAACTAATTCATTTTGAGAAGACACAATTAAATCCAAAACATTCCCACCTCTGGTTGGTTCCACGACATATTGAGTAAGGAAGCAATCCTGTGTTAGAAGTAGAAACTGTAGTTTTACATCTTCCTCTTGTCTTATATTTGGACTACGATAAACTACACCTGTTGTTAATGTTGAGTTCTTGGTAACTATGTTACACCAAATTGCTTCCTCGCAATCTGCTTCACTTTTTAGTGTCATTTCATATGCTTGGATAGATTCTTTAATATATAAAATTACTCCACCTCCCCTTCTCTCTTGCCTATTCTTCCCAAATATTACATAGCCTGTCAGTGCTAACTCAGCATCTACTATATATTTATTTGCCCATGATTCTGTAATACCTATTACTTGAGGGTCAGTATCTGCTACCATATTGTCTAACTTGCTTTTCTATTTACTATGCTCCTGGTGTTTAAGCATACACATTTAAGTTCATTTTCTGAAATAATTGGTGAACGTGAACATTTCTTTGAATGTGTATTTGTACTCCTTTGAGTTTTCTCTGTTAGATCCCCCTGCACATCTAGTTTAAATAATTTACGGTTAATGTGGCCTCTTTGACAGACTTGATAAACTCACACACAAGAACTGCAGCACCCTTCCCAGTCAGAAGAAGCACATCTCTCTTAAAAAAATCATCTCTTCCAACACAGGTTAACCACATGTCTATGAAGCTTACTCCCTCCTTCATACATATCTTCTGTACTTGTATGTTGATCGCCATACAGTTCCTATACTCCTCATCACTGCCTCCCAGTACTGGTAATATCCCCGACAACACAATCTGTGTAATCCGTGCCTCTGTTCCCTCCTTGGCATTGTTTGTTCCCACATTCAGAAGAACAGCACCTCCCGTGCCACCACCCATGCCACCTCCCATGCCACCACCCATGACCTGTCCTGCCTTATCTGCTACATCCTCTATTTGTGCCCCTGATAGGCATACCATGAAGTCTTCTCCTCTGTTTACAACTTTATCTACTTTCCTAATGATTGAATCCCCCATGAATACCCAATTCCCTTGTGACACTACATCTGTGAAGCTCCTTTCCTGCCATGTCACTCATTTACCATTCTCTTGCTGCACACTCTGCCTCCTCCTATTTGTCATCTTGTGGTCATCCTGTTTTACTGTCTTATTGACATCTCTTTCTTTTCCTCTAATATCATTAACATCCACTGTCTTACCACCTGGCACCTGGCAATCCCTCTCCACTCACCCATTTATCTCTCTTTTGTTGCACACTCTGCCTCCTGTCATCTTTCTTCTTCAGTTCCACAGTCTTCTCCTTTTCTCTCCTCTCGTTATCCTCGACCATCTTACCATGTCGCTCTGGGTGCATTGTTGCTGATGAACATAGAATGTTGAGTCATATTCATTCATGCTGTTCTATCCAATCATTGCATCATACTGCATACTTTGTAAAAGTGTTCGCAGTTTTCTTTGATCATAGTTGCTACCATGTAGAAAAAAATATGGAAAACAATTCAAACAACATGCCAGTGTATTTGTGCCTTGGGCACTTTATCAGCAGCCAATGAAGATGAATCGGTTAGCTGTCAATACAGGAGATGGTTTACCGATATTTTTATATGACACTCAGTTTTTGGTGTCAGTGTCATGTGTTAACAAATTCTTATCTTCTTTTTATCAAACTGGCCGATATCGTAAGTAACACACCGATAAGTACACTTTCGTTTTAACAAAACAAATTGTATTTAGTCTTTCATTAAACAAAATATAAATATTAGTATACCAAATTAGATACAATACAATACAATAAAGTCACTTCTATTGCACTAAAATCCTAGGGAAAACCAAGCTCAGCAGTGCACCAAAACAAAAGGGTTAGACAGTTTCTGTTCGGTTAGCACTTCCAGTCGTAAACAGGTGGAACGAAACGTTGAGGAGCTATGAAGGATAAGCGAGTTTAAACAGGTGGGTTTTTAGTTGACCGCGAAGTGTGTGTGTGTGTGTGTGTGTGTGTGAGTGTGTGTGTGTGTGTGTGTGTCAACTATAAACCCACCTGTTTAAACTCACTTATCCCTCATAGCTCCTCAACGTTCTGGAGAGACTGTTGCTTTCAGGGTTGTGTGTATATATATATATAATTATATTTCATGGGCTGCGCCATATTGTTAGATAACCATACGTCACAAGTGTCAAAGTCTAGAAAAATTCGCTCGCCAAATGAAAATATATTTGTGTGCACATATCCTATATTGCCAGTGCAATATGGCTATACTGTTTGCGTCCAAACTCAACATATGTAACGTATTTTGGCCTTTGTTTACTAAACTAGTCCTCTTTGTGGTGAAATAACACATTTGTTTGAGACAACCCTGAAAGCAACAGTCACTCCATGCACACAAAACCCTGAAAGCAACAGTCACTCCGTGCACACACAGTCACTCCATGCCCACACAACCCTGAAAGGTACAGTCACTCCGTGCACACACACAACCCTGAAAGCAACAGTCACTCCATGCACACACAATCCTGAAAGCAACAGTCACTCCATGCACGCACAATCCTGAAAGCAACAGTCACTCCATGCACACACGACCCTGAAAGCAACAGTCACTCCATGCATACACAACCCTGAAAGCAACAGTCACTCCATGCACACACAACCCTGAAAGCAACAGTCACTCCATGCACACACAACCCTGAAAGCAACAGTCACTCCATGCACACACAACCCTGAAAGCAACAGTCACTCCATGCACACACAACCCTGAAAGCAACACTCACTCCATACATACACAACCCTGAAAGCAACAGTTACTCCATGCATTAAAAACCCTGAAAGCAACAGTCACTCAATGCACACACAACCCTGAAAGCAACAGTCACTCCATGCACACACAACCCTGAAAGCAACAGTCACTCCATGCACACACAACCCTGAAAGCAACAGTCACTCAATGCATACACAACCCTGAAAGCAACAGTCACTCCATGCACACACAACCCTGAAAGCAACAGTCACTCCATGCATTAAAAACCCTGAAAGCAACAGTCACTCAATGCACACACAACCCTGAAAGCAACAGTCACTCCATGCACACACAACCCTGAAAGCAACAGTCACTCCATGCACACACAACCCTGAAAGCAACAGTCACTCCATGCACACACAACCCTGAAAGCAACAGTTACTCCATGCATTAAAAACCCTGAAAGCAACAGTCACTCAATGCACACACAACCCTGAAAGCAACAGTCACTCCATGCACACACAACCCTGAAAGCAACAGTCACTCCATGCACACACAACCCTGAAAGCAACAGTCACTCCATGCACACACAACCCTGAAAGCAACAGTCACTCCATGCACACACAACCCTGAAAGCAACAGTTACTCCATGCATTAAAAACCCTGAAAGCAACAGTCACTCAATGCACACACAACCCTGAAAGCAACAGTTACTCCATGCATTAAAAACCCTGAAAGCAACAGTCACTCCATGCACACACAACCCTGAAAGCAACAGTCACTCCATGCACACACAACCCTGAAAGCAACAGTCACTCCATGCACACACAACCCTGAAAGCAACAGTCACTCAATGCACACACAACCCTGAAAGCAACAGTTACTCCATGCATTAAAAACCCTGAAAGCAACAGTCACTCAATGCACACACAACCCTGAAAGCAACAGTCACTCCATGCACACACAACCCTGAAAGCAACAGTCACTCAATGCATACACAACCCTGAAAGCAACAGTCACTCCATGCACACACAACCCTGAAAGCAACAGTCACTCCATGCATTAAAAACCCTGAAAGCAACAGTCACTCAATGCACACACAACCCTGAAAGCAACAGTCACTCCATGCACACACAACCCTTAAAGCAACAGTCACTCCATGCACACACAACCCTGAAAGCAACAGTCACTCCATGCACACTCAACCCTGAAAGCAACAGTCACTCCATGCACATACAACCCTGAAAGCAACAGTTACTCCATGCACACACAACCCTGAAAGCAACAGTCACTCCATGCACACACAATCCTGAAAGCAACAGTCACTCCATGCACACACAACCCTGGAAGCAACAGTCACTCCATGCACACACAATCATGAAAGCAACAGTCACTCCATGCATTAAAAACCCTGAAAGCAACAGTCGCTCAATGCACACACAACCCTGAAAGCTACAGTCACTCCATGCACACACAACCCTGAAAGCAACAGTCACTCCATGCACACACAACCTTGAAAACAACAGTCACTCCAAGCACAGACAACCCTGAAAGCAACAGTTACTCCATGCACACGCAACCTTGAAAACAACAGTCACTCCATGCACATACAACCCTGAAAGCAACAGTCACTCCATGCACACGCAACCCTGAAAGCAACAGTCACTCCATGCACACGCAACCTTGAAAACAACAGTCACTCCACGCACATACAACCCTGAAAGCAACAGTCACTCCATGCACACGCAACCTTGAAAACAACAGTCACTCCACGCACATACAACCCTGAAAGCAACAGTCACTCCATGCACACACAACCCTGAAAGCAACAGTCACTCCATGCACACGCAACCTTGAAAACAACAGTCACTCCACGCACATGCAACCCTGAAAGCAACAGTCACTCCATGCGCACACAATTCTGAAAGCAACAGTCACTCCATGCACAAAACATTGCACATATAACCCTAAAAGCAACAGTCACTCCATGCACACACATCCCTGGAAGCAACAGTCACTCCATGCACACACAACCCTAAAAGCAACAGTCACTCCATGCACAGACAACCCTAAAAGCAACAGTCACTCTATGCACAGACAACCCTCAAAGCAACAGTCACTCCATGCACACACTACCCTGACCGTTTAATTGACTACTTATGAGCAGGGGTGTAACAATACGCATCGAACTATTGATGCATCGCAATAGTCGATATGACGATGCGATACTATCGATAGTAAATTGAACTATCGATAGTTATCGGCGATAGTACATTGAACTATCGATATCAATGATGATTTATTCATCGACCAACACCAACACTCGTCGATTAGAACAGCGTCATTCACTAATTCTGCATTTTTAATCCGCTACCTCAGTTACCGATATATGCTTTAATCAGCTACCGATATATATGTGTGGTAACAGCTCTTACAAGGGATTTGGTATACACAGTCTGTCTTTTTACTATCTTCCACTTTGTCCTTTGGATGCACTAGTATTCTCCTGGTGTGTTGATGACGTCTAACAGATGTTGCGATCTCATGATGTTTTAACATCTGCTGTATAGGTTCTGATACTCCTTTGACTGGAGAGTGACCATACCTTTGGATTTCTCTGTGTTCTTTTCCTTCTTTTCTTTGTTTTTTTTCCTTCTGAGATTGCTGTTCTTTCACCTTCTGTATGGTCCTACATGGGTACCCACATATTTCTAGTGCTCTTTCTGTCTATCCTCTGGCTCTGATACCATGTTGTTGCATCTATCCAGTAACGTTTTGATGACCCCTAGTTTCTGGTGTAGCGGATGGTGAGACGTGAAGTTCAGATATTGGTCTGTGTGCGTCTTCTTCCGATACACTAGGGGTTTCACTGTTCCATCTTCCTTTCGTATCATAAGTGTGTCCAGGAAGGGCAGGGAGTTGTCGCTCTCTTCTTCATATGTGAACTTAAAGCTGCCTGTGGTGTCTATGCTGTTGAGACGCACTGTCAATTCGTGTTCACATCCCTTCCTCACTACTTCCATCACATCATCCACATATCTCTTCCATAGTTTCGGTTTGCAAGTTATTGGTGCAGTGAGAATAGATTGCTGTTCCAGTCATTCCATGAAGAGATTTGCAAATACAGATGACACCGGACTTCACAAATAAATGGTGCCCCTGAAGCTAAAATATGTAATTATGACGATGACCTTCAGCAGCCCCATTATGTCATCAACATTTAGATTTTTCTGTAGTTTCAGTTTTTGTCAACTTCTAGTTGTTTCTTGATGATATCCAGTGTCTCGTTGATAGGGGTGTTGGTGAAGAGAGACACAACGCAACGTCATGTGATAGGAACATCTCATCTTGTTCGATCATGATAGAATATATATATATATATATATATATATACATATATATATATATATATATATATATATATATATATATATATATATATATATATATATATATATATATATATATATATATATATATATATATATATATATATATATATATATATATATATATATATATATATATATATATATATATATATATATAAAATTTATGAACATTTTCACGAAGAAGCTAACATCTATCGGATACCCACCCCGAAAGCTCAGCAACACGAAACAGACGTAATTAAATCAGTGTGTTTTTTAACTTTTATTTGCACTATTATACGCTTTGATGTAATATTTTGGCAATAATAAAATAGTGCAACTCACCATAAAACGATATGGATCATGAACTTAATTGGTGACATAATAAATAGTATTGATCAGTTGACAGGTCAAACAGTAACAAATGGGCAATAGTATGTTATGTTTTGTGTACATCGTGTTAAGACACACGTAGTGCATGTGGGGCAAGGCGGTTCCTATGTCTTATACCGTACGCATATGGTCATAATGTATAAATGTATTACACATGACCAATTGTGTTTAATAAATTTAATATAATATGATCGTTGTATAATTTACGTTCTGCTGGCATGTATGCTTTAATTATGATCGAATATTACTAAGACAATATTAAATTATGTATGGAATGCAAGGTGTATATTATATATTAACTGCAATTTAAATTTAACAACTATAATAGCCTAATGTATTGCTGTCATACCATTTGTCATACCATTTGTCATACCATTTGTCATACCATTTGTCATACCATTTGTCATACCATTTGTCATACCATTTGTCATACCATTTGTCATACCATTTGCATGTATACATTTTATGCTTAGGCAGTGGTTCGTTCATATAAGTGAAAACCACGGGGGAGGGAGCTGTTGACCTCCTTGTCCCATGCAGAGGGCGGGTCGTCTTGCCCCAGGGATGGTTTTTTGGGTACTCTTGCTATTTTTGAAATGCAACTCATCTAGGTTGTCAATGTGTTGAAAATAATCTTCAAATGGGTAACGTACATATCTATCTACAATATGTGTTTCAATTAAGTTATTTATTTACTCTCCGTTGTCACCGGGTTTAGAGTGTACTGTCACCGGGTTTAGAGTGTACTGTCACCGGGTTTAGAGTGTACTGTCACCGGGTTTAGAGTGTACTGTCACCGGGTTTAGAGTGTAGAAGCACTGATATTGATGTACCGGCGAAGTAACAACATATTCACTGCATAGATAACATAACATTACAAGCATGGATAATAGGCCTATACATATAGTCACGATCAGTAGCACTAATGTAAATCTTGAGCAAATAAACTGAATGAGCTACACGTCAGAAGCCCGAGTCATGCCCGATAATTGAAATGGTAAGCCTGAGGGAAATCAGCAACCCAGGAGAAGATCGAGACCTTCGATACGACGGCCGATTCCTTCATTATCACTAAAGAAACATGTTGCTGATCTTGCACAACGTTCATAGCATCTGGTGATTGTGACATGACGACATGATAACGTACAGGGTTAGACAAATAATCCAGCACACCGCTGAGAACAATACGCGAGTGTGTTAACTGTGTTTGTTGCTCCTGTCAGATATGAACTGTCTGATCAGGAACGATAAGCACATTATGTTGGCATTGTCGGTACATCATTAATAACGTCTTGTATTGGAGCATGCATTCGCGCTTTTGACAACACAGACTTTTTTACTTGTGACTGTTGCTGTCCCACGACTGCTGCTTGGTCATAGTTTCAGCATCCGGATAAAGTATCCGGGTAGAGACCAAACATCCAGGTAAAGACCAAACATCTGGGTAAAGATCAAGTATCCGGGTAAAGACCAAGCATCCGGGTAAAGATCAAGTATCCGGGTAAAGACCAAATATCCGGGTAAAGACCAAGTATCTGGGTAAAGACCAAGTATCCAGGTAAAGACCAAGCATCCGGGTAAAGACCAAGTATCCAGATAAAGACCAAGCATCCGGGTAAATACCAATTATATATATATATATATATATATATATATATATATATATATATATATATATATATATATATATATATATATATATATATATATATATATATATATATATATATATATATATCCTTGCAAGCCAGAGTTGGTAGTATTACTACTAACCCTACTCAATCTGTAGGTAATTCCTTTATTGTCCTCTGTGAGAACGAGTACTTTCTGATATCCAATCCACACTGATCCTTTACTAATGTTACTTCGTGTCCTCTAGTTCTGTTATCTTTCTTAAGTTACAAAACAAAATTACTATACATATTTTCATACCCATTCATTATCTTAAATACTTCAGTTTGATCTTCTCGTAACCTCTTTTGTATTTCGGGTTGCTAAACTACATTCTTTTGGGCGTTTTTCATAACTAAGGTCTCTCCGTTCTGCAATCCTTTTAGTTGCTCTCCTCTGTATTCATTCAAGCGTATCTGTATCCTTCTTACGACATGGTCTCCAAGTTGTATGCAGTATTTTTAGCATTGCTTTATACGGAGGTATAATTAGCTCATTTTCAATAATATTATACGTGTGAATATAATATGCTGAACCATTCGTACTTCGTCACACTTGCCTACTTCACAAGGGAGTTTCAATGAAATGCCTACTATGCCTACTACCCTTCCAACTAACAACGACGGCTAGACCTACTACCCTTCCAACTAACAACGACGGCTAGGCCTAGTACCCTTCCAACTAACAACGACGACTAGGCCTACTACCCTTCCAACTAACAACGACGGCTAGGCCTACTACCCTTCCAACTAACAACGACGGCTAGGCCTACTACCCTTCCAACTAACAACGACGGCTAGGCCTACTACCCTTCCAACTAACAACGACGGCTAGGCCTACTACCCTTCCAACTAACAACGACGGCTAGGCCTACTACCCTTCCAACTAACAACGACGGCTAGACCTACTACCCTTCCAACTAACAACGACGGCCAGGCCTACTACCCTTCCAACTAACAACGACGGCCAGGCCTACTACCCTTCCAACTAACAACGACGGCTAGGCCTACTACCCTTCCAACTAACAACGACGGCTAGACCTACTACCCTTCCAACTAACAACGACGGCCAGGCCTACTACCCTTCCAACTAACAACGACGGCTAGGCCTACTACCCTTCCAACTAACAACGACGGCCAGGCCTACTACCCTTCCAACTAACAACGACGGCTAGGCCTACTACCCTTCCAACTAACAACGACGGCCAGGCCTACTACCCTTCCAACTAACAACGACGGCTAGGCCTACTACCCTTCCAACTAACAACGACGGCTAGACCTACTACCCTTCCAACTAACAACGACGGCCAGGCCTACTACCCTTCCAACTAACAACGACGGCTAGGCCTACTACCCTTCCAACTAACAACGACGGCTAGGCCTACTACCCTTCCAACTAACAACGACGGCTAGGCCTACTACCCTTCCAACTAACAACGACGGCTAGACCTACTACCCTTCCAACTAACAACGACGGCCAGGCCTACTACCCTTCCAACTAACAACGACGGCTAGGCCTACTACCCTTCCAACTAACAACGACGGCTAGGCCTACTACCCTTCCAACTAACAACGACGGCTAGACCTACTACCCTTCCAACTAACAACGACGGCCAGGCCTACTACCCTTCCAACTAACAACGACGGCTAGGCCTACTACCCTTCCAACTAACAACGACGGCTAGGCCTACTACCCTTCCAACTAACAACGACGGCCAGGCCTACTACCCTTCCAACTAACAACGACGGCTAGGCCTACTACCCTTCCAACTAACAACGACGGCTAGGCCTACTACCCTTCCAACTAACAACGACGGCTAGACCTACTACCCTTCCAACTAACAACGACGGCCAGGCCTACTACCCTTCCAACTAACAACGACGGCTAGGCCTACTACCCTTCCAACTAACAACGACGGCTAGGCCTACTACCCTTCCAACTAACAACGACGGCCAGGCCTACTACCCTTCCAACTAACAACGACGGCTAGACCTACTACCCTTCCAACTAACAACGACGGCCAGGCCTACTACCCTTCCAACTAACAACGACGGCTAGGCCTACTACCCTTCCAACTAACAACGACGGCTAGACCTACTACCCTTCCAACTAACAACGACGGCTAGGCCTACTACCCTTCCAACTAACAACGACGGCTAGACCTACTACCCTTCCAACTAACAACGACGGCCAGGCCTACTACCCTTCCAACTAACAACGACGGCCAGGCCTACTACCCTTCCAACTAACAACGACGGCTAGACCTACTACCCTTCCAACTAACAACGACGGCCAGGCCTACTACCCTTCCAACTAACAACGACGGCCAGGCCTACTACCCTTCCAACTAACAACGACGGCCAGGCCTACTACCCTTCCAACTAACAACGACGGCTAGGCCTACTACCCTTCCAACTAACAACGATGGCTAGACCTACACCGCCAAGTTCAGTCTCCGTATGTATGCCGGCCTCAGAACTCGTCATTACATTGGTTAACACAGCAACTGAAAAAGCAGCGTTTAACAGGTCTATATGGCTTGCACACAGAAGACAGAGAGTAATAGTAGATGGTGAGATTTCAAACTGGAAATCGGTTTTGAGTGGGGTACCACAGGGATCAGTATTAGGCCCTATACTGTTTTTAATATATATAAAATTACAAATGATTTGGAAGATGACATATCTAGCAAAGTACTCAAATTTGCAGATGACACAAAAGTATTCAGAAAGGTTATTAATGATACAGATAAACAAAGTTTACAGGATGATCTAGATAAATTAGTTAAATAGTCAGAGAAATGGCAAATGTTATTAAATTTTGGGAAGTGTAAATGTATACACATAGGACATGGAAACATGGATAAAGAATATAAAATGGGGGATGCTGTACTAGGTAGAACCACACAAGAAAAGGACTTAGGAGTAACTTTTAGTGGTGACATTAATGTTTCAGAGCAATGTGGGATTGCTGCTTCGAAAGGAAATCAAATGCTAGGGCTAATTAGGAGAACTATCATGTATAAGGAGAAACAGCTAATTGTACCCCTGTACAAAGCAATAGTTAGACCGGTTTTGGAATATTGTATTCAAGCATGGAGGCCGTATCATAAAAAGGACACAGACAAGCTAGAAAGAATACAACGAAGAACAACTAAAATGATTCCAGAATTGAGAGACCTTAGTTACGAAAGTCGCTTATTACAATGTGGTTTGACAACACTAGAGACCAGGAGACTAAGAGGAGACCAAATAGAAGTGTTTAAACTAGTGAACGGTTATGAGGATGTTGATAGGAATATGTTCTTCAAACTTAAAGAAGGCAGTAGAACCAGAGGACACAAAGCAGCATTAGTTAAGGAGCAGTGTAGGTTGGACATGAGAAAGTACTCATTCTCACAGAGGGTGATAAATGAATGGAACAAACTGCCAAATGATTGTGTTAATGCTAGTAGTGTGAATATGTTTAAAAATAGAATTGACAGATATTTGATAAGGCCGGGCTACACATAGATGAGAAAATTGTTGGACTCTCGATAAGCCAATGGCTTCCTTGTCCACTTGCCACCTGGAACTTGTTTTTTGGGATGGCAATCTTGTTAAGTCTATGTCAGGGGTGCTTTAGGACTCGGCAGCCCCCTGGCGGCGAAGATGGATGAATACCAATGTTCTACATACCGAATAACTCAGTTGTTGTGAAATATCTAGGCCTATCTCGTGTGAACATCGAAACAAGTTCATTCGCACGTATGTCACGTGTTTCATCATCCACGTGCTCATTTTGTGTCCATGCATATGTATGCATATATACATATATATCTGGTCCTCCGCGCAACTCGGTTCAAGTGCTACCTGATCCAGCAACTCAACAAGATGTCGGAGTATCAACCCCTACCTGCAGCGCGGACGTTCTGTCTGAAGTCCTTTGATGCCGTTGGCTTCGACATGGATGATTGTCTCGCTAACTACAACTACCAGCCACTCTTCTCGGTTAGTCAACTTGACACTGTCGTTTATTAGCGCCATGGTATTTTGTATGCAATATAAAATGATTTTGTTGACAACGATATAATTGTATAGTAATAGATGTTGTATGCAAATGTATTTTATAAACTTAATGATTAATGCTATGTATAGTAATGAAATACAATAAATAAAATGCATTAAAATAGTAATAAAATGCATTAATCATTAAGTTTATAAAATACATTTGCATACAACATCTACGTTTTGTGTCTCGCTTTCCAAAACTGCTGGGACAATTGATTATTTTTTAATATATTAACCTTTTTTCCCTTCCTTAACTAAATTGCATTTCGTCTGCGTCCTGTGTAGGCCTATATGTGGTATGAACTTTTATTATGACAAAATTAACTTTTGTTAACGAATGATTTCGAGAATAAAGGTTCAATTCAATAACACAAAATGCAATTGTGCTCGACTGGACAAACGTTTCATGGTCAAATTGAAATTAACTTATGGAGACCGGGACTAGTTGTATACAGGGGCACATTGTTATAGAGGCGTTTTACGGAAACGTAGCACACATATGGAGATATCAGCGACAGTAGTTGGTTGGAAGTCCACCAGTAGACACACTGAACAAAACTCGGAAGATGAAATTACAGAGGTGTGGATAAAAATGACTTGTTTGACCACCTAAAACCTATATTTGGTATGCCCCCATAATACCATCTCACACAGCCACATTTTACGTTTCCTGAATGAAACATGTCTACTATATAATATAAGGGGTTATGCCAAGTAGAAGTTAAATTACAATTCACGATTTGTCATCATCGACGTGCGTTCTACTGCAAAAAAAATTGTGTCTGGGGCAATTTGTTACACTTGTATAGGGGCCAGTTGTTGCAACTGTAACAATGCTCGGGCGGCTCATGCCGATGGCTCAGCCGGCGAGTTGTATGCGGTGCTGTTTTATTTCACTTGCGAAGCCTAGACTACTTGATCATAATCAGTACCGTGAATGGTAGCAGCGTCAAACAAAAATAACAAATATATAAGAAGAGCGGGTTACACATAGATGAAGAATTGTTGGACTCTCGATAAGCCAATGACGTCCTTGTCCACATACCATCTGGGTGTTTTGCCTTGGGTGACAATCTTGTTCAAACTTGTTCAATTTGTATGGCATACTTATCAGTATTGCGCTTTTTCATATACCGATAACAGCTCCCCCAAAGGTACGCTGGAAGGGGCGAATACTGCATCATCTGCATACATGAAATGATTAATATTCACAACAGCCAGTGCGACATTTTTAGTGCATATCAGTAACAAGCTTACTCTTGAAACTAAACTGGTTACAGCTAGTGATCAGAAAAGGTGACATGCGATCTAGCATGACCTTTTCTACTACTTTCGACAATACACTATCAAGTGCGATCGGTCTATAGTTGTCACTATCATTGATTTCCCACATTTATCTTTGATAACGGATACAAGCACAACTGATAACATAGAGTCAGGTATGAAATCATAGACAAACAAGATAGACATGCATATTGCTAGTAACGGTAATACTCGTATGCTGCAATACATTAGATGCTCAGCATACACACTGTATAGACGATACGATTTATGCTTAATTAAATGCCCAATGGCTGATTCAATATCATTAGTAGTATCAAATATATCATTAGTATATATGACATCGTAATATAAGGATGTGCTTTCATTATTATGTATACAATTAAATAATTGCTTAAAATGACACTTCCATGGTTCAGTAATATTAACAACATCAGTAGCCTAATCAATAGTATTTGACAAGAGTTCTTTACAGTTATTCATACCATTAATTTCGGCCACTCGCACCTTGGGCTACTTATCAGCAGCCAATAGGGTGGCACTAACCGGTATTTCGTCACGACACTCCTTTTTGGCGTCAATACCATGTGTTATCAATTTCACGTCTAATTTCTTTTCCAAAATGTCGGAAAACTGACATACTGACAGAGATATTTCACTGACACATGACAACATATATTGTGCATATCTGTATTTAAAAATAAAGTCCATGGTGCAGCAAAACATTTTCATATCGTTCCAAAATTGTACGCTATTTTACATTTTTGTCATGTAATCGATCATAAACTAAGATGTTTGCATCCCAGATAGTAAGTAGTAAATATGGCTCTGTAATGTACACACAATACAATGTGGTTTGACAACACTAGGGACCAGGAGACTAAGAGGAGACCAAATAGAAGTGTTTAAAATAGTGAACGGTTATGAGGATGTTGATAGGAATATGTTCTTCAAACTTAAAGAAGGCAGTAGAACCAGAGGACACAAAGCAGCATTAGTTAAGGAGCAGTGTATGTAGGACATGAGAAAGTACTCTTTCTCACAGAGGGTGATAAATGAATGGAACAAACTATCAAATGATTGGGACGACTAGCGTTAAACAATGGGACGACTAGCGTTAGACAAGGGGACGACTAGCGTTAAACAAGGGGACGACTAGCGTTAAACAAGGCGGACGACTAGCGTTAACCAAGGGGACGACTACCGTTAAACAAGGGGACGACTAGCGTTCAACAAGGGGATGACTACCGTTAAACAAGGGGACGACTAGCGTTAAACAAGGGGGATGACTAGAGTTAAACAAGGGGACGACTACCGTTAAACAAGGGGGACGACTACCGTTAAACAAGGGGACGACTACCGTTAAACAAGGGGACGACTACCGTTAAACAAGGGGACGACTACCGTTAAACAAGAGGGGGACGACGTGGTAGTTTGTTTTCCAGGGGCAAAAATAGAGGTTATCACAGAAAAGGTGGAGAAAATCATGGGTCATGACAAGGGAGGATCTATTCTAGTAGACGTAGGGACTAATAACTCAGAGATGGATTAATGTCATAATTAAGAAATACAATCAGAACACTTAAGCAGACACGGGTTGTGCAAATAATTCTGTCATGGATTTTACCAGTAATGGGAAGCAGGGCTCAGGGTTATCGAAACTGCCGGAGGTTGACAGTTACAAAAAAATTTCAAACTCGACACATAATGGAGTGGGCGGTAATTAAACACACAGCCAGCGGGTTGTATCGCGTACAGCCGGGTTGGATCGCGTACAGCCGGGTTGTATCGCGCATTTTAAAGACAATCAATCCTCAAAGTTGCAACATTAGATCGGGTTGAAATGTCAGTTTATGCAATTTTTTTTCACATTAATCTATGAATAAGATAAGTTGGAACAATGCAAATTGTGTACGTTAAAGGACATACATTTGGTTGTTTTCAAACTTGAAAAGGGTATGATATTAACAGATGTCTAACATTTTATGGGAGGGGTTTCAGATATATTCTCAAGGATGGTATACTGGCAAAGTACTGAGTGTCCCCCGCCCCCATCCGAGGGCTCCATCAGTAAAACAGTCATGAAGACTTGCATTTCATTCATTATAATTGATAAACATCTCTTCAAGGGATTCGCCTCTGACATATTGAGTGACATTGTGGATTGAAAAGGAAAATGGGACAAAGGAAAGGCTGTTTATCATTACTGTAGAATGGCACATATATCTTTCAGGTGATCAACGATAGTCTTGTGCAATATTTGGCGAAAAGAATCGAATACCAAGCATCGTTGCAAGACGTCGATAAGAAATACGTGCCGTTTTGGTAAGCAGGCCATGTATACGGGTGTGCGTGCGTGTGTGTGTGTGTGTGTGCGTATGCGTGTGAATGCTTGTAACAGTGTGCGTGTGTGCGTGCCTGGGTGTGTGTGAGCGTGTGTGCATAGGTGCGTGCTTTTGTGAGTGTGTGTATGCACACATGTATGTGTGCATGTATAATTGCATATAAGAAACCATTCTTGTATGCATGCCTTATTTAATCTGTGATTTCATCGTACACACACAAACATTTCTCCTCTTAGCACATTTAATGATCCGATTGAGTTAATTTCATTTCCTGGCTCTTTCAGTTGTAAGGGTTTGGTCGTTGATATACGAAGAGGGAACCTCCTGAAAGTGGCCTCCGACGGAAGAATTATTCGGTAGGTGCATGCACTACTTTCAGTATACCTCAAATACCTAACGGCTGAATCAGTTTTACATGCATGATAATTGAGCAACGTATGCTGAAATTGCAAAACATACCCTTTACCAAATATGTTGAAATCGCACTCGTGTGATGAGAGGCCCACCTTTTTCAAAACTACGATTTTACAGAATGTTAGTCATTTTAACCATTGCTAACTTAATGAATTATATATGTATGTATGTATATATATATATATATATATATATATATATATATATATATATATATATATATATATATATATATATATATATATATATATATATATATACTGTATCTTATTAGATATAATTGCAAAAATTTGCACATTAGTATTTTAAATGTGTTGATTGTATTTATAATATATGTGTATGCGCCATGTTGTACAGCGCTCTAAAACAATTATTTCGAAAAGCTATAATTATAAGAAATATATTATTGTTATTATTTAATCGCATCTATGTTTTTTTTATTGAGGTGTATTAAAAGTATTGCGTAACATTACTTAGGTTGCCTACACAAGGTTCATAAGCCACTTTTTGAACTCCCGATAAGCCGATGGCTTCATTGGCCACTTGCCATCACGTGTTGTTGCACTTGATCAACATCTGTTTATTATAAAATAACCATTGAGTTGTAATCAACGCAGCTGCCACCTTCTGTGTAGACGTTGTAATTCTAAACGGTTAGTACAAAGACTATCTTCTTTAATAAGAACTTTATTAACTATGACGGATTCCTCGACACTCAGGGCGACTCACGGAACAATGCGTCTCAGTCGGAAGCAGATTTCATCCGAATACGAAGGAGGACGGTGGAAAGAGCACGAATGGTTTCTTAATACCGTCGAACATCTAAAAGGTGAAGGTTTACGAGCGAACCAAACAATATTTATTGTCCTCATCACAAGGATCTATAGAAAAGTGAATATAAAACTTACTACGCAGTTCATTTAGCCCATGTTCGTTTCTGTGGCGTATGAAAGTAAACTTTCAAACATGTAAAACAAACAAAACAAACCACGTGCACAATATACGAGGGTATTATACGTAAACAAATAATGAGAATATTTATATGAATAACGACTTTCTTCAACTACAATTATATACTTTACTTACTCTCAACGTTTCGGCTGCAATCAGCAGCCTTCATCAGGAATTATATATACATATATATATATTATATATATATATATATATATATATATATATATATATATATATATATATATATATATATATATACAACTTGATGAAAATGTTTTTACGAAGAATGAGAATATTGTTTGAAAAGGTGTAAATAAGAAGGTTAGAAGAAACTTATAAAAGATTACATGTTATCGTTTTATCAATCTAGTAGTTGTGTCGTTGATATTGGTATTGCTGTTGTCAACGTATGTTCATTACTGTTTTGTGCAGATGAATACTACATGATGGAAAGCGTATTTGACATCCCAGCGGGTGATCTTTATGCACGATTAGTCGACTCATTTGACGAGAAGGTGATGAAAATATGCACGCTAAATGTTTTGGCAGCATACAACTAATAGTTCGTATCCTACGAACAATTGTCATAGTTATTTTTATAAAAATGTATTTCGAAATGCTAGTTCTAAACATGTGCCGTTGCTGTTTTAGTCAAGCGATATTATACTTGTTAAGAATTTATTACATATTCATATTAGGCAATATTTATTTGCACTATACATTATAATAGTGTTCCCTTAACTGCGATAAACAAGATTGTTATAATACACTTGAGCCAATGAAATAAGAATACGGTTTTCTGAAGTGGTCTTAATATCAGGACGATTGTTAGACTTCCGCTGTACAATACTTTTGTTTGGGATTACTAACGACAACACGTGGTTTTATCATAATAAATATGATACTATTGCCAACGTTTATTTATAAGTATTATTTTGTTAGTAACATAAATAACGTTTAATGCGTCTAACATACTTAGCCGGATTCACTGTCTGGCAACATTATTAACATCGCCGTCGCCATAACCAGTATTTTCAGCAATAGCAAACTAATTTACTATAACGTCAAGAACATTTTTGGTTACAGCGACGACAAGAGATTACAAATTACAGTCGCCTTTGGGGTGATGTGGTTGAAGCTCTTGAAAACTTATTTCCGGACGACAAGTTAGCGGGTAGGAAAATAATAATAATACAATAATTAGCAAACGCAATACTGAGTTCACGAGATAACTTTTAATACTTTTGTGCGCGTGCGTGCGTGCGTGCGTGCGTGCGTGCGTGCGTGTGCCCCCGCATAGTCAAAATCTCTTAGGTGGTACTCGATCGATAATTGCATAATTGAAAGTTTGATTAAATGCTTGACACATTTGGTATTTTTTATTTGATTTTACCAATGAATCAACTAGTCAGACAATTGTCGGGAGACATCGTTTAAGTTTAGTCGCCAGTAACACGGGCTTTGTTGGGTCGTTTTAGACAAGACAGTGACGCGCTTGAAGAACGACATCGGCGTTTACATCCGAGTGTGCAGCCCTTCCGTGCGGCGATGGCTGAAAAGTCTGCGGCAGCACAAGAAACCTGTGTTCCTACTTACCAACTCTTACCCTAGTATCGTCTCCGTGGTCCTTCAGCACATTCTTGGGTAAATCAAATGCATATATTATATTATATGCGAAAATGTGTGTGCGTGCGTGGGTTCGTGCGTGCGTGCGTGCGTGCGTGCGTGCGTGCGTGCGTGCGTGCGTGCGTGCGTGCGTGCGTGCGTGCGTGCGTGCGTGCGTCTGTGCATTTGTGACTGTAAATACATATGTAAAAATTATTGCTTTTATTGATGTGATAACAATGTTTGTTACAATTTTTTCTATTCGTTTATGTAAAGGCAACACTACGTGTCTCTGCTTCACAAGTCTAAAATGTCCCTAACATTGTCTAACGTTTCATGGGGGGGGGTATAGTGGCATGTTTCCTTTGTCTTTGCCATTCCTGGTCCGTGTCACAGTGTAACATGCACCAGGTCCGTTGCACCAGCCAATCAGCATACAATACTTAGGCTGCATTTGATCGTTTGTTGTAGGAATGACTGGGAGACCTACTTTGACGTGGTCGTCTGTCGCGCACACAAACCGACATTCTATCAGTGCAATCCACGAAACGAACTCAAGAAAGTCGGTGAGAGGTTATGCTATTAAAAATCATTATATTATACGTATGGGCCGTACGTATGTATGTACACATACGCACACCCACGCACACAAATATGACGTAGATTACAAGACAAAGAACGTTCCGATAAATGTACATAACGATGCAAACATGGGTAAATTTAATCAGATGTCCATAGCATGATGCCAATACTATAACTTCTACAAATACTACAATCAGCGTCACTCATTATTCTAGTGACTATTCAATGTTACCTTAATATAAAATGCTAAACGAACAAATATGTTTCCAGGTGGCATTTACCAGGGAGGAAACACAAACCATCTCGTAGGATTGTTGGCTGCCCTCACCGAGACGCCAGACCCGAAGGTAAGTTAGGAGTTGAAGGTTGATTCTCCCGAAAAATTACTTTTGTCGATGTAATATAAGAACTATTCACAAATCAGAAGAAGCCTTTGACACAAATCAAACGCTTTTTGGCTCTGCACACAAGCCCGCGCACGTGCGCGTCCGTGCGCGTGCACGCACATCGTATCAGTAGCTGATTAACTTCTCGAAATCACTGGGAACTCTTTTCCTTTGCCAACAAACGTGAGTAAATACTGTTTCACGATATGCACAGCACGGTTATTTAAATGTTCCATGCACTATTCAGTTGTAGACGTAGTGGTATCATGATGTATCTTAGATAAGTATGACACGTGAAAATATTCTTTATTACCAAACATGTTTGATGCGAAGGGGAGCAATTATAATTGTATTACCCCAGCTTGCTCCTTTCCCAACATTGTGCTGCATGAAAAAATGTAATAATATTGGAAACAGATAAATAAATGAAATGACACAGAGATAAACGTGACACATAAGCACCTATCAACCAAACGTCGTTATAGAGACTCAGTCTCAGAATTTGTATTTGCATGTCTTGGCTGGCGTGTCTCAGCATACTAACTTCACTTATGTCCATTTGTTCACTGTAAACAAACATTCTCCACTGGGTCCTATTTTGTTCCATCTTCGCGAGTTCATTCAGGCGTAACCCATCCTCTAAATTACCGCTTTAAGATTCCGCCGCCAGGTGTTTCTAGACCGTTCTCTTCTTCGTTCCATTGGGGGTGTCACGTGTGTGATTGTCTTGTGCTACTGGAAAGGAGTTTTCTTAATGTGTGACCGCAGTCACGACGTATTGTTGCCTGGCCAGGTGGTATACTTCGGCGACAGTACGATGAACGATATCTTCCCATCGAAGCACTTCGCCAAGTGGTCGACGGTGCAGATTCTCAACGACATCGACAGATGTGTGACGAGCGAAGACGGAAAGGTGCGAAAGCGGAAAATAATGGGCATACATATGTAACCCCAAGTCGCGTGTACATACGAAGCATATTTATGAATTCGTATACCGCAGTTAAATTGTCAAAACAATGAAAGTCCATTTTTTATTTCCACCATATGGTTGGTTGGATGTGTCCAATATGAGTCTATCAGACAAACGTCTAACACCCGACAATTTTCTTCCATTGTTTTGATTCTTCAACAGCATATCCGTCGAGGAATCAAAACTATTAAAGTTATATTCAACCAACTACATGTTGCAGATCAGAATGGACGTCCGTTGGTTTGACTCTTAAACAGCGATATGCGGAGGGGAGCAAACAGAGAAACATTCGTCATAAACATATACCTCTGTATATATATACGATAAAGTGGCATTTGTACTACGGTCGGTCTTTTATTATTTACGCTGCGTTTCAACAGGAATCAATAAAGGACAATGCGTCACCTGCCTCAACGTATTGGGGTTCCTACGTCACAGACACAAGTGATCGCATCACAACAAGAACCCTGTGGGACGCCGCCATTAGGAGATATGCTGACATTGCCATTCATTCCATAGACTCCATTGCTGGTATGGACACCGCTTAATTCATTGTCTGTTGCTAAATGTGCTGATAACATAACATTCTATAAATGATTTGTATAGTATTATTTGGTACAATTCTTACCTTAACACTGATAGTATCCCTGGAGTATTATATGCAGACGTTGTTGGCAGAAGACGTGCCTACACTGAATTTATTTAGGCTTATTTTTCGTAAAACATGTAATACTTAGGGGTCATCGCATAAGTTCTCAAAGTCCAAAAGACCACCACCCACCCTTCAATATGTGGTGTGCAACATAGAATAACGCGCATGAACATGGACGAAGGCATGAACGAAAGAAGCTATTGTAATTAATACAACATTTCGCGGCCAACTCAGTTACCGGGCTGCTGCTAATTTGTGTTTCTAATAGAACGTCTTTCTGTCTCACATGATTCGAAAGAAACAATATCCTTTCCAAAACCCTACTAATGCTGTGATTAATTGTTTGTTCGTACATCACAGTTCTATTGTTTTTGATTACAAGATGCGAATTTGACGCCTATATGTTTTATAGATCTACATATCGGCCACGAATTCGAAGCGTTCACGCCAGGTGTCCAGAACTCTGCTGGTTATTACGATGGTCAGTGCGAGACTGTATCTGATGTGACGAAATCGAAATGACTTGAAACAAACATCTAGGAAGTGAAGTGAAGTGAAGTTTATTTGTTTAGATCATACATACAGAGTCAAAAAACAGTTGGTACATATTTTACATAGTTTTGATGATCCAGGGAGGCCTGCACTAAGACCTGAGAGATCGCTATCGTACAAGCCTCCCTATGACTACGTATGGTGCAATAATCATTATTACTGTTGTAAATAGATGTGGAGTTGCTAAATTTGCCTACAAATATAACAGTGCTAATAATACTAACAAATAATACTAGCAAAAATACATATAGTACAAATAATGTGAATACTATTTTTTTGTATAAATGTAAATAAAATGTGAATCGAATATAATTCTCAATATTATCCTATAATAATTACAGAGAAGTTAAATAATACAGAAAGGATAAATACATTATTCTTGTAAAAATACAATTAAAATCTTGACAGTAAAAATAATACATTAGTTCCAAATTTATTAGTTACAAATTATATTGTGAGGAACTCAAAAACAAGCTGTTTAAAAAAAATTATAGTGATAATATTACTGAATGAATATTCAGTATAATATTATATTACATAGCTATGAATTATTAAGTAATACAGTTTATCATGATAATGATGACGAAGGCATACCATACATTTCTAGGCTTCAGCTGGCATATTCATTTTGCAGATGTAGCAGTTATTAACATTACATTCCAAGTCATATTTACTTATGATATATTTTTGGGAGTAATTCACAAAGCCTTGATACGAATGGGTGTTAATTTTCTCCATGGCAATTTGTGGAAGAAAGTTTTTTTGGTATTGTATGTCTGATACAAAGGCGGCAGTATATTGTATTAGTTTGTTTAATCTGGAGGAGGTTAAAATTAGAACCCATCACAGGTGATAGAGGGCGAAGATCTCTGCACATAGGATAATTATTGGACTGATTTAGTGGGTAAATCAAAACAAGGACAGTTATTGGTTACACAACAATTGGTCAAGCGCATTAATGCGCAGGGCATTGAACGTGTTGCGACAGTTACCCCTCTGGCGGTTACTCACTTGTGAAACAACGTTTTTTTACAATGTTTGTATGCATGTTACATATTGTTGGTGCTTGAATGGTTTATATCGTCAACAACGAATATCATATTTACTAACGTACAAATTTACAATTTGAATGTTGTATTAATTAACATAACTACGACTTACACCGATGTATGAAGAGTTGTGCTAAGATCCTGCAAGTGTTCGGTTTAATAGACGTTACCCGGATTATCAGGTTTTTAATCGCTAAATGGCGGGCGTGTATAAACGCAATGCATCGCGGGATCGGATATCAACGGAAGTACAAGTATCCGCGACAACGACAAGAACGGAAATAGTTAAAGAATGGAATTCCTGAAAAAATACTGTTTCAGCAAAGAATACATCGTACCAATAATAACGCATACTGACATTAAACAGAAATAACAACGCTAGCACCAGCACGCAGAACAAATCGGCTGCACTGACGTTTTAATAACTTCGAACGGCGGTTGAGCATACGTTGGCGTAGATACGGGATTGTTTCAGCGCACGGCAAAAGATTCGCGCAATTACGTGTTGTACTTTAACCTCGATTATCCAGGCTCCGTGTGGTGGCGCCACCGTTTGTCGCACGCATCATCGCCTGGATGCAATGTGTACTTTTCACTGTAACGGAAAGTATGTATGCAGTATCCAACAGATTCTTGGTGCATACATAACTGTTTTCAGTTTATCCGATGCAATTCGAATTAACTTTCAACTTTTATTATATTGACACAACTGTCAGACTAAAAAGTTAAACGAGGCAAAAAAAATGTTTCGTGTAGCATCACGATACTGATTAGCTGCTTGCGCTTCACGGGAACGATTATACAAAAAGGAATGGTGATACCGGGTAACAACGAGACCATGACACACACGCACGCACGCACGCACGCACGCACGCACGCACGCACGCACGCACGCACGCACGCACGCACGCACGCACGCACGCACGCACGCACGCACGCACGCACGCACGCACGCACGCACGCACGCACGCACGCACGCACGCACGCACTAGGGCCAACAAAATAGTTCAACATATGTATAATCAGATCTGACTACTCACGTATCTAGAACCGTTGGTGACTAGTTTGGTGGAAAGTATTTCTATGTCACTCTATGTTTGCCCAGAACTTGTGTAATGTCTCTATTTTAGGCTGTACTTTCTTATATTACTGTCTATTATGTCATTGTGTACTGTGATTCGTGCTTGTCATTGTACGCTATGTGTTCTTGTTTGTCATCACACGCTGCATTTTCTTGTGTGTTTGTTTGTAAGCCGTCATCGACAGTAATCTGTGCACGCCTATGCTCAAATATAATTGAATAAACGCTAAAATATGGTGTTGCCTCCGTTGTCAATAAAACGCGTCTCGATCTTCGTCTTTGACGCACTGAGAGGGCCCCACAACATGTTTGTACCAGGGCCCCACAACATGTTTGTACCAGGGCCCAATAACGTATTTGTACCAGGGCCCCATAACATGATTGTTTCCTTACTCAACATATCTTGGAACCAACCAGAGGTGGGAATGTGTTAGATTTAATTTTGTCTTCTCAAAATGAATTAGTTGACAATGTTAAAGTACATGAACCTTTGGGTTCAAGTGACCATAACCAAATCCATTTTAATATAAAAGTAAAAACAGGGAATGCATATAAAAAACAATGGAGGAGGAACTTCAACAAAGGCAAATATAAAGTGATGAGAACATATCTAGCAAATATAGATTGGAATAACTTGCTGAAGAACAAGACAGCAACAGAATGCTGGACTTGTTTAAAATATGAGATTGAGGGCATTATTGAGAAATTTGTTCCATTAAGAAAACAAGGGAAAAGGTCCAGGAAAAAACACCTGTCAAAAGAGGCTATTAGAAAAATTGCTCACAAACAGATGCTGTGGAGGGTCTATAAACACACTGGAAATGTAGAAGACTACACAAACTACAAAGAGGCACTTAACCTAGCTACAACTGAAATTAGAAAATCTAAAAGAACCTTTGAAAAAAAATTGGCAGGTAATATAAAAAATGACAGCAAGAATTTCTATGCTTATGTAAGGAGTAAACAGAAAGTTCTAGATAAGGTCGGACCACTGGAAAACAACAGTAAAAACATAATTTCAGACGGGTTCCAAATGGAAGAGGTCCTGAATGAGTATTTCAGCTCAGTTTTTACCACAGAAGATATCAGCTCACTTCCAGTTCCATTGACTAAATTTGAGGGCAATAAATCAGAACATTTAGGGCAGTTATTTGTAACCCCTGAAATGATAGCAAAGAAAATTAAGAAGATGAAAGATAATAAATCACCTGGAGTTGATGGGATACCACTAAAACTGCTTAAGGAAATTGTTGAGCAAATTAGTACACCACTTGCAAAATTGTTTAACTTGTCACTAGAAGAAGGAATAGTTCCTTCAGAATGGAAAGAAGCAAACATTACGCCGCTATTTAAGAAGGGATCGAGGAAGAAGCCAGAAAATTACAGACCAGTGAGTTTAACATCAGTTGTATGTAAATTACTCGAAACATTAATTAGAGACCACATGGTAAAATTCCTTGTAAAACATAAAATAATAAATACATCTCAACATGGATTTCTAAAAGCAAGGTCATGTCTAACCAATCTCTTATGTTTTTTGGCAGAAATTACAAAGTGGGTAGATGACGGGTCACCAGTGGATGTTGTCTACTTAGATTTTCAGAAAGCTTTCGATAAAGTGCCACATCAAAGATTGTTACTTAAACTAAAAGCCCATGGTATAGGTAATGATGTAATCAACTGGATAGAAGAGTGGCTTACACACAGAAGACAGAGAGTAATAGTAGATGGTGAGATTTCAAACTGGAAACCTGTTTTGAATGGGGTACCACAGGGATCAGTATTAGGCCCTATACTGTTTTTAATATATATATATATATATATATATATATATATATATATATATATATATATATATATATAAATGATTTGGAGGATGACATATCTAGCAAAGTACTAAAATTTGCAGATGACACAAAAGTATTCAGAAAGGTTACTAATGATACAGATAAACAAAGTTTACAGGATGATCTAGAAAAATTAGTTAAATGGTCAGAAAAATGGCAAATATTATTCAATTTTGGGAAGTGTAAATGTATACACATAGGACATGGAAATATGGATGAGGAATATAAAATGGGGGATGCTGTACTAGGTATAACCACACAAGAAAAGGATTAAGGAGTAACATTTAGTGCTGACATGAAAGTTTCAGAGCAATGTGGGATTGCTGCTTCCAAAGGAAATCAAATTCTAGGACTAATTAGGAGAACTATCACGTATAAGGAGAAACATCTAATTGTACCCCTGTTCAAATAGTTAGACCACATTTGGAATATTGTATTCAAGCATGGAGGCCATATCGTAAAAAAGACATAGACAAGCTAGAAAGAATACAACGAATAGCAACTAAAATGATTCCAGAATCGAGAGACCTTAGTTACGAAAGTCGCTTATTACAATGTGGTTTGACAACACTAGAGACCAGGAGACTAAGAGAAGACCAAATAGAAGTGTTTAAAATAGTGAACGGTTATGAGGATATTGATAGGAATATGTTCTTCAAATTTAAAGAAGGCAGTAGAATCAGAGACACAAAGCAGCATTAGTTAAGGAGCAGTGTAGGTTGGATATGAGAAAGTACTCTTTCTCACAGAGGGTGATAAATGAATGGAACCAACTGCCAAATGATTGTGTTAATGCTAGTAGTGTGAATATGTTTAAAAATAGAATTGACAGATATCTGATAAGAGCGGGCTACACATAGATGAGAAAATTGTTGGACTCACGATAAGCCAATGGCTTCCTTGTCCACTTGCCATCTGGAACTTGTTGTTGGAGATGGCAATCTTGTTAAATCTTGTTAAAATCTTGTTAAACCATGATAAAATACAATGATATACCATGGTGTTTTGAAACAGCTAAACCTTGGTATGCTTTGGTAAAATACCATGATATACCATACATTACCATTCACACTATTTGTCATCATAGCTTACCATATTCTACCACGGTTTAATTTACCATTGTATATCACGGTATGTTGATATTGTTATAGGTAGAGGTATAGTAGGGAGAGAGAGGGGAGGGGAGACAGAGGGGGAGGGGGAGGAGATAGAGAGGGAGGGGAGGGGGAGAGGGAGAGATAGGGATATGGGGGGGGGCATTTGCAAGACAACACGCACGCACACATATTGAATATTGCCAGACATGAACCGTCCAATTTGACGCAACATGATAGGTATTCGACCGCCATTTATAATTGTGACGAAATGTATTTATGTCATCGCGTGATCTCTTTAGTCTCAACTAAACTGCGTTCAATCGATGGGTGCTTCTCGCCATAGGCAATTAACGCTCCGTTAGTGACAACAATATGTGATGGTCATTAGCACTTCGAACAATACGATTCCATTACGGAGCACCGCGCCCCACCGGGCTGAGAGTGTAACACGCCAATGTATTAGGATGAAGTTCGTATTATTAGCAGGATATGTCGAATTGAACTCACTGGATCAATACTTACATTTGAATGCACAATCGCTCACTCACACGATTTTAATAACTTTTTTGAAAACCCTATTTCCCGTAACGAGACTAGGATTGGTTTTCAGTGTTATTTATTTGAGAGGCAAGAGTAGGACCTACATATTTGCAACAACAACAAATTAAACGAATTAAATTGATTAGCAATAATGTGTTTGTCATATATAATTTCATCAGCAAATTTTAAAGAATCGTGGAACTGATCTTTTTCTGAACGATTTCTTCAATTTAAATTGTCTGTGATCACATGATTGAAGCTGGAGATGTCCAATTAAGTGTATCTATACGACACGGTGGTCGGTCCCTGTTGGTGGACATGCGGCGTTATTTGTTTACCAGCCTGTCGTAAGAGGCGAGGCATACATTACTCGAGGCAACTCGACCACGGACAATCGGTCACACATCGTTATGTAGTCGGGGTTCGCCTCTGGTTAGGTTGATGTCGGGGTTCGCCTCTGGTTAGGTTGATGTCGGGGTTCGCCTCTGGTTAGGTTGCTGTTAGAACGGACGACAGCACCAGCGACGCTGTACAGTTCACACCACACAGGTGAGTACATTTGTAAACAACCACCAATCATTAGCCTTCGTTGTTCTGCAACGTATACTAACACATCGGAACGTTTTCAAATAATCCCACAATGGTTAATGTTAGACACATTACCACCACAAACAAAAGAGCAAATATTCTGACCATGGAACAGCCGTAAGTAAATTTCAAATTAACGGGACTTCCCAAGAGAAGTATTTACTCTCAACTATCAGAAGGGACTTGAGGCAGAGGTCGCCCGAAAAAAAAATTCAAGGATACAGTGAAGCGAAATATAAAGACGAAGATCTGTATCACTGACACAGTGCTCTAGTGTATCCGCAAAACTGTTTGCTAGAGAACATTGCATGTACGGTGGCATATTCCTAGAATTTTATGTAGGCGATCCTTGTGTGGGAAGTTGGTGATAGTATGGACACTTCGAGTGGTTGTTGTGCCTTCGTATTTGTCTGATGTGGATGTCACCGAAGATGGTGAACGAAGTGGGTCCTAGTTCTAGTTGTTTCCAACATTCGGGAACCTTCTATTAACTGACTAGTTTGTTTATTGTGTGGTTAGTACAATTTGATGTGGCTACGAGGTAGGTCTACCATTCAACTAGTCAGCCTTTTTCAGAATATCATCGCCAAGCTAACCTTTATGTGCTGACATTGATGGCAGTCACTGCCAGCTTGCATGTCGCCCTCAGTGCTTCTTCTACGTCCCGAATTAATATGAATGAACCAACGTTAACGTGATCATCCGAGTGACGAGGGATAGACATCCCTCAATGTTGAGAGCCAGGTTGGTACATCAAACATACCCACATCTGGTTCAGGTCTTGAACCCAGAACTATGTAAAGTGGATGTGATAACCACTACACTACCGCGTCGTAGTTAGCTTTAACGTACCATAGCCCATTGAAATGTTGCTAAATGGTATTCAGCGACTCAATCATTCAGTCACACCGACTCACAAACTCACTCACCTGCCCATTCACTCATACTCTTATTCGCTCACACTCACGCATTGACTCACTTAGCATTTAGTCCATCTGGAGCGCGGTAGCTCGGCGGTTAGAATGCCGGACTGCCCCACCGATGGAGTACATTATATATGTAAGCTGCCGTGGAACAACTGCAACGTTGGCTTAAGAATAGTCTGTTTGGAGTATAATATACAAAACTAAGCATTGGTGAACCTTGCCGCGGCAAGCAATGTAATTAGCCTTCAAGTGTTTACAGTTGCAGCTGGGTGGAGCTCATTAGTTCGCACTCGTGCTCAAAATATAGTTTCATTGGTGATTCCATTGTTAGCTGCGCGTCGATTCAAAAGACGACGGACACATAACCACTTTACTAACAAAGTTCTGTCTAACTGTCGATTAATCAGGAGCGTCTTTCCGGAATGTCGCCGAATGACTAAAAATGAATGAGACATTTGTTTGTGTTCCGCCAAGTGTGCCGAATGCATCGTCATAGATATAATTATCATATCGTCTATTTCTCCGTGTCTCCTCATAGTAATTACCATGTGATACTTTGCCTGATGTGACGCGATGACAACCCCCTCGACCCTTTGCCACGGGCCGGACGTACAATGCCATACACCAGATCCTACACCTGCTTTGATGTTGATTCAAATTGGTAGGCTCTGTCCACCCCGACTCCATTCACACGGCGTGGGACCACACGTTTTAATTTAGCTTACTCAAGAAGATTGTCCCACGCTGTTCACATAGGTGCGATGTCTTAATAACATCGCCCCGGGACTTTTCACTGCACCGGTCATAAATAGACAGTCGTGTCAAGGCTCAACCACGAACAAGCGCGAGTAAATATAGCAGGCTCTTGTGAATGGATCGTGGTGTACCGTCTGACGACATGTTGTCGTTCCAGTGGCTTGAAACGTGGGCGTGTAGAAGTCCTATGGTTCAGACATGTTTGGTCCATCATGAAATGCACGATTAGCTATCATGTCAAGGGTGTATGTAAACTCATCCACAAAATACATAATCTCTGCGAGACATAAAAATCTAACCTCAATCTCATATGACAATACACGTATCCATGCCAAGCAGTAAGAAGTGAACGTTTCAGAAACAACTTAATAAAATATATTCTCCAGTTAAACGTCGGTCAAAGATTGCAACACCTCAATTTGCATTTACTACGCAGTGTCGTTTTTGAAAGCTATGGGCATTTCGACTACTGTCAACAAGATTAGCTCTTTCCACGTATTTTATTCATGTACGTTTCCATGTATTTGTATTGATTATGCCACATAAAAACAATTTCATTAATTCATTCACGTATATGAGCATCAACTTTCCATGCAACGCAGTCGCACCTGACTCCGAACTGCAGCGTAATTTATTATCATCAGCTGATAAAAAGAGTAACCATGTTTTCCACAATTGGTCCTGTCTACGACTGACCGCTCCTGTCTACGACTGACCGCTGGTCAACAGTGATGTTGGCTGCAGTCAATTTCGCGTTGTAAACGATTATTATGTCGCAATGTGTCGTGTGTTTCGACGGTTCTTCTTGCATAACTTTCAAAGGTGAACTTGTCATAAACATTAGCAAGGTTTAAGTGTGACTCAAACGTACAGTCAGACAAACAGACATTCTGGGGTTGACGTAATATTACACCGAGACGTCCGATGAAATCACACCTGTACTACAAATTAGGTGAAGCAATCACACGCCATACTGGGCGAGCTTTATTGGTAAATGAGGCGAGCGGGGTCGTGGATCAGTGTTCCTCTAATGAACTGACGGCTAGCAATAAAGTCTGTTATTATGTCAGACAAACACCGCTCACACGGATATTGACAACCGGAAAGAGCTACGTGTTTGCAGACAGGTAGGCTTATCAAGGTTAACTTATACCCGTTAATACTTCAGATGATGCATCTGCAGTGTAGATCACTCGTTCTTACATGTTTTACAGGATCTGCCGCTCTACCGTTTTCGAGCCAAAGTCTGCCCCCAAACCACCATTTCAGGGTGAAAGAATTATATTTACTAATTTCAAATGCAAATATCCCGAAAATTGTCGCACAGAAAATGCATACAAAATTCACCAGAACTTAGTAAATTTAGTCTAACATAAAACTGAAACAATCATCCGCCTAGAGGGGCATCCCCTATCACACCTCCTCACAAATGCATCGCCAGTACAGCGGCGCTAGATCTTCATATACCGCAGTCACCTCTTGAAAAGCAGTAGATCTACCGCTTTTTGTGCTTTGTTTCTTGGCACCTCTGCATCTATTGTGCATCTGTAACGATCTATGAATATAGCTGGCAACTCTCGACGACACACACACACACGCACACGCACACGCACACGCACACGCACACGCACACGCACACGCACACGCACACGCACACGCACACGCTTACGCACACGCATACCACACACGCATGCACGCACGCACGCACGCACGCACGCAAGCAAGCACGCACGCACGCACGCACACGCACACGCACACGCACACGCACACGCACACGCACACGCACACGCACACGCACACGCACACGCACACGCACACGCACACGCACACGCACGCACGCACGCACGCACACGCACACGCACACGCACACGCACACGCACACGCACACGCACACGCACACGCACGCACGCACGCACGCACGCACGCACACACACACACACACACACAAACACACACACACACACACACACACACACACACACACACACACACACACACACACACACACACACACACACACACACACATTGGCTTCCTCTTCGGTGGTCAACCACACCTTAATGACCACTACTTACGTTGGTCATAGTGTAATGCCATGTGTAACGAATTACATGAGACCCCTGCTATTATAATACACTGGTCAGTGGGTATGTTTGTGTCGTTTTTGAAAGCTCTGGGCATTTCGACTACTGTCAACAAGATCAGCTCTTTCCATGTATTTGTTATGTACGTTTCCATATATTTGTATTGATTATGCCACATAAAACCAATTTCATTCATTCATTCACGTATATGAGCATCAACTTTCCATGCAACGCAGTCGCACCTTACTCCGAATTGCAGCGCAATTTATTACCATCATCTGATACAAAGAGTAACCATGTTTTCCACAATTGGTCCTGTCTACGACGCTGGTCAACAGTGATGTTGAACAGTTATCTTCAAATTTGGCTACAGTAAATTTCGCGTTGTAAACGATTATTATGTCGCAATGTGTCGTGTGTTTCGACGGTTCGTCTTGCATAACTTTCAAAGGTGAACTTGTCACAGACATTAGTAAGGTTTAAGTGTGACGCAAACATACAGTCAGACAAACAGACATTCTGGGGTTGACGTAATATTACACCGAGACATCCGATGAAATCACATCTGTACTACAAATTAGGTGAAGTAATCACACGCCATACTGGGCGAGCTTTACTGGTAAATGAGGCGAGCGGGTTCGTGGATCAGTGTTCCTCTAATGAACTGACGGCTAGCAATAAAGTCTGTTATTATGTCAGACAAACACCGCTCACACGGATATTGACAACCGGAAAGAGCTACGTGTTTGCAGACAGGTAGGCTTATCAAGGTTAACTTATACCCGTTAATATTTCAGATGATACATCTGCAGTGTCTATCACTCGTTCTTACATTTTTTACAGGATCTGCCGCTCTACCGCTTTCGAGCTAAAGTCTGCCCCCAAACCACAACGTCAAGGTGAAAAGAATTATATTTACTAATTTCGAATGCAAATATCCCGAAAATCATCATACAGAAAAACTTAGTAAATTTAAATAAAATTTAAACAATCTTCCCCCTCGCAAATGCATCTCGAGTACCGCGGCGCATGATCTTCATATACCGCCATCACCTCTTGAAAAGCGATAGATCTACCGCTTCTTGTGCTTTATTACTTAGCACCGCTGCATCTATTGTGCATCTGTAACGATCTATGAATATGGCTGGCAACTCTCGACGAATCGTTTGTCTAGCTTACACAACGCACGCACGCACGCACGCACGCACGCACGCACGCACGCACGCACGCACGCACGCACGCACGCACGCACGCACACACACACACACATTCCGCTTCGGTGGTCAACCACACCTTAATGACCACTACATGATGTAATGGCATATGTAACGAATTATATGAGACCCCTGCTATTATAATACACTGGTCAGTGCGTATGTTTGTGTAGTGGTCTACTATTTCGTTATAGTATCAACATTGCGTTAAACTTTCGAACTGGAAAAGACCCGTCAGCAACGAAGTCTTGAACTCGAGGAACTGGTAAGTCTATTAATGTTGTATGTAACGGGTATGTATATATATAATGAAACAAGTGCCACGGAAAGGCTAACGTTTGCAATACAATTGAATAGAGGTACAACAAATACAATATCAATATAGCCATAAACTGTGTTTAAAATGTATGGACTAGATCAATCGGGCGACTTATAAATAGACGCATATTTTAACAACATCTGTTAAATATGCTCGAGCGACAACACTTATTTAAAAATACAGTGTATGCTAAACACGAGCTGTTGCAATCATTGATGTATTACTGACATATATCCGGAGAATATACAATCCTTTTTAAGCGTTCATGGGCGGTCGTAGTTTGTTTTGCTTACGTCTGATAGGGCTAATGTAATGTGTGGTCTAGTTTACATACACCCATAACATGGTAGTTAATATACAGCATTCGTCTGTACACTTACTGAACGATACTGAGTTTTATGCACGGATTACTTCAGAATGTTGTATTGGATTCGCTTTCAACACATTTAATGCAATAATGCGGTAATTTATTAACGATTCTCAAGATGTGACCAGCAGGGAAGTCTCTTGTCTGGGCCAAGTAAACCACCGTAGAAACTAGTTACTAGGATATACTTTAGTAGGTAAATATTGTAGAATATAAATCTGTTTGAGTCAATGAAATATACTTTATTATATTTAAACGTATAGAGAAATTATTCGCAAACACTGGGCGACAGGTATATTTGTGGACTATATAATTATATATAATTGTTAACATTGCTGACGGGTCATTTGAGGGCACTGACACGTTGCTTGACGCAGCGCTGCCTTTAATTGCCAGTTATAGCCATGTCTCTGAACACAAATATTACAGTTGACTAAATTTCAACGTTTCGGTAACAATCGGTTCGATTGGCTTTTTCATGAACTTGAATTCTTGGACTTGGACAAGACGTTTAATTGAACCGGACAATTAACTATGACAATACAAACATCTACTATTCCCAGAACGATGAAGACGCCCTGTACAACCTGGCTGGTGATTCTGCTCCTTGGGGCAAGTAACGTGGCGTCAAATGCCGACAGTTCCGGAGCCGAACGTGAGTACGGCTTCGCACGGACCTAATCCAGTCATTTCTGAAGAAAAAATAGCATGGGTTGTCATACAACAATGACGTTCATTATTAAGTGTATGAATTTATATGTGACATGCCCAATATGTGTTCGTTTTGTCTGAATTTAATATAATCTAATGTCATCTGTTTTAGTGGCAGAACGACAGACCCGGGTGAGTGTTCCAAGTATTACGTCAATTCAATTACTTTGTAATAATCCTCAGATATAAAATACATTAATTTAACCTGAAAGAAAACGAGAGAGAGAGAGAGGGGGAGACGAGAGAGAGAGAGAGAGAGAGAGAGAGAGAGAGAAATGAGAGAAAGAGGCGAGAGAGAGAGAGAGAGAGAGAGGGAGAGAGAGAGAGGGGGGGGGGGGAAAGAGAGAGGGGGCGGAGAGAGAGAGAGAGGGAGAGAGAGAGAGAGATATTGAGAGAGAGAGAGAGAGAGAGAGAGAGAGAGAGAGAGAGACAGAGACAGAGACAGGGATAGAGAGAGAGAGAGAGAGAGAGAGAGAGCGAGCGAGAGAGAGAGGGGGGGGTTTATATGCAAACTCGTCGTGTTGTGTTGGCTACTCCACGTCAATTGTGACGTCAACAAACCATGTATGACGTTGGATATTCCACCTCCGACGTGAAGCACCTGTACCGTTTTATATTCCACGTAAGGCAATGGCGTCAAGTCGGTGTGATGTTGAATATTCCTTTGTAACATTATAACACGTCAAACATATGGCCCGAAATTCCTTAACCTGCACATTTTTGCTCAAACAAACTTGAAAATATACCTTCTTGGTTTGTAAAAAGCAGTGGGATTACCGTTTTACTAACAATTATTTCCACGTTTAAAAGTTGTCTTATGATATGTAGAAACATATCCGTTATGATAGGCATTTGCCCCATAAAGATAACATAATACTCTTAGTTTGTGTATTTGCATTAAAAAGTAGTTTTAATATCCGTATATATTTAATTAACAAAATCGTACAATGCAATATAATATTATGATGATTACGATCCAAAGTAGAAGTATCATTTAATGTGAGAAATCTATCTACTTATCAACATTTTCATTTCTCTGCACCTACAATAATAAACAACACCAGTGTAAATCTGCTGCAGGTCCATGTTTTCTGGTGATATTGAGATGCTTTGTCGCTGTGTCTGTACTCCGCCTGAGGAATCTTGTCTTGTGTAAAATATTAGCCAACACACCTAAGAAACCAAACGGTCAGGACAATGCATATGTTTTGCAACGCCATTCGTAATAACATATTCTATACGTTTATATATATATAAGAAATGGTTACAGTCAGGAACAAAGTAAAACTGCATACTCGAAAAAATAACGGTGTCAAACAAGCAGGTTTGTTTGAATAGGAGGACATGTTAGAATATAAGATTTATTGATAAACCGTAAAACATTTAGCATAAATCTGCTGCTTTATGATATACATTTATATATTTGCTATCATTGTTAAAAGCTACGTGGCGACTATTGGCGACACCCCTTCCACCCACACACGTGGCGACAGTTACATTAAAAATAAATAGATACCGAATGAACTGTATCATTTTATGATTGTCAACAAGTTAATGCTAATCAGCGCTCATGCAAAGAAAACTGCATTTTTGTTGTTTTAAAATACGTCAAATAATTAGGTGGGTTGCTGGCGACATGCCTGATTTATCGTTTCTCCTATTTTGTCGACATTAGTCGGGCTGTTGCTTCAGTGCATGAAGTAGTAACCACATAACTGGTATCACTGGAAAGTTTAAAATCCCATGTTTCTTTAGTACTTGCGTCATGTGGCCGTACATAACTTGGCGACACTAAATGTACAGGTTAAGGACTTTTGCGCCACATGTGACGTTGGGTATTCCACGAGAGAACGGAGATGAGAATGAAGAGAGGGGTGTCAGGGATATGTTTGTAGCATTCTCTTCATTCTGTCCGATGTTCTACTTTTCTCTCATCAATTCTTCATATACTTCAGTCTGGTCAGTAAGCCCGGCATTTCCATTGCCTTTGGTGGTGACTCTTCTCGATAACCTACTTTTATCGTTACCATGTTGAGTATGTCCTGGACATCTTGCACGAGTGACGTTGTTGCAGGTCCGCCGAGCAACGTCCGTCACTGGGGACATAGCCATGTGCTACGACTGCGACGACAAATGTGTGAGTACAGAGGGTTGACCCAGTCGCTCTATGGGTGTGAGTACAGAGGGTTGACACAGTCGCTCGATGGGTGTGAGTACAGAGGGTTGCCACAGTCGCTCGATGGGTGTGAGTACAGAGGGTTGACACAGTCGCTCGATGGTTGTGAGTACAGAGGGTTGACACAGTCGCTCGATGGGTGTGAGTACAGAGGGTTGACACAGTCGCTCGATGGGTGTGAGTACAGAGGGTTGACACAGTCGCTCGATGGGTGTGAGTACAGAGGGTTGACACAGTCGCTCGATGGGTGTGAGTGCAATGGAGAGACTCGCTCGGTGGTAGCGAGTATAACGAACTGTGACTTCTTTGTGGGTACAAAGAATTGATGCTGTCGCTCAGTGGTTGGCGGACAAAACAAGTACAAAACATTATTGAAAATATTTTGATAACACGGCTCCGAACTGTTGCAGTCATGAGGTGACATCTACGCTTTGACATTGTTTAGTTGACCTACGTCTAAGGCAGGGCTGTGTAACCAATGTACACACGAGAAGATGAATTTGACAAAGGAAACTATTTGTAGCTTCAGTTTAGTTACCGATTTGCAACCAGGATATGCCAATTGACACATAAGCGAATATACGTAATTAGTGTATCCTTCATTGTATTGTTGAAATCACTATTTTTTTGTTAGGTTGCGTACATCAGTCAATTTAGTGATGACGTGAACGACTACTTCGCCCAACTAACCGCGACTATCACACAGGTACGTCACAGGCGCCCTTCCTCGTACGATACAGCTTTCGGCAAAGCCATGTTATCGCAACATTAATATTCTGCCTGCATCGTTGTCTGCTTGACCGACTGGTTGACGGCACACACACACACACACACACACACACACACACACACGCACGCACGCACGCACGCACACACACACACACACATACACCCACGCACGCACGCACACCCACGCACGCACGCACGCACGCACGCTCAAACACACACACTCTCTCTCTCTTTCTCTCTCTCTCTCTCTCTCTCTCTCTCTCTCTCTCTCCCTCCCCCCTCTCTCTCCCTCTCTGTCCACACACTCTCTCTGTCTCCACCCTATATGTTTGTCTCTTCATCTCACCTCTCTCCCTCCCTCCCTCCCCTCTCTCTCCCCCTCTCTCTCCACACACACTCTCTGTCTCCATCCTATATGTCTGTCTCTTCATCCCCCCTCCCTCCCTCCCCCCTCTCTCTCTCCGTCTCCGTCTCCCCCTCTCTCTTTTCAATTATATTTCGTGGTCGAGAAAGAACAGATTTGCGAAAAGAATAAAACAAATTACAATAAAATCAAAGGCAAACAACACCAGACATACAACACCACACATACAACACCAAACATACAACACCAAACATACAACACCAAACATACAACACCAAATATACAACACCAAACAAACAATACCAACATATGTATTGTGCCTCTTTCAGATCTTCGAGGAAAGTGGTTTCCCGTTGACGTTCTCCGTGAAGATGGTTCGTCTCCTGCATCAGGAGGTTCACCTCAAATCGTACGTCAGCCAGTCGGACACCAACAAGGTAACTGCCGACTGTCATCAAGTAGTAAATGCATCCCACAACTTTAGTGAACAATGATACCTTCGTTGTTTTACCGGGTTGCGTCGATTTATAGCACCACAGGTGTGCGTGCGTGCGTGCGTGCGTGCGTGCGTGCGTGCGTGCGTGCGTGCGTGCGTGCGTGCGTGCGTGCGTGCGTGCGTGCGTGTCTTCTCGGTGCAGTTGTTGCAAAACACATTAATTTCTACAACAAATACGTAATGTAGTCGAACAGGCGGACGGCTTACAACTGAATGTATGACCACAGGACACAGCTCATTCTCAATGTTCGCCAGCTTCCATAAATTCAAATCCGCGCTGAAAAAAACCCAGATCTATTTCATGATCAGACACGACAAACGACTGTGCCAAATAACCACCAGAAACAACAACACATTCTCAATGAACACCAGATCACATAATTACAACCATGTATTTTAAAATATAACTCCTACAATAAAAAACCCTGTACATAAATGACACGATGATGAATTATAATAAGAACTTGTTATCTATGTATCGTCAGGAATACATTCGTAACGGTAGCATGTCGCGTGCGTTGATTCCAGAGGAACACAGCCAACAATAACTACTGGAACTTCAACTTCAACATGTTGCAGTCGTCGGAAAAGTGTGATATCGGTCTATTCACCAGGTATGCACTTGGCCCCCTGTTGTTCGATCCCAGCAGAAAGATGTATTTTGTTCACCGTCGGATTTGTTCATCAGTTTACAACTGCACAGGTAGCGAATTCGTGCGATTTGGTTTGATTAGGATGCATCTTACAAGAAAACGGTGTGTTCCAGCGTAGTATAATGGTCTCCATCGGACGACATTATAATATTAAGCTAATTAGACCATACACCAGGAAAACATTACGAAATTGCATAAGCTATGTATGATATAATTAGAATATGCACTATGACTGTCTGATGTTACATTCTTAGGGTGTGTGTAATAATGTTATTGTTTAATGCGATCAACTTTCGAATAAAGATAACAGTTTCCTGGCGTTGATAAACCCCCACTTCTCCATGTGAATAGGTTCGCATACCTATGAATTTGACAAAACAAACATATTTTTAACCAACTGTACCAACCACATTACACGGAGACGGCGACGTCACGTCACTATGAGACAACATGCAACACTACCCACTACGAGACAACATGCAACACTACCCACTACGAGACAACATGCAACACTACCCACTACGAGACAACATGCAACACTACCCACTACGAGACAACATGCAACACTACCCACCACGAGACAACATGCAACACTACCCACTACGAAACAACATGCAACACTACCCACTACGAGACAACATGCAACACTACCCACTACGAGACAACATGCAACACTACCCACTATGAGACAACATGCAACACTACCCACTATGAAACAACATGCAACACTACCCACTATGAGACAACATGCAACACTACCCACTATGAGACAACATGCAACACTACCCACTATGAAACAACATGCAACACTACCCACTATGAGACAACATGCAACACTACCCACTATGAAACAACATGCAACACTACCCACTATGAGATAACATGCAACACTACCCACTATGAGACAACATGCAACACTACCCACTATGAGACAACATGCAACACTACCCACTATGAAACAACATGCAACACTACCCACTATGAGACAACATGCAACACTACCCACTACGAGACAACATGCAACACTACCAACTACGAGACAACATGCAACACTACCCACTATGAGACAACATGCAACACTACCCACTATGAGACAACATGCAACATTACCCACTACGAGACAACATGCAACAATACCCACTATGAGACAACATGCAACACTACCCACTATGAAACAACATGCAACACTACCCACTATGAGACAACATGCAACACTACCCACAATGAGACAACATGCAACATTACCCACTACGAGACAACATGCAACAATACCCACTACGAGACAACACGCAACACTACCCACTATGAAACAACATGCAACACTACCCACTATGAGACAACATGCAACACTACCCACTGTGAGACAACATGCAACACTACCCACTACGAGACAACATGCAACACTACCCATTACGAGACAACATGCAACACTACCCACTATGAAACAACATGCAACACTACCCACTACGAGACAACATGCAACACTACCCACTATGAAACAACATGCAACACTACCCACTACGAGACAACATGCAACACTACCCACTACGAGACAACATGCAACACTACCCACTATGAGACAACATGCAACACTACCCACTATGAAACAACATGCAACACTACCCACTATGAGACAACATGCAACACTACCCACTATGAGACAACATGCAACACTACCCACTATGAAACAACATGCAACACAACACTACCCACTATGAGACAACATGCAACACTACCCACTATGAAACAACATGCAACACTACCCACTATGAGACAACATGCAACACTACCCACTATGAGACAACATGCAACACTACCCACTATGAGACAACATGCAACACTACCCACTATGAGACAACATGCAACACTACCCACTATGAAACAACATGCAACACTACCCACTATGAGACAACATGCAGTGAACTGTACTGTTTCAGTCGTGACGACTTCTTCACGACACAGAACTTCGGCGGTTTCGCGACATACATGTCCATGTGCACCAAAGTCTGCTACGGACTCATCGAGTTGAGCAGTAACATAAACACGATGGCGTCACGTGTTTCACACGAACTCGGCCACACCATGGGTCTTTCTCACTACGACGGTGCGTACGTGCGTGCTTGCAAAGTGAATGCAAAAACACGCCTTGCCTTATTCGTTAACAAATCATATCGTTATTGTAATACACGATGGGGCAAACGTCGTTGCACATCAGTTGTTGACGGCGACGGCGAAGACGACGTATGATGTCAATGTCGTCTCAAATGGTGATGGATGTGATTGCTAAAACATCGGTCAAATTATACGCGAACATAACCTATATAAACAGCAATCCACGTTATGCGAATATTCAAGACACCATATAGTCCAGTTGTTCTACACGTACATGTGAATGTCACGATTGCTGCAGGAACGCTGCCAGAGTTCCTGAAACAAGTGAGCGCCGTGAAGACCGCCTGTCAGACGAACGACTGCTCCGACCCGACGGGGAAATGCGTCATGATGTCCTACCTGCCCAGGTATGTTTACGTCATGATGTCCTACCTGCCCAGGTATGTTTAAGTCATGATGTCCTACCTGCCCAGGCATGCTTACGACCGTCTACGTCAAGATGACAACAACGGCCGACATACATCTATTTTGATTTACGACACGATTCACGTTTAAGCAGAGTAACGTTTGACCTTGTAAACTGTCAATGCCAGTAGGGCCTAAGTCAAATAACAGCCACTTCTGATCTTTATGAAATATGATAAAACAATGATGTACGCGAAAGTACACGGATCTTTCGCTGAATGTTTTACTTATGACCTTCGGCGGAAGATTCCCGTTTTTACACAAACTTCCGTCCGCACTATGAAATCTCCAAATGTTTCAAAAGAACTAGCCGAACGTCATGGGTAATATTATTACATAAAACATCCTAGGATATAGTCCAGCGTTTGTACGCGTCGACGGCGGCTTCGTGCAGTTCCGCAAGGTAGCTGTGGCGCCATCTGTCGATTACAACTATAAGCAGCCATGTGTACAGGGTGACAAGTCTGGATGAAACATGCACACATTTGATGGGTTGAGGGCTATCCTTCTACGCACGCACGCACGCACGCACGCCAACCCGCACGCACGCACGCACGCACGCACGCCTGCGACATGCGATGATATAGTTGGACTCTCGATAATCCAATGGCTTCCTTGTCCACCTGGGGCTTGTAGTTTTGAATGGCAGTCTTGTTAACTCTTGTTAAATCAGCGTTGCCCACTAAAATTATTAAATTCATCTCAATTATTAAATTCATCTCAACATGGATTCCTTAAAGCGAGGTCATGCTTAACAAATATGTTATGTTTTTTGGAAGAAATCACTAAGTGGATAGACGTGGGATCGCCAGTAGATATTATCTACTTAGATTTTCAGAAAGCTTTTGACAAAGTGCCACATCAAAGATTACTACTTAAATTAAAAGCCCATGGTATCGGGGATAGCATAACTGACTGGATAGAACAATGGCTGACTGACAGAAGACAACGAGTTGTAGTAGATGGAGAAGTTTCAAATTGGAAATCGGTTTTGAGTGGGGTACCTCAAGGATCAGTATTAGGACCTATATTATTCTTAATTTATATCAATGACTTGGACGACAGTATAACAAGTAACGTACTGAAATTTGCGGATGACACAAAACTGTTTAGAAAGGTTAATACTGATGGTGATAAACAACATTTACAAAACGATCTAGACAGATTAGTGAAATGGTCTGAGAAATGGCAGATGTTGTTCAATTTTGGGAAATGTAAATGCCTACATACAGGACATAGGAACTTGAATGTAAACTATAGAATGGGAGATACTGTTCTGGGTACTACTGTAAAAGAAAAGGACTTAGGAGTTACAATAAGCGCTGATATGAAAGTTTCAGAGCAGTGTGGTATTGCAGCTTCAAAGGGTAATCAAATTCTTGGATTGATTAGAAGAAACATAACATACAAGGGAAAAAAGTTAATTATACCTCTTTATAAAGCAATAGTTAGACCTCATTTAGAATACTGTATACAAGCATGGAGACCATATCGTAAGAAGGATATAGATACGCTTGAACGCATACAAAGGAGAGCAACTAAAATGATTCCAGAACTGAGAGACCTTAGTTATGAAGAACGCCTGAAAGAATGTGGTTTAACAACTCTAGAGACAAGGAGGTTAAGAGGAGATCAGATTGAAGTTTTTAAGATATTGAATGGGTATGAAAATATTGATAGAAATATGTTTTTCTCACTCAAGAAGGATAGCAGAACTAGAGGACATGAGGTAAAATTAGTAAAGGATCAATGTAGATTGGACATCAGGAAGCACTCGTTCTCACAGAGGACAATAAATGAATGGAACAAATTGTCAACAGATTGTGTAACTGCTAGCAGCGTGAATATGTTTAAAAACAAGGTTGACACATATCTCAGGAGGGCGGGCTATAAGTAGATGAACATTGTTGGACTCTCGATAAGCCAATGGCTTCCTTGTCCACTTGCCATCTGGGCCTTTGGCTTGGATGGCAAATCTTGTTAAATCTTGTTAAAATGATGACTTCCGGCTACTTGGACTTGGTGCAGCGACTTGAATTTGGTGTAGATCATTTACAGAAAAACGCGGTATATCAAATAGAATAAGTATTACTATTGAATATATATTATACACAAACGTATTGTAGACATATATTAGGAAACAGGTTTTGTTAATTATTAGTCAGAGGGAGTATTTTAGAGTAAGTTAGTTTCGGATTCTGTCGGGGAATTCAGCGAGCGATAATAGGGTTGTTTACTATTCGAAAATTGAGATAGCATAGTGAATAGTTTACATTGGCTAATATATATATATAAGATAAAGTGATCTATTTACTTAAATTACATACATAAGGTAATATCTGACATAGTGGTAGTAAACGTTTACGGTAAAAAGGAATTAACAGCAGGATTTTAGCGTAAATTAGTACACACTGACTTCGTTGTTTTGTTACACAGTGTTCTCCGTATTCGCTAGGTGGCAGGTTTTTTTTTCTCATGCGAGGTTAATAGAAGACACAGTTAGCAAGTATATTAGACTAAAGTGTTCTTTTGATCACAAAAACAGCCTTATTCAAGGCTAACGTTGCAAACTAATTAAAACTAAATTGTATGATGGCGCCGTGCAAACGGCAGTTAAAGGCCACAAGGCACTTAATTTGTGGCAGTTGCAGTAACTGGGTGGACTTCGTCAAGTCTGGGTGCGAGAAGTCCTGGGCTGAGGTCCAGGCAGATAGTTTTAGTTTTGAGTATAGGGGATGTACGAAGATGAAGGAACTAGAGGTGGAGTTGGAAGAGCTGAGGCTGCTCGTTGTGGCAATGGTGGGAAGGGAACAGGGGTTTGTGCCAGTAGTTCCGGTGGGGGAACAGTAGATGATAAAGTGGGGAAAGACACAAGAGATGCTAGGGAGAGCTCACCGCAGCCTGGGAGGAAGCTGAGAGGAGGGAAGGTGACAGGTCGTAGGGAGACAGGACGTAAGGAGACGGGAAGGAAAGGAACGGGAGGGAAGACAACCGGAGCGAAGGAGAGGGGAGTAGGGGAGACAGGAGGGAAGGAGAAGGGAGTGGGGGAGACAGGAGGGAAGGAGAAGGGAGTGGGGGAGACGGGAGGGAAAACAACCGGAGTGAAGGAGAGGGAATTGGGAGAGACAAGAGCAAAGGAGTGGGAAGTGGGGGAGACAAGAGCAAAGGAGTGGGAAGTGGGGGAGACAGGAGCGAAGGTGACAGGAGGGAAGGGGTCAGGACAGAATGTGATGGAGGGGATCGAACGGAAGAGTTATTCTGCAGCAGTGATAGAGGGGGTGAGGAAGAGAGCGAGGGTGTTTGTGGGGGATTCGATAGTTAGGAAGACCGACAGAGTCTTAAACAAGGGAGATGATGTGGTGGTCTGCTTGCCTGGAGCCAAAATAGAGGCGATAACTGAGAGGGTAAAAAACATCGTAGGCTCGGGTAAGGGTGGATCTGTTTTAGTACACGTAGGGACAAATAACGTAGAGAGGGAGGGTACAACTGCCATAGTTAGGAAATATAGGCAGTTGGTCAGAACACTAAAACAGACGCGGGTTGAGCAGGTAATACTGTCAGGGATTTTACCTGTAATGGGCAGGAGGGGTCACAAATATCGAAATTGTCGGGGGATGGCAATTAACATGTTAGTCCAGAAGTTATGTAGGGAAGAGGAAGGTGGATTTATGGGGAAGTTTTGTTGGGAGGGCTGATATGTACATGAAGGATGGGCTTCATTTAAGTGGAAAGGGGGCGGCAGTATTCGCGGACAAACTTTCGGCAGCAGTAGATAGTGACTTGGGTACAATGACAAATATTTTTGGAAGTAAACATTCTTTAAACTAGAAGTGCAGGGGGGTTACCTAGAGGTGTCTCAAGCAGAACAAGAGGCCACTAGCACAGATAAACCAATATCAAATCATCCGAAAAACATCTCTGAAAAAGGTTATAGATGCGTATGTTTAAATGCAAGGAGCATAGTAAATAAGAAAAACGAATTAAACATTATGGTAGAAGATATTGACCCTCACATAATTGGTATAACTGAATCATGGGCCAACATAGATATAACAGATGCTGAATTAGGACTGACAGGATATGTAATGTTTAGGAAAGATCGAATAGGAAGAAGGGGCGGGGGAGTTATTTTATATGTTAAAGAATCTATTCAGGCTTATGAAATAAAACTAGAAAGGGAAGCAGATTGCGATGAAGCTGTTTGGTGCAAAATTGTTTCAGGAAATTCAAAATTAACTATTGGATTAGTTTACCGAAGTCCAAACATAAACGAAGAAGACAACACAAAAATAAAAACGCTATAAAGGAAGTTAGTAGAGGGGAATGTATCATAATGGGAGATTTTAACCATGGACACATACAATGGAATTCTCTAGAGAGCACAGGGATTGAGGACCAACAATTTCTATTTTTAATCCAGGATAGCTTTCTTACTCAGCACGTACTAGAACCAACCAGGGGAGAAAATGTATTAGATATAGTTTTGTCATCACAAAAAGAATTAGTGGACAATGTAAAAATATTTTAACCATTGGGTAATAGTGACCATAATCAAATACATTTTGACATCAATGTAAAATCAGAAAGTAAAAATAAGAAAACGTACAAGAGAAACTTCCACAAAGGTAACTACAAAGATATGAGAAAATACTTAGCAAAGCTAGATTGGAATAACATGCTGATGAATAAGACCGCAATTGAATGTTGGAATATTCTAAAATATGAAATTGAGAGTATCATCGATAAATTTGTTCCCTTCCAAAAACAAGGAAAACGGTGTAGAAAGAAACACTTGTCAAAAGAGGCTATTAGAAAAATAATGCTAAAACAAACTATGTGGAGGGTTTATAGGCGTACCAGAAAGGACGAAGACTATGCAAAATACAAAGAGGCACTTAATGCAGCTACAACTGAAATCAGACAATCTAAAAGAAGCTATGAGCAAAAACTAGCATGTAACATAAAAAAATGACAGCAAGAGTTTTATGCATATGTCAGGAGTAAACAAAACGTACAAGACAAGGTTGGACCTCTAGAAGACAGTGCTGGAAATATAATATCACAAGGTTTTTTAATGGCGGAAGACCTAAATGGTTACTTCAGTTCAGTGTTTACCAAAGAAGATATTAGTTCATTACCAGTTGCTGATGCTAAATTTCAGGGGGCTAAATCTGACTATTTAGGTCCGTTAGTTGTAACTCCAGAATTGGTAGCTAAGAAAATAAAGGCAATGAAGGATAACAAATCACCGGGAGTGGATGGGATTCCTCCAAAATTACTAATGGAAACAGTAGAACAAATCAGTATACCACTTGCAAGAGTATTCAACTTGTCATTAAAAGAGGGAGTTGTTCCGTTTGAATGGAAAGAAGCAAACATCATACCATTATTTAAAAAAGGTTCGAGAAATAAGTCAGATAATTACAGACCAGTGAGTTTAACGTCAGTGATTTGTAAATTATTAGAAAGGTTAATTAAAGACCATATGGTGGAATTCCTCGTTAAGCATAAATTATTAAATTAATCTCAACATGGATTCCTTAAAGCGAGGTCATGCTTAACAAATATGTTATATTTTTTGGAAGAAATCACTAAGTGGATAGACGTGGGATCGCCAGTAGATATTATCTACTTAGATTTTCAGAAAGCTTTTGACAAAGTGCCACATCAAAGATTACTACTTAAATTAAAAGCCCATGGTATCGGGGATAGCATAACTGACTGGATAGAACAATGGCTGACTGACAGAAGACAACGAGTTGTAGTAGATGGAGAAGTTTCAAATTGGAAATCGGTTTTGAGTGGGGTACCTCAAGGATCAGTATTATGACCTATATTATTCTTAATTTATATCAATGACTTGGACGACAGTATAACAAGTAACGTACTGAAATTTGCGCATGACACAAAACTGTTTAGAAAGGTTAATACTGATGGTGATAAACAACATTTACAAAACGATCTAGACAGATTAGTGAAATGGTCTGAGAAATGGCAGATGTTGTTCAATTTTGGGAAATGTAAATGCCTACATACAGGACATAGGAACTTGAATGTAAACTATAAAATGGGAGATACTGTTCTGGGTACTACTGTAAAAGAAAAGGACTTAGGAGTTACAATAAGCGCTGATATGAAAGTTTCAGAGCAGTGTGGTATTGCAGCTTCAAAGGGTAATCAAATTCTTGGATTGATTAGAAGAAACATAACATACAAGGGAAAAAAGTTAATTATACCTCTTTATAAAGCAATAGTTAGACCTCATTTAGAATACTGTATACAAGCATGGAGACCATATCGTAAGAAGGATATAGATACGCTTGAACGCATACAAAGGAGAGCAACTAAAATGATTCCAGAACTGAGAGACCTTAGTTATGAAGAACGCTTGAAAGAATGTGGTTTAACAACTCTAGAGACAAGGAGGTTAAGAGGAGATCAGATTGAAGTTTTTAAGATATTGAATGGGTATGAAAATATTGATAGAAATATGTTTTTCTCACTCAAGAAGGATAGCAGAACTAGAGGACATGAGGTAAAATTAGTAAAGGATCAATGTAGATTGGACATCAGGAAGCACTCGTTCTCACAGAGGACAATAAATGAATGGAACAAATTGTCTACAGATTGTGTAACTGCTAGCAGCGTGAATATGTTTAAAAACAAGGTTGACACATATCTCAGGAGGGCGGGTTATAAGTAGATGAACATTGTTGGACTCTCGATAAGCCAATGGCTTCCTTGTCCACTTGCCATCTGGGCCTTTGGCTTGGATGGCAAATCTTGTTAAATCTTGTTAAAATGCCCCATTTCTGCCCCACAGCCCCCCACCACAGCGCTTCTCGTCCTGCGCCAAGGCGATGTTTGACCACTGGGCATCGACTCACGACACCGACTGCGTCGAACCGGTGAGTTCAACTTCCTCGTGTCGCGAAAATACGTACGAGTGAAATTTAATGCCCGTCCCGAACCCCCTCCCCCCCGTCGGACGAACCCCTTTTAGAGAATTTGTTTTACCTGTAAACATTAAAAAAAATTATCCCAGAATTCCTGGTTGACTGTGTACGCCCGAATCCTCCCTTCAAAACCCCGAGGAAAGGCCTGCGCGTATGTAACATTTCTTTGTCATAGTCTGCCCCAGACAACTGAAATCAGATACGCTTTCTGTCATACATGTAAGCATGCATGTGTCCGAGATGTGTGTATGTTTGTATGTATGAATGAGTACATGCATGTGTGTGTGCGCGTTCGTGCGTGCGTGCGTGCGTGTGTGTGTGCGTGCACGCTCACAGACACACGCACGCACCTACGTACGCATGCTCGCATGCATACATAATTACGTGCCAGCAGCCAACAGACACGACAATTACCCATTTTCTTTCAGGCGTCGCCAACGACCAGCCAAAGCGAAGTCACGACAGCGAGTTATGACCTCGTCACAGACTCGGACGACGCCACAGTCGTCACGACAATCAGACCGGTCGTGCCCATCAGTAAAGGCGCCGTACTTCCGCAGCCAACGATCTTCCTTGTTTTCACAATCGTTCTCCTCGTGAATGTTTGGTAAAGAAAAAACGTGTTGCTTACGTCAGCGACAAAGGACAATCAGGGTTTATTTGTGTATATCAGATATAAGCTATATTTAATCATCAATTGTAGAAATAAAATACATACTAATATTATATTTAGTATGTCGTAAATATATAATGTCAACGTATTTTCGGTAAATAAGTGTACAATGAAATGACCGACGATCTATACATCAAAAATCTTACAATTGTCCAGTTAGTGCGTGCGTGCGTGCGTGCGTGCGTGCGTGCGTGCGTGCGTGCGTGCGTGCGTGCGTGTTATCCTACTCCTCCTGTCTTACACGTCGCTTTATTACCCTTTCTACGAATAATTGAATTACACTTTGTAGTTATTGCGTACAATTATTTCCAACGCTATGCAATCAATTACGTACCGTTTCATGCATGGATGTTTCGTTGATAATGTTGTGTAACCTGAACGTTTGTAAATGTTTTTATCATGATAGCGATTTACGAACTACCAAGTTACCCCGTGCGGAAGATGGGTATTTTTGTAGTAATATGTAATGTAGAATTATTTTGATCACAGCTAAAACGGCAGCCGGCAGTGACGAAAGTTATGATCAAAATAAATTCTACGTTAAATTATTCTCCCAAAATTTCAAGAAATTATAATATGACCAATACTTTTTATATTAAACTGGCGTGTTGAAGTTTTTACAAGGAGGGTTCGGGCGTACACTATCAGCCGGGGATTTCTGGGATGATTTCTGAAAAACTGTCGCAGTTGAATAAATTCTCTCAGAAAAGGGGTTCGCTCGAACTCCCCGAACCGCCCCCCCCCCCGAGTACGGAAATTCAAGAATTAATAATGCATCGACATGGTTTCAAAACTCTGTTGAATTAATGTTGTACCTGATACCAAACTGACTAATCCGACTGTGCGAGGTCTCCATTTCGAGGTAGGATGATCATTCAGGAAGAAGTTATATGTTATGACGAAACAGGGTAACTCGCAATATAAATCTAAAACTTGCATTATGCGTGATTAATTAAGCCCGCAAACCATGAACACATCTTTAAGAGCTAAGTTTGGCATGCATTGTTACGTATGGGAGTGAAACACGGACACTAGCCTATGGGGGATAGATTAACAGCAAGAAAATAATGGTTTCTCATGAAAATGCAAAACATCTGTCTGACATAACACACTATAAACGAAGATGTTCTACAAAGAACAGCAAATACAAATACTGAAACCGACAACAATAAGACAACTACACTTTCTTGGACATACATTGAGACATACATTGAGACATACATTGAGACATACATTGAGACACAGTTTTGTTTTTAAACATATTCACGCTGCTACACAAGTTTTAGATCACTTGTTCCATTCGTTTGTAGTCCTCTGTGAGAATGAGTACTTCCTGATATTTAATATACACTGTTCTTTCACTAATGCTAATTCGCTGCTTCTAATTCTTCTAGTTCTATCTTTGTTAAGTGAGAAACAAATATTTGTTATCAATAACATTATATTAATTCCTATTCAATTTCTTAAAAATAAAAGTTTCATTTCTCTCTCGTCTTAACCTGCTTATCTCTTGGGCTTAAGCACTTTTCTATCTAAGGTCCCTCAATTCTTGAATCAGATTAGTTACTCTCCTCTGTATTCGTTCTAGCGCTAACCTGCAGCACAACAGTTCCCCGAAGTTAGTCATGCAACACGACAGAGACGTCAATAACCTGCAGCACAACAGTCCCCCGAAGTTAGTCATGCAACACGAGAGAGACGTCAATAACCTGCAGCACAACAGTCCCCCGAAGTTAGTCATGCAACACGAGAGAGACGTCAATAACCTGCAACACAACAGTCCCCCGAAGTTAGTCATGCAACACGAGAGAGACGTCAATAACCTGCAACACAACAGTCCCCCGAAGTTAGTCATGCAACACGAGAGAGACGTCAATAACCTGCAACACAACAGTCCCCCGAAGTTAGTCATGCAACACGAGAGAGACGTCAATAACCTGCAGCACAACAGTCCCCCGAAGTTAGTCATGCAACACGAGAGAGACGTCAATAACCTGCAGCACAACAGTCCCCCGAAGTTAGTCATGCAACACGAGAGAGACGTCAATAACCTGCAGCACAACAGTCCCCCGAAGTTAGTCATGCAACACGAGAGAGACGTCAATAACCTGCAGCACAACAGTCCCCCGAAGTTAGTCATGCAACACGAGAGAGACGTCAATAACCCGCAACACAACAGTCCCACGAAGTTAGTCATGCAACACGAGAGAGACGTCAATAACCCGCAACACAACAGTCCCCCGAAGTTAGTCATGCAACACGAGAGAGACGTCAATAACCTGCAGCACAACAGTCTCCCGAAGTTAGTCATGCAACACGAGAGAGACGTCAATAACCGGCAACACAACAGTCCCCCGAAGTTAGTCATGCAACACGAGAGAGACGTCAATAACCTGCAGCACAACAGTCCCCCGAAGTTAGTCATGCAACACGAGAGAGACGTCAATAACCTGCAGCACAACAGTCCCCCGAAGTTAGTCATGCAACACGAGAGAGACGTCAATAACCTGCAGTACAACAGTCCCCCGAAGTTAGTCATGCAACACGAGAGAGACGTCAATAACCTGCAACACAACAGTCCCCCGAAGTTAGTCATGCAACACGAGAGAGACGTCAATAACCTGCAACACAACAGTCCCCCGAAGTTAGTCATGCAACACGAGAGAGACGTCAATAACCTGCAGCACAACAGTCCCCCGAAGTTAGTCATGCAACACGAGAGAGACGTCAATAACCCGCAACACAACAGTCCCACGAAGTTAGTCATGCAACACGAGAGAGACGTCAATAACCCGCAACACAACAGTCCCCCGAAGTTAGTCATGCAACACGAGAGAGACGTCAATAACCTGCAGCACAACAGTCCCCCGAAGTTAGTCATGCAACACGAGAGAGACGTCAATAACCTGCAGCACAACAGTCCCCCGAAGTTAGTCATGCAACACGAGAGAGACGTCAATAACCTGCAGCACAACAGTCCCCCGAAGTTAGTCATGCAACACGAGAGAGACGTCAATAACCCGCAACACAACAGTCCCACGAAGTTAGTCATGCAACACGAGAGAGACGTCAATAACCCGCAACACAACAGTCCCCCGAAGTTAGTCATACAACACGAGAGAGACGTCAATAACCTGCAACACAACAGTCCCCCGAAGTTAATCATACAACACGAGGGAGACGTCAATAACCTGCAACACAACAGTCCCCCGAAGTTAGTCATACAACACGAGGGAGACGTCAATAACCTGCAACACAACAGTCCCCCGAAGTTAGTCATACAACACGAGAGAGACGTCAATAACCTGCAACACAACAGTCCCCCGAAGTTAGTCATACAACACGAGGGAGACGTCAATAACCTGCAACACAACAGTCCCCCGAAGTTAGTCATGCAACACGAGAGAGACGTCAATAACCTGCAACACAACAGTCCCCCGAAGTTAGTCATGCAACACGAGAGAGACGACAATAACCTGCAGCACAACAGTCCCCCGAAGTTAATCATGCAACACGAGAGAGACGTCAATAACCTGCAGCACAACAGTCCCCCGAAGTTAGTCATGCAACACGAGAGAGACGTCAATAACCTGCAGCACAACAGTCCCCCGAAGTTAGTCATGCAACACGAGAGAGACGTCAATAACCTGCAGCACAACAGTCCCCCGAAGTTAGTCATGCAACACGAGAGAGACGTCAATAACCTGCAGCACAACAGTCCCCCGAAGTTAGTCATGCAACACGAGAGAGACGTCAATAACCTGCAGCACAACAGTCCCCCGAAGTTAGTCATGCAACACGAGAGAGACGTCAATAACCTGCAACACAACAGTCCCCCGAAGTTAGTCATGCAACACGAGAGAGACGTCAATAACCTGCAGCACAACAGTCCCCCGAAGTTAGTCATGCAACACGAGAGAGACGTCAATAACCTGCAGCACAACAGTCCCCCGAAGTTAGTCATACAACACGAGAGAGACGTCAATAACCTGCAGCACAACAGTCCCCCGAAGTTAGTCATGCAACACGAGAGAGACGTCAATAACCCGCAGTACAACAGTCCCCCGAAGTTAGTCATGCAACACGAGAGAGACGTCAATAACCCGCAACACAACAGTCTCCCGAAGTTAGTCATGCAACACGAGAGAGACGACAATAACCTGCAACACAACAGTCCCCCGAAGTTAGTCATGCAACACGAGAGAGACGTCAATAACCTGCAGCACAACAGTCCCCCAAAGTTAGTCATGCAACACGAGAGAGACGTCAGTAACCTGCAGCACAACAGTCCCCCGAAGTTAGTCATACAACACGAGGGAGACGTCAATAACCTGCAACACAACAGTCCCCCGAAGTTAGTCATGCAACACGAGAGAGACGTCAGTAACCTGCAGCACAACAGTCCCCCGAAGTTAGTCATACAACAAGAGGGAGACGTCAATAACCTGCAGCACAACAGTCCCCCGAAGTTAGTCATGCAACACGAGAGAGACGTCAGTAACCTGCAGCACAACAGTCCCCCGAAGTTAGTCATACAACACGAGGGAGACGACAATAACCTGCAACACAACAGTCCCCCGAAGTTAGTCATGCAACACGAGGGAGACGTCAATAACCTGCAGCACAACAGTCCCCCGAAGTTAGTCATGCAACACGAGAGAGACGTCAGTAACCTGCAGCACAACAGTCCCCCGAAGTTAGTCATACAACACGAGGGAGACGACAATAACCTGCAACACAACAGTCCCCCGAAGTTAGTCATGCAACACGAGGGAGACGTCAATAACCTGCAGCACAACAGTCCCCCGAAGTTAGTCATGCAACACGAGAGAGACGTCAATAACCTGCAGCACAACAGTCCCCCGAAGTTAGTCATACAACACGAGGGAGACGTCAATAACCTGCAGCACAACAGTCCCCCGAAGTTAGTCATGCAACACGAGAGAGACGTCAATAAATAAATGTCTTTAACTTTTGTATGCAATATTATATACATTGATCTAATAATTCACCAATAGTAAAATAATGCAACTCACTACGCAAAGGTGTGAATCGTGAAGTTAATTGCTGATATGATAATAATATTATTCAGTTGATGTGTCAGACAATACAAAAGTGGCATAAGGGCAAGATGTCTTACGCTACACGCACATAGTAGTAATGATTCAAATGTATTGCACATGGCCATTTAATATATGAACGTTGGATAATTTTAAGTTCTGCTAGCCTATATACTGTAATTACGATGGCATATTACTAAACCAATTTTATATTATGTATGGATTGCAAGGTATATAGTATAATTTTAACTCCAATTTAAATTTAACTATAATAGCTTACTATCAAACTATGTGCATGTATACATGTTATTTCCAGGCAATGGTTCGTTTATTTAAGTGAAACACACAGAGGAGGAAATTATGGACCGTACTGCCTCAGGCAGGGGGCCATCTTTCCCCGTAAGAAAGATATATATAGGGTAATCTGGGGCAGCATAACACCCCTAAAGAAAACATTCAAATTGTGCAATATTAAACTACTTTACCATGTCTTTTATGTGTTCATAATTTTACCTCATATTATTGTATACTGTATATATATATATATATATATATATATATATAATATTATATATATATATATATGTGTGTATGTGTGTGTGTGTGTGTGTGTGTGTGTGTGTGTGTGTGTGTGTGTGTGTGTGTGTGTGTGTGTGTGTGGTGTGCGTGCGTGCGTGCGTGCGTGCGTGCGTGCGTGCGTGCGTGCGTGTAGACGTGCGTGCATGTGTGTATATATAGACATGGTAACGTAGTTTAATGTTGCACAATTTGAAAGTTTCCCTATGTGTGTGTGTGTGTGTGTGTGTGTGTGTGTGTGTGTGTGTGTGTGTGTGTGTGTGTGTGTGTGTGTGTGTGTGTGTGTTAGTGTGTGTATGTGTGTATGTGTGTAATCTTTCTTATCATATATAGTCTCTCCAAGCTAGTATACAGTATCCTAAATGAGTTCGAAGCATTACTTTATATAAAAATATAATTAGCTCGTTTTATTTCTTCCCATCAACCCAATAATTTGATTATTCGTTGAAGCTGCAATCCCATACGGCTTTGAAACTTTCATATAAACACTTATTGTTACTCCTAAGTCCTTTTTTTATGGTAGTACCTAGAACAATATCTGCCATTTTATCTTTCACGTACATATTCACGTGTCCTGTGTGTAGGCATTTATATTTCCTCAAATTTAATAACATCCTCCATGTTTCAGCCATTTCACTAATTTGTCTAGAACTTCTTGCTAATGTTATTTATAGCCGTAATTGCAAACATTTATAAACACTTGTGTCATCCGCAAATGTCAGTACCTTACTTGCTATTTTGTCGTCCAAGTCAATGTTATTATTATGCTAAGAATGCTATAGATCCTAATACTGATCCTTGTGGTATCCCACTCAAAGCTGATTTTCAGTTTGAAACATCCCCATCTACTACAACACATTGTGTTCTGTCAGCCAGCCATTTTATGTCCAGTTGATTATGCCATTACCGATACCATGGGTTACTAAGTGAAGTAGTATTCTTTGATGTTGCACTTTGACGAAAGCTTTCTAAAAATCTAAGTATATTATCTACTGGTGAACCCTTTACATAACCACTTTGTGACTCTTTTTAAAAATCACAACATATTTGTTGAGCATTACCTCGCTTTAAAGAATCCATGTGAGATGACTTTATTAATTTATACGAAACAAAGAAGTCCACCATATAGTCTTTATAAATATTTCTAATAATTTACAATTCACTGATGTTTAACTCACTGGTGTGCAATTCTTGAACCTTTTAAAAATAATAGTGTGATGTTTGCTTTGCTGACGAAGATAAAGACAACGTCACATGGTATAGTAATGACAGCGGCTTCCTAGTGGTGTGGTGTGTATACAGTATGTGTGTGTGTGTGTGTGTGTGTGTGTGTGTGTGTGTGTGTGTGTGTGTGCGTGCGTGCGTGCGTGCGTGCGTGCGTGCGTGCGTGCGTGCGTGCGTGTATGTGTGTACACGGATATGTGTGGCGCATTTAGTTCTGAGGTGTAGTGAGTAGCTTGTAGTTCATGCGTTTCACACTCTCGCTTTTGGCTGCAGCCACCAGCTACCTTCCTTTTTTGGGGATGAACGGGGATATCAGTGTCTCCCCGCTGGTATATAGCACTAATCTTCTCGTGTGAATATGCGAACGGTCTGCTATCTTACGAGGCCGTTTCTCCGAGAATGGTTAGTGTCGGGGTCAAAATCAGAACTGGTGTGCGCAACACCATTCAGGTATATGCACCAGACTCGTCTTACTGTGGTGAAGACCTGCTGTTGTTAAAGATCAGTGTCGTCCAAAAAGCTGAAGAACTACAGGTTCAGGGAGATTTAAATGTTGCGCCATAAATGACCTCGTAATTGCCAACACAGTGTTTCAACATGCCGACGCTAGGAGAGCGACGTGGATTTCACCAGATGGAGGAAACTGAAGAATTGTATGACATACAGATCAACATAACTCAGATCACTTCCTGGTCATAGCAAATATAGACGTCAAACCCTGTATTTCAAGATCACACAGGAAAGTAGTCAAATAGTACGTTGTGGATAATCGTTGTGATAGAGAGACAAGGCAAGAATTCCAGATGAAGATTGGTGGAGCCTTTGAACATCTACTGGAACGTGAGAATAGACCAAAGATACAACACATGAAATCGCTAAGAAGGTGGTTGGCTTCAGGCTTAGAAAGCAGGTAGTCAATATTTCTTCAGTTCTAGCAAGAGAGACCAAGGAAAGGAGAAAGGCCCGCACAGAGTATGAAAGGAAACCTAAATTCATCAAGGCAGGTATAGTGGAATCGATAGGCAAGAGAGATATTGTACTCTGTGTGATTGTAATAATGTTGGGGATGAGTTTCATTATTTGTTTAAATGTACTTTTTTTTCAAGAAGCTAGACCTAAGTTTATTTCTAGATATTATTTTGTGAGGCCGAACACTTTAAACACGGAGCAGTTGTTTAATTTGACAAGCCATGCAAAGCTAATTAAATTATGTAAATTCGTACAGGAGATTTTAAATAGTCTTAAGTTGTAAGTTGATCTTCCTGTGATACTTTTGTGTTTTGTATTTTGGTAAAACCATTTACCAATGTAATTTATAAGTATAATTGAAGCCTGGGTTACATACACTTATAGCCGTCTCACATTGTAACAGTAGGCAACATTGTGATTCTCGTGTAACCTAATAAGGTTTTTGAGAATAAAGTTGAATTGCATTGAATTGAATAAAAACAGCTCCAGATGAGGTGTTGAAATGCTGGGCAACATACATTTTTAGAAGCATCTTAACAGGAACTGGCCAAGATCAGAGGAAGCACTTGACGACGTTCCAAGCACTGCACCACCATTCTCAATAGAGGAGGTACAGAAGGATGTCAAAGCAATGAAGTCAAGATAACATCCCTGGACTGGTTGGACCACCATTCTCAATAGAGGAGGTACAGAAGGATGTCAAAGCAATGAAGTCAAGATAACATCCCTGGACTGGTTGGACCACCATTCTCACTAGAGGAGGTACAGAAGGCTGTCAAAGCAATGAAGTCAAGATAACATCCCTGGACTGGTTGGACCACCATTCTCAATAGAGGAGGTACAGAAGGATGTCAAAGCAATGAAGTCAAGATAACATCCCTGGACTGGTTGGACCACCATCCTCAATGGAGGAGGTACAGAAGGCTGTCAAAGCAATGAAGTCAAGATAACATCCCTGGACTGGTTGGACCACCATCCTCAATGGAGGAGGTACAGAAGGCTGTCAAAGCAATGAAGTCAAGATAACATCCCTGGACTGGTTGGACCACCATTCTCAATAGAGGAGGTACAGAAGGATGTCAAAGCAATGAAGTCAAGATAACATCCCTGGACTGGTTGGACCACCATTCTCACTAGAGGAGGTACAGAAGGCTGTCAAAGCAATGAAGTCAAGATAACATCCCTGGACTGGTTGGACCACCATTCTCAATAGAGGAGGTACAGAAGGATGTCAAAGCAATGAAGTCAAGATAACATCCCTGGACTGGTTGGACCACCATCCTCAATGGAGGAGGTACAGAAGGCTGTCAAAGCAATGAAGTCAAGATAACATCCCTGGACTGGTTGGACCACCATCCTCAATAGAGGAGGTACAGAAGGATGTCAAAGCAATGAAGTCAAGGAAAGCGCCTGGTGCTGATCGCATAAAGGCTGACGCTTTGAAAACATCTTTGAGAGAAGATGGCTGAGATGTTCCTAAAAATATGCAATGCAGTATGACATCAGGAAAATTACCAACATATTGTTATATGGTAGGAAAAATTACCAACATATTGGTACTGAAGTATGAACAACCAAATCCCTGGACCGGTTCACACAAGAAAGGGTGCAAATTAATCCCGTCAAACTGCCGAGCAGCTTCCCTGATATCAATCCCGGGAAAGATCTTCTGCAAGACGATACTCATGAGGATAGATGACAACATTTACACACATCTATTAGAGCAGCAGCTTGGATTCAGGAAGAACAGAGGAACAATGTATACCATCTTCTTTGTGCGACATATCATGCAAAAGGCAAATGAGCATCACCCTTCTCATTAACTTGTTCGTGTCGGTGTGCTGGACTGCCTGCAGATCGCCGCCAACGAACGATTGGCAGGGGACTTTATGAATGACTTAGATAGTGTGATTTCTTCATTGTCCGGGTGTATTTCAGACAAACATAAAACGCTGTATATGAGTATTTTTACATATATATTTTTACAATGTTGGCCCGCACAGACCTAGCTGGGGAAAATGGCCCCTACTTAAAAAAGTTTGCGGAACGCTGGCCTGTGACATTATGACTGGCACTGCAATCGTTCCACATAGTGAATTAATGGGTTTAATACCCTGGATGGGCCAATGCTGACGTTTTGTTCCAGTCACCTGAGATGAACACGCCAGTGATATCGTGTCCAGTGGAGGAGGCGATGGAGGCCTCTATGTAAGTGTGAGTGCACATAACGCACATATATGTAAGTGTGGGTGCACATAAAGCACATATATCATCTTCACCCATTGCCACAAGCAGCAGCATTTAAATAAAACATTTTGAGTGATGGAAAAAGTTAACAGCAGCATTTTATTCAGGCACTTACAATGGCGTGACTCTGTTTTGACGACTTCGGTTTTTAACAGTTTGCCTAAGGCTATCGTCTACTTTTGCATTAATAAGGGTCAAATGGTTAAATAAAACACTTGTATATATATTCAGGCTCTTCAGAATAAATCTTTCTTATACATACGTTACATTACAGCTGTGTTGATGACTGTTTAATTTGTACACAGAGTTATACAGCTTTGTGTGTTGTGCCCATAAGAAACAGTGACCGGACATTACCCCGAGGACATTAGCCCACCGGACAATTCCTAACTGCAGTATAGGACAATACCCCCACATGGACAATATCATAACTGACGTTTTGGCAAATGTAGAGATCTCTGGTCAAAATTAAATGACAGCTGTTACCACACAATTCAATTTAACCCCCACCCCTAGGAAAAATCCTGCGGATGCCTCTGTAACCAGCAGTGTTACCAATGGCCCTGTAACCAGCAGTGCTACCAATGACCCTGTAACCAGCAGTGTTTCCAATGGCCCTGTAACTAGCAGTGTTACCAATGGCCCTGTAACCAGCAGTTTTACCAATGACCCTGTAACCAGCAGTGCTACCAATGACCCTGTAACCAGCAGTGTTTCCAATGGCCCTGTAACTAGCAGTGTTACCAATGGCCCTGTAACCAGCAGTGTTACCAATGACCCTGTAACCAGCAGTGCTACCAATGACCCTGTAACCAGCAGTGCTACCAATGACCCTGTAACCAGCAGTGTTACCAATGACCCTGTAACCAGCAGTGCTACCAATGACCCTGTAACAAGCAGTGTTACCAATGACCCTGTAACTAGCAGTGTTACCAATGGCCCTGTAACCAGCAGTGCTACCAATGACCCTGTAACCAGCAGTGTTACCAATGACCCTGTAACCAGCAGTGCTACCAATGGCCCTGTAACCAGCAGTGCTACCAATGGCCCTGTAACCAGCAGTGTTACCAATGGCCCTGTAACCAGCAGTGTTACCAATGGCCCTGTAACCAGCAGTGCTACCAATGACCCTGTAACCAGCAGATCTACCAATGACCCTGTAACCAGCAGTGCTACCAATGACCCTGTAACCAGCAGTGCTACCAATGACCCTGTAACCAGCAGTGCTACCAATGACCCTGTAACCAGCAGTGCTACCAATGACCCTGTAACCAGCAGTGCTACCAATGATCCTGTAACCAGCAGTGTTACCAATGACCCTGTAACCAGCAGTGCTACCAATGGCCCTGTAACCAGCAGTGCTACCAATGGCCCTGTAACCAGCAGTGTTTCCAATGGCCCTGTAACCAGCAGTGTTACCAATGGCCCTGTAACCAGCAGTGCTTCCAATGGCCCTGTAACCAGCAGTGCTACCAATGACCCTGTAACCAGCAGTGTTACCAATGACCCTGTAACCAGCAGTGCTACCAATGGCCCTGTAACCAGCAGTGCTACCAATGGCCCTGTAACCAGCAGATCTACCAATGGCCCTGTAACCAGCAGTGCTACCAATGGCCCTGTAACCAGCAGTGTTACCAATGGCCCTGTAACCAGCAGTGCTACCAATGACCCTGTAACCAGCAGTGTTACCAATGACCCTGTAACCAGCAGTGCTACCAATGGCCCTGTAACCAGCAGTGCTACCAATGGCCCTGTAACCAGCAGTGTTTCCAATGGCCCTGTAACCAGCAGTGTTACCAATGGCCCTGTAACCAGCAGTGCTTCCAATGACCCTGTAACCAGCAGTGCTACCAATGACCCTGTAACCAGCAGTGCTACCAATGGCCCTGTAACCAGCAGATCTACCAATGACCCTGTAACCAGCAGTGCTACCAATGGCCCTGTAACCAGCAGTGTTTCCAATGGCCCTGTAACCAGCAGTGTTACCAATGGCCCTGTAACCAGCAGTGCTACCAATGACCCTGTAACCAGCAGTGCTACCAATGGCCCTGTAACCAGCAGTGCTACCAATGGCCCTGTAACCAGCAGATCTACCAATGACCCTGTAACCAGCAGTGCTACCAATGGCCCTGTAACCAGCAGTGCTTCCAATGGCCCTGTAACCAGCAGTGCTACCAATGGCCCTGTAACCAGCAGTGCTACCAATGACCCTGTAACCAGCAGTGCTACCAATGGCCCTGTAACCAGCAGTGCTACCAATGGCCCTGTAACCAGCAGTGCTACCAATGACCCTGTAACCAGCAGTTTTACCAATGGCCCTGTAACCAGCAGTGTTACCAATGGCCCTGTAACCAGCAGTGTTACCAATGGCCCTGTAACCAGCAGTGTTACCAATGGCCCTGTAACCAGCAGTGTTACCAATGGCCCTGTAACCAGCAGTGTTACCAATGAGCAGGTGTTTGTAGACTGGAAATAAAGTTTGAATTGTAACTGTGTTGTTTGTATTGTTTCTTCTTTTAGGCTAAATCCACTGTATTGAACATTTATGGCATTTACATGGGCAGGAATAATGTATGTATTATTTCATAGGACATTACCCCACTGGGGGTACTGTCCGGGGGGGAGGGGGTAATGTCCAGGGGTTAATGTTCAGAGGGGTAAATTCATTGAACCAATTGAAACATGGAATAGACACATAGCCCCTCATGGACAAGTTTAAATTGCCAAAGTTTAAATGCGAAATTAAATGAAATTAAGATAAAGATAGACATTTAAAAATATGGATGTGAAATAGATGCTTTTTGTTTAATAAAAACATGGCTTGATGAAGAATATGATCATTATTTCAAAATTTCAAATAGATGGATATATTGAAACAGTGTTATCATTGTGCGTGGTTTATGACAGAACAATGGACTGATGCATTTTGGGCGCCTACCGGAGGCCAGGGACCATCCCTACCAAGGGCCTGGCGAATGAAAGCTGACCAGTTCAAAGGTTCATCCCCTCACCGCAGGGGGCCTCTGACCAATTACAAGCATTAACCCTGCTATGGGAGCTGGCAGCACCCCTTATATTCCCTCACTGCAGGGGATGTCTGACCAATTAGAAGCATTATCCCAGCAGTGGGATCTGGCAACACCCCTTCCTTGGGCCATCTTTGTCTCATAGCACGAACAAGGAAACACGTCACCCACCAACCAGCCCCCTTTCTCCACCTTTCAAAAAAATCATAGGATGGCCAGCATTTCAAAAAAAGGCCTGGGGCATTCGTTCTAAACATTTCGTTTTGGGCTGGCTGGACACCCAGAGGGATGCAGACTCCAGGATTCTCTGGTCATATCTGGGTCTCACATCCTCAGGGCACACCAACCAACCCCCTTTCTCAACCTTTCCAAAATAATAGGATGGCCAGCATTTCAAAAGGGCTGGCTGGACACCCAGAGGGATGCAGGCCCCAGGATTCTCTGGTCATGTGACCACAGTCACATGATCATGATCAAGTAGCTGGCCCAGGACCGCAATCCGGTCACGTGAAATATCCGGGTCTTGCATGAGTCGTTGTGTTGTTCTGTTATAAACGCTGATATGTCAAGGCAAAATATGTAGCTCAAACGCTGGCCTAGCAATCTATTTAAGTAATAAATATACACACAAAGCATCTATGAGAACTCTAACATTTGGGAAGGGCAATTTCTTGAAATAACATGCTATAATATGAAGAAAAAAGTTATTCTTGGAAATATATATAGACCACCTAAAGACATCAATGAAATGTACAGAACATTTATTGATGAATTTGCTAAATTAGTGAACCTAAACAAATTTAAAAGGGAGGTTAAATATTATTATAAATTGGTCAATAACAATCTACTAGAATATTTCAGCCACATCCCTTACTTACGCAATTTTCAAATCCATCAACACTACACACGAGGAATATATAACCTGTTTATTCCCAGAGTCAATCATGAATATACAAAAAAATATATACGACACAACGTAATAGAAACAGTTAACAATACTCCAAGCATTATCATTGATGACATTTTATCATTGATAAAATTTATACACATAGTCTACATAGTCATCACTTATATTAAAAACTAACTAATTATGAATTATATATGTCATTGTGTTATCCCTAATTGCTACATATGTAATATATAGTAGTATGTAATATATTATGCAATTATATTATATATGAGAGGTTTTGTCAGACAGACAGACATATTTATTTGACCATAACTGTACAAAATGGAATAATTAACATAAGTGTAAAGATCAAGGAGACTCCCATTAAGACAACATGTCACTAGCACTTAAGCCCCCTTTTAATAATAAATTGAATAATAATAAATAGTAATAATAATCATCATAACTCAATATTAGTAAAGAAGTACAGAAATATATATATATATATTATTATATATATATATATATACATACACACACATGTATATATATATATTTCTGTACTTTCTTTATAATATATATATATATATATTTCTGTACTTCTTTATTAATATTGAGTTATGATGATTATTATTACTATTTATTATTATTCAATTTATTATTATCATTAAAAAGGGATTTAAGTGCTAGCGACATGTTATGTCTTGATCTTTACACTTATGTTAATTATTCCATTCTGTACAGTTATGGTCAAATAAACAAATATGTCTGTCGGTCTGTCTGACAAAACCTCTCATGGACATAGTCCCTCAGAATACAACGCCTGTGGACAAAACCCCTATGTTTCAGTCAAGTACTACGGTACGGACACTTTGAAAGACGAACTGGCAGATGGGGCACACTGTGCAAACTCTGGCACAGTTCGAGCAACAGGCAAGATGGCTGCAAGGAAGGAGGACAATGTTTCTTTCCGCTGTCTCACACACCAAACACATCAACTCAGAGTTCTGTGACGATGGTCCTACAACAGATAGATAATGCTTCATCGTTCAATTATTGCATTAATTATTTTGTACTCTTACATGAAAATTTTGTGGTATATACTTCTGAAGCAGATATTCAAATCTAACTGACAAATGGCATTAGTAATACTAACAAATACACCTATTCTCCAGATGGGATAACTTAGTAGTTATGTAAATCGCCCCAGGACGTCTTTCATACTTCCCAACAGTGGCGCCACTCAGCATGACAACACTGCCACAACTTGGTTAAAAATTCAAAACTGGCAAAGGCGTATAAGCGATTAGTTGACTCATAACTTGCTATGTTATTGCAACTATGCAGTGGACAGTTTATGTAACTTGGAACAATCGTAGAAAACATGCATAGATTTTTTTAACAGTTGTACGTAATAAATACAACAGGTAATTCGATTGTTCATAAAAAGGGTAATAGTGGGTGAATTTTGAAAAAAGTAATACTGTTACGAGTCCTTCCTGGGTTTTTTATAGGAACCCTGAACAATTGGTGCCTGAGGTTGAAAGTGTCTACAAGGAGTAACATAACAAACACACACAAGTCACCTCCATTATAGTAAGATAGGGCAGTATGACTGATGTGTCAAATCCAAATCTACTTTAAAAAGGTCCCATTAAAGAACATCTTAGTAACTAATTTATTCTTGAGCAAATTGTGTTTAAGCCTGACAGGGTAAGGTTTATATGGGTTCATTCACAGAGATGGTGTCGATGAAACAGAGGAAAAGGGTATTGAACTCAGAGACAAAATATGTGAACAAAGGGCAAAGGGTCTGTTTCCATCATGTTGGTGTGATAAACTTTCAGAAAGAGAAAACAGTCAAGAATATTGGCAAAAAAGAATTGGTAGAGTTTGATTCGTCTGTAATAGTGCTAAACGTTTTTAAGCAGCCTACATTTTAATATGATTGTGCTGGATTGGGTGTAGTCCAAAATACAGACAAAACTGTTGAATGATTCTCATCCTTTTAAAATGGCATACCTGTCAACCAATTTTAGCAGGGGAACCCCCCAGACTTTCTGACCAAATCCCCAATCTTGTTAAATGTAGTAAAATATTCTGTTTTCTAAAAAGTTTGTAGTATCCAGCATAACTAATGTTAAATGTAAGTTGCTATAATATAGAGCAGGTATCTGGTCATTTTGGAGTCAGGACTCTAAGTGATTTACAGTTCCCCTTGGCAAAATTTTTCATCCCAACATAAATTAGACTTCTCTAGAAAGCTTTCAGCCATGCAGCATTTACCGCATCAAGACGATTTGTTCACATAAAGAACTCGAAGCATTTAGCCAATGAAATGACTTCTATTATGATCGAACAAGATGAGATGTTCCTATCACATGACGTTGTGTCTCTCTTCACCAACAACCCAATCAATGAGACACTGGATATCATCATGAAACAACTAAAATTGTATCCAGTCAATTGGAGTCAGGACTACCCTAAGCAATTTACAGTTCACAGTTAGTAGTTATGTAAATCATCCCATGATCAGTCATAGATGGATATTTCTGTAATAAACAGTGTATCCTTAAATAAATAAATAGTGTAATCATGACAATCTCATATGAACTACCAAGTTATTCCATCTGGGGGATAGGTATTTTTGTTAGTCACCATAACAGAATATGTGTGAAAATTTTTTTATACCCATTACATAATATAACAACATGAATGATTGATTATTTGAACTTTTGACAGATGTTTGTCTCCATGCTCTACTGTCAGCCCTTGTAACAAAGACTAGGGTCAATTACAATTATTAATTTAAATTATATTGATTTTTTTCTTTCTTAGTTAAAGGGTTATTACTTTTTCAATTTCAATTACAAAACTCCAATTGCAATTCTTAATAATGAAGGTTTTTTAAATATTTTTTTTACGTGAGAGATAGAATTGTTTGTGTGTTGTATTTAAATATAAACAAACTTCAAAACTAATTTGTACGTTGAACTATCTAGATATTGGATCATTGATTAATATGGCAAAACAGTGAAATAGGTGGATTGTAAATGAGCAATAATATCAATTACAAAGTTCAATTACCTGTACACAACTTTTTCATTTTCAAGTAGATACATTTGTAATTTTGTAGTTTTAATTACACCATTACAACTACACAGTTACAACTGTAATGGACTCACAGATACGCATTAAACATACTTACCAGTGCCTTCTGTCTCCGGAACTGTTGATGCAGCTGCTGCTGCTGCTGATGTTGCTGCTGCCATTGGACCTGCTGCTGTTGCTGCTGTATTCAGCTGTAAATAAATAAACAACTTATTTTATTTCAATAATGCTTCAGCAGGATATTTATATCATAAGATTCATAACCATATATTTTTTAATCCCTATTACTCCACTATTCTCAACATGAATTGATTTAGTCTTAATTTCACATTAATTATTGTAACTGTCTCCACCAGGTTTCCTTCCAGGTAATAATAGTATGCAACTGGTAGTCATGATATGTTGATTAATGTCATCTAATTTGAATGACAAACATGCAACCAACAGAAGTCAATAGAAACACACACAGACATTCTAGATGAAGGTAAATCAAAAGATTTCTTGCTGTCCAGGCCCACCCCTCTCCCGGTCAGGCCCACCTCTCTTCATGATAGACCCACCTCTCTCCTGCCAGACCCACCCTTCTCCCTGCCATACGCACCCCTTCCCTGTCAGACCCACCTTCCCCCATCAGACTCAGCTCTCTCCCTCTCAGACCCACCTCTCTCCCTGCCAGACCCAGCCCCCGCTCCCTGCCAGACCCACCCCTCAGGCTCTCACCCACAGGCCTGATCTAAACAAATGAACCAAATGCTCACCTCATGTGACAACTGAAATTGAGATGTTGTCATCCTCAGAAAGCCACACTCGGGGAACCTGCGACGATGCTCAGTCATTGGGTCGTCATCAGGATGCCACCGGTTCAGATGTCCACCGCAGAAGTAACAGCAAACTTCATCGGAAACACCTAGTGGGAGAAACTTCATGAGTGACTATTGTACACAAAAACTGTGCTACTGCACAGAATATTTAGTTGTTTTATGGTGTTGTCTTTTTGTCCCTTCCGCTCAGCAAAAGCAGTCTCTTAAGAGGTGGTCTCCCAAAATATAGATTCTGCTGTACATGTCAATGCCTTGGAAGAAGCAAAGCATTGATATTTGTGATTACATTCATACCATTAAAAAAATACAAGTATGATTGTCTTTTTGAATATAGAAATGTCTACAATTACAATATCTTTGCATCTGGTAAAGTGTTCAATAAATTATTTGATTAAATAGAACTGAAAGACTTCTTCACAAATTTAGAAATGTAATTTTAAAAGTATCATTAATGACATAAAGCTATCAAGATTATTAAAGGGAGATATTAGATTCTTGGCAACACTGTGATTTAACTTCAAAATTAACTGCAAAGTAGCTTCAGAGAGTCAGAGTTTGTTCTCGAAAAGTTACAATGTAGTTGTTAAACTATTATTTTCCTTGTAACTACATGGGCTAATTAGAGTGATTGCTGGACAAAATCATGATTACATATTTGATGTAATTTATGTTAATGAGTAGTAAATTATACTTTATAGTTAGAAATAAAACTTAACCCAAACCTAGTGAATGCATTGCTTCATTGATGATGATGATATGTCAAGTAGGTTTCCTTGAATAACAATGACTCTCCATTTTTATTCGCTTTCATAATTTTTCTGTTGCCATAATTACTGTGGTCTACAGCATGGTTTACTAAGGTTTTCCTTTTCTAGAGTTGGTGAGTCCAGATTACCGATTTACCCCCCCCCCCCGTGTGGGATCTTTTACTTCCCCTGGTGTAGAAGGGACCAGGTAGAAGGGACCAATGTGGGGTGAATAAAAGACATGGGCAATGTGGGGTGAATGAACTTGCCCAAGTTTCAAAATGGCAGCAGGTGGATTCAGACCCCTGTCGTCTTGACTGACAGTCCAATATTCTACCACTGAGCTACCGTACCACACTTTTTTCCTTACCTGTGTAGTCAAATGCAGCAGACTGTGTGAAGATGTGATGGCTTCATGTTAACATGTAGGACAGTGTCTGGTATCCAGACCCATGTTTTGTTCAAGCCAACTACCAACTGGTATTCATTTGCTGGACACAGCACTAAAATATCTATTAAATAAAGCAGAGTGAACACACTGGATAAATGTAACCCGTCGGCAACTAAAAGAAGAAGAAAAACATTAGTGACAAACATTTAACACAGTGTCAGTTTGTGCATGTTAGTCTTACTGTCACCTGTGTAGTAGAATCCAGCATGTGCAAGTCTATCAGGGGACAGAGGATTGTTGCTTGGCCATGAATTGAATGTGTTCCGTCGGTCTTCCACAAATGCCCTGGGTGGGTGTTTGGGGCAAGCGCCTCCACAGTAACCATCCAGGCTCTCTCGATGATGAACATCCTAAAACACATGCAGGTGAAAATTTTTCATTATCTGCTTATTCCAACCTTGCAGGTTTTAATAAATAACTTTGTGAAATTTCATGTATAATTTTCACAACATTTATTTCTACATTTAAAAAATGAGGTATATTTTTTTCTTATGATTCCACATGGCTAAATTGCATCAGCTCACTTAGTAGTTAAAAGGTAGCAATCATTGAAGTGCAATTGTTGTAAAAAATAACTATATCCAAATGACTACCCCAACAAACAGTTTGTTCAAACTTATTTTCCTAGACATGTCTATGTATACGAGCGAAGTCATGAAAAATGGAACAGTTGTATCAAAATTAGGAGTGAATAATTTTCTTTTCTAAATTATTTCTTTCCCATATAATGTTGTAGTATGGGGTTGACAGTGTACCAAGGTTATAAGTAGAAGATAACTTACTGCCTTGTTTTCATTATACAGGATGATGAAATAGACCATTCACATTTCTGTGTCACATCTGTTACACCTATAAATCTATGCGTCCTACAAACGTTTCCACAATGATAATTCTTGTTTTGGCTTGTAGAGGTGTATTATGATGGTGGTGATCAGACAAAAATATAGAAATGTTAGGTTTTCCATCGAAAATATTGAATGATAGTGCTGACAGTGCAAAATTTTTGAAAATCCAGTTGGAAAAGTTCCACCCAACAAATTTTTTTTGACAGAAATAAATTAACTGTCTGGTTATGTCCTACACCTCACACCTCACTCAGCATACATCTCAAGGGGCACTGATTTTCATAGATTCCATTCTACAGGACAGAAACCCCTATGTGATTGATGCGACATTAATTGTGACAGACGTGACATAAACGACAAGTTAATTAAAAATAATCTTTATTTTCAAACTGTCTTTCTTTATACTTGGTTGGGCTGTTGGCTTACATGATTAAAATCACTTTCGGTTTCACAAAATATGAAGAAAATTAATTTGATTAACATAGTAATACCTGGAAATCTGACTACGCGTAAATTGGTATTACCAGACATGTCGTTTACACAAAGCTTAATCTATCACAATGTTAGGACCTGTCACGTTTGTGGTGATTCTCCAGGATCTCATTTTATACTTTCAAATGCCAACTTGATCATCTTAAGAGCTGGAACTACTAGGGGATCCACTCCGATGAGATCTAGCGGGCCAAAGAACTACCAGGGGATCCACTCCGATGAGATCTAGCGGGCTAAAGAAAATAGTAAATGGGTGGACATCATCAGTGTCATTCTTTCTGGGCCACTGGAACACAGTCTCTTCATTTGTTGTGAGCTGGAAAAAATAACAAAAGAATAAAAAGAATGTGACTATGATTATGATAAATTTATCTTAATTTGATAGGTAATTTGCTGTATCAGTAGTTTCCAGTATTCAAAGCATACAGGTTCTAACTTCTACAATGATTAAAGAGGTCTACTAATTTTGCTTTCATTAACGGTTATTTCCATGCTCACTAAATATGCTTTCAAAGTCGCCTGATGCGTTACTGAAAACAGCCTTTTCACTTCTGCTGGATCAGGATGATCCATTTTGCTGTAAAAATAAAGTAATTTCAGAACAATGTCCAACATGGACAGTGTAACACACTTTTTGTGTGTTGGGTATTCAAATATCATTGCTACTATGCATCATAATGATCATTTTACAACAACGATATTCATTTCCTAATATCATCAGCTCAACCATAATATGATATCCCAATTGTTCTTTCCATTCTGATGGAACTATTCATTCTACTAGTGACAAGTTAAACAATTTTGCAAGTGGTGTACTAATTTGCTCAACAATTTCCTTAAGCAGTTTTGTTGGTATCCCATCAACTCCCAGTGATTTATTATAGTTCATCTTCTTAATTTTCTTTGCTATCATTTCAGAAGTTACAAATAACTGCCCTAAATGTTCTGATTTACTGACCTCAAATTTAGTAAATGGAACTGGAAGTGAGCTGATATCTTCTGTGGTAAAAACTGAGCTGAAATACTCATTCAGGACCTCTGCCATTTGACACCTGTCTGAAATTATGTTTCCAATGTTGTTTTCCAGTGGTCCGACCTTATCTCAAACTTTCTGTTTACTCCTTACATAAGCATAGAAACTCTTGCTGTAATTTTTTATATTACCTGCCAATTTTTTTTCAAAGGTTCTTTTAGATTTTCTAATTTCAGTTGTAGCTAGGTTAAGTGCCTCTTTGTAATTTGCATAGTCTTCATCCTTTCTGGTACTCCTATAAACCCTTAACATGGTTTGTTTAAACATTATTTTTCTAATAGCTTCTTTTGAAAAGTGTTTCTTTGTAGACCGTTTTCCCTGTTTTTTCAAGGGAACAAATTTATTGATGATACTCTCAATTTCATATTTTAGAATATTCCAACATTTAATTGCGGTCTTATTCATCAGCATGTTATTCCAATCTAGCTTTGCTAAGTATTTTCTCATATCTTTGTGGAAATTTCTCCTATACATTTTTTAATTTTTACTTTCTGATTTTACATTGATGTCAAAGTGTATTTGATCGTGGTCACTGTTACCAAATGGTTCATGTATTTTTACATTGTCCACAAATTCTTTTGTGATAATAAAACTATATCTAATACATTATCTCCCTGTTTGGTTCTAGCACGTGCTGTGTAAGGAAGCTATCCCGAATTAAAAATAGAAATTTTTGGTCCTTACCCCATGTACTCTCTAGAGATTTCCAGTGTATGTGTCCATGGTTAAAATCTCTCATTATGATACATTCCCCTTTACTAACTTCCTTTATAGCATTTTGTATTTTTGTGTTATCCTCTTCGTTTATGTTTGGACTTCGGTAAAATAATCCAATAGTTAATTTTGAATTTCCTGAAACTATTTTGCACCAAACAGCGCCATCGCAATCTGCTTCCCTTTCTAATTTTATTTCTATTGAATAGATTCTTTAACATATAAAATAACTCCCCCTCCCCTTCTTCCTATTCAATCTCTCCTAAACATTACGTATCCTGTCAATCCTAATTCAGCATATGTTATGTCTGTGTTGGCCCATGATTCGGTAATACCAATTATGTTAGGGTCAATATCTTCTATCATAATGTTTAATTCGTTTTTCTTATTTACTATACTCCTAGCATTTAAACACACACATCTATAACCTGCTTCAGACCTGTTTTTCGGACATTTTGCTATTGGTTTATCTGTACTAGTGGCCTCTTGTCTTGCTTGAGGCATCTCTAAGTAACCCCCTTGCGCTTCTAGTTTAAATAGTGTTGACTACCAAATATATTCGTTATACTACCCATGCCACTGTCTACTGCTGCTGTGAGTCCTTCCACAAATACTGTTGCCCTCTTTCCACTTAGATGAAGCCCATGAAGTCTCACTCGTCAACATGTCACCTTTCCCTCCCATCTCCTGGCTAACTTGCGCTCCCATCGCCTTCCCTCCCGACACCTCCCCTCCCATCGCCTTAACTATCGTCTCCTTCCCCCGTCTCCTTCGCTACTGTTTTCCCCACTCCCCTCTCCTTCGATCCATTTGTCTTCCTTCCCAATTCTTCCCTTCCCGTCTCCTTTCGTCCTGTTTCCCTATGTACCGTCTCCTTACGTCCTGTCTCCCTACCTCCTCTCAGCCTCCTTCCAGGCTGAGGTGAGCTCCCCTAGCATCTCTCTCGTCGTCTTCCCTCACTTTATCATCTACTGTCCCCCCACGGGAACCACTGGCACAACTCACCTGCTCCCTTCCCACCATTGCCACAACAAGCAGCCTCAGCTGCTCCAACTCCACCTCAAGTTCCTTCATCTTCGTACATCCACTACACTCAAGACTAGAACTATCCGCCTGAACCTCAGCCCAGGATTTCTCACACTTGGACATGACGAAGTCCACCCAGTTGATGCAACTGCTGCATATTAAACGCCTGGTGGCCTTTACCAGTCATTTGCATGGCGCCATCAAAAAATTTAGTCTTAATTTGATTGCAACGTTAGCCTTGAATAAGGCTGTTTTTGTGTTCAAAAGAAAACTTTAGGCTAATATATTTGCTAACTATGTCTTTTCTATTAAGCTCGCACGAGCAAAGAAAAAGCCTGCCACCCAGCGAATACAGAGAACATTGTGTAAACAAACAAACGAAGTCAGTGTATACTAACTTACGTTAAATGCTGCTGTTAATTCCTTTTTACTGAAAACGTTTACTACAACTATGTCAGATATTACCTTATGTATGTAATTTATGTAAATGTATCACTTTTCGGTAATCGTTTACTTAACTGGCCTAAATTATTAGGACTTTATGCCGTCGGTTTTTCCAGCATTTTTGTACCTGAATGCGTTCCTTACATCATTCCCCATATGTTCCAGTAAAAAAAGTTCATGTATTCTTTTAAAATATTGTGTTTTAGGCCACTTTTAATCAGTTTTACACCTCAAAACAGCGGAACCGATCGCATAATAAACATGGCGCATGTGTGATTTGCGCATTAGTCACGCCTCGGTGACATCAGAACCACGAAGGCAATGTTTGTGTGTATTGGGCATACAATTACGCAACGTAAAAAAATGAAAAGAAAATATTTAGAAAATTGGCTCCAAAAATGTTTCAAAGAAATTCTAGAAAAAAAATTAAAACATTCTCCACAGTTTTTCATATTAAACGCAACATTTATAGAGCACATACAGTCACTTCTAACGTAATATTTCATATTTTATTTAATGAAATATTTGATGTTGCAAATATTATTTGTATGAAAATGATGTGGTCGATATTAGATGTTATACGCATGCGCAACTACAAGGGGACATCTCATTGCATGTCATTGTTAATATAATTAAATTTAAAAGAATGCATGGGTTAAATTATCTGTCATTTGGTGAACAAAGATTATTGTTTTTGTAATTAAAAATGATACTGATGATATTGCATGTCATGTGCATCTTTAAAGGGAAAATTCACTGCATGTCATTGTTAATATAATTAAATTTAAAAGAATGCAGGGATTAAATTAAATTATCTGTCGTTTGGTGAACAAAAGTTTTTTTGTTAAATTATGCTGATATTCCATGTCTGGTTTCCTTCTGATGGGGAGGGGTATTGTTAATATAATAAAATTTAAAAGAATGTAGGGTTAAATGATCTGTAGTTTGGTGAACAAAGGTTGTTTTTACATTATGCTGATATTGCATGTCTGGTTTCCTTCTGATGGGGAGGGAGGGGGTGGGAGGGAGGGGGAGAGGGAGGGAGGGAGGTATTCTACGTTTGTAACTGTTCATATTAAATAACATTAATTAGTTTCTCATAATACATGTGAATTAAAAGCATCCTGTCATTGCGCATACACACATTCAACAAAATATATAACATTAATTAACATATTAGTAATTAATTAATCCACGTGCTACACTATTGTAACTGCTAGTGTGATTTTGACGTGTAGTAAATAAAACACAAAAGTTTACAGTTATTTAGCTTTCTTAAAGGGATGGAGTCGTCACAGAGTATTCAGTATCCTTGCCACAATAATTACGTAAAAACATAAATGTATTATTATCATTATGGGACTACATAACTTTTCATTATCATTACAAGCCATCATTGTTAGTTTCGTTATCATTACCATCAATGGCCAGTTATATGTAAAGAACTAAAGGCCACTAGGCATTTAATGTGCAGTAGTTGTAGCAACTGGGTGGACTTTGTCAAGTCCGGGTGTGAGAAGTCCTTGGCTGAGGTTCAGACGGATAGTTTTAGTTTTGAGTGTAGGGGATGTACGAGGATGAAGGAACTTGAATTGGAGTTAGAACAGCTGAGGCTGCTCGTTGTGGCAATGGTGGGAAGGGAGCAGGTGGTTTGTGCCAGTGGTTCTGGTGAGGGGACAGTGGATAAAGTGGGGGAAGACGACGAGAGAGATGCTGGGTGAGCTCACCTCAGCCTGGGAGGAGGTTGAGAGGAGGTAAGGTGACAGGTCGTAGGGAGACGGGACGGAAGGAGACGGGACATAGGGAGACAGGATGAAAGGAATAAGGTAAATTGCTGTAGGAAATCCTTGCCCAAGCCTAAATAATAACACTATTTATTAAGTATTTACATCGTGTGGCTTTCTTCCGCGCACCGAGGGCCTCGGTCCGAGGCAGTTGCACAAAAGAAATTGTGTAGCATTTGCACGAACTGCCGTGAAGAGCGCATAACCTTCGAATACACATTGAATGCACAGGATTATGTATCTGCTGGATGTGAGCTGTGAATGTGTTATCAGTCATTCGATCAAGAAATGTGTATACAGACAAATCGGTGATACTACAACACAGCACACACAGCATATACGTGAAAAGCAATACATATGTGATTTGGTTACTCACCAGTTTAGAATTATTGAAAAAACTAAATATGTATTTGGTATACCCCAAAAATATGAATATGCATATAATTTAATTATTATTTGTAAATTATTTAAATGAACATGTTAATGTAAAGAGATTATATTAAATTGTAAATTTATATAAATTGACTTAATTAAATTAAAGTACTCCTTCATTCCCTCCTTAAAGTTGTGCATGCGCATGACATGCAATATCATCAGTATATTTTTTTTACTACAAAAACAATAGTCTTTGTTCACCAAACGACAGATAATATGAATTAAATGAAATAAAATTTTGTTATATTAACAATGAAATGCAATGAGATGTCCCCTTGAAGTTGCGCATGCGCATAACATCTAATATCAACCAAATAATTGATAAAAAAACAATATTAGCAACATCAAATATTTAATTAAATAAAGGATGAAATATTACGTTACAAGTGACTGTATGTGCTCTATAAATGTTGCGTTTAATATAAAAACTGGGGAGAATTTTTTTTTTTTTTGTAGAATTCTTTCGTTTGAAACATTTTTTGAGCTTACTTTCTCTTTTTTTATGCAATAGTATGCGCGATACACACAAAGATCGCCTTCGTGGTTCTGATGGCACCGAGGCGTGACTAATGCGCAAATCGCACACGCGCCATGTTTATCATGCAATTGGTTCCGCTGTTTTGATGTGTAAAACTGATTAAAAGTGGCCTAAAACACAATATTTTTAAAGAATATATGAAATTTTTTTAGTGGAACATATGCAGAATGATGTAAGGAACGCATTCAGGTACAAAAATGCTGTAAAAACCGTCGGCATAAACCTCTAATAATTTAGGCCAGTTAAGTAAACGATTACCCACTTTTCTAATATATATTTAACAATGTAAATGATAGTTTGGTACACCAGCTTAATTCACGACCTGTAAACAAACTCTCTTTTATCGCTCGTTGAATTTGAGTCCGGGAAAATCCTGCCTCTGTTAACAAAAACAGTTTCTTAATATATGTCTATAAGAAGTTTGTGTAGAATATATGTGTAATAGTAATACTTATTCTAACCAATATTTCACTGTTTCTGACTATTCACTATACTATCTCAATTTTCAAATGGTAAACAACCCTATAAACCTGGGCGCCCATTAACGCTCACTGACTTCCCTGTCGGAGTCCGGAACTAACTTACTCTAAAATACTGCCTCTGACTAATAATTAACAAAACCTATTTCCTAATATATGTCTACAATACGTTTATGTATAATATATATTCAATAGTAATACTTATTCTATTCGATATTCCTCGTTTTTCTGAAAATTCTCTGCACCAAATTCAAGTCACTGCACCAAGTCCAAGATTCCGGAAGTAGACCAATGAGGGAAAACTGCACATCTCTAGCCATTTCGCTTAAGTTTTAGGCAAGCCAAAAAAATTAACAACATATCAGGTCTTCTCTTAGAAAACAAAAACATTGTATTATTCGATAACAAAGGTATATTATCTAAATGGAACTGATGGCACTTCTCCTTTGAGCCAAACAAATAGGGGACAGTATCATGACACATCAGAGACAGAAGCAGTCCAAGACGTGTTCATTTAGAATTTCTAATAGTAATACAAAAAGCAGATGCATAATATGTTATAAACATGGTGTGGGCAGCAAAATCAGATTGCCAACCAATTGTTGGCAAACTGATGACGTTTGGGTGGAAATTTTCCAAACGTTTGTAAGTATCTAATTAATAACATATGTAATATCACATGGCTCATGTAGTTTTATTTTGTTTTTAGTGTAATTTCAACCAAGAAAAAGATGGTTTATGACAGTTCAGTTTACTCACAGGTGACATCATCCTGTTCATAAAGCATCTCATCTGCAACAATCCAATTTAACCATTTATAAGTGTCCTAGCCTAGTAACTATTATTCTAAATTAGAATATTTTTCATACTAAAACATCTGGACATATGTCATTTATCATATCACAGCAAATAAAATTAATTTAATACAGCAAATTGATCATTCTAGTACTTATGTCGCCACAGTGTGACAGAATTGATAAATCCTTTGCTACTTAATAACACCAACTCACTGATTAATGATTTTGTATCTGTGAATTACAAATAGTACAAGCTGTGTATAGCACATTTTTTCATATTTTTCTCCCTCTTACTTTTCTGGGAAAATAGGGTGTGACAGACATGACATAAGGGATGGAATTTTTTCACAGTTTTCCACTAAAAAATCTGTATAACTTATAATGTTTGTTCAGTTTCTTTTTTTGGAAATCAATTGAGGATGGGTTGTAAGGCAGAAAAAAGTTTAATGTCAATTTAGCCACTTACCTTTTTTTAGACAGATCGTGATACAGCTACCACCCAAAACTGCCGTCTCTTGAAAAACAATGCCAGTTTCCCCCCTCAGTAACTCAGCAATGGGTGGGAATAGACAGTTAATTTTTTTACCCAAATATACCTTGGGGTTTTTATTCAACACAAAAAATATATATAAAAGGAGGCATCCAGACTGCGTCATTTTTGTTTTTAAACACGAAATGCCATCGTCGAAAGTTTTTTTAATATTTTTATGCAAAAATACCCCCATTTTTAGGTCCTTAAATAGCTGTAAAAGAGGCAAATCTTGATGAAACTTGCCAAAGTTGTCTTTGTTGAAAGATAAGACCATTTTCTATCCCAAACAAAAATCAAAAGTGGGATATTAATCTAAACAACCAAACAGCAAAGCTCATATAAGTTTAGAAAATGAAAGTGTTCCATTTTTTGCGACTTCGCTCATACACAGACAGAGCTGTGTGGATGACTACACTACCACTCACCAGAGTCTGTTCCTCCGGTGGCTCATCACCAAGAACCACATTCCCTGCAACCTGGGGATTACGCAGAAATGGGCACCTGGGAAAAAGGTGGCGATGTTTTCTCATTGGCATCTCAGATGGTTTCCAGTTGCGCAGGATGCCGTAGCAGAAGGCACACTTGACACGGTCAGCCCGGCAGAGGTAGAACAGACCCGCTTGGGCTAGAGCTTCAGGCTCAATGTTGGTGTCTCTTGGCCAGTTAGCGTAAGTGACCAAACGACGTCTTTCACATTTCATTTCCTCCAACCAAGCCGGGTCGTTATTGTTTATTTTCTCCTTCACGTCTCGGGACGTGAATCTGTCAACATTGCCACTGGAATTGACCAGTGGCAGTGAAGAAACAGACTGGTCACTGTTGCCAGTGTTGGTGTGGGAATGCCTGTTCCTAGCTGCCGTAGAAGATGTCAGACTGTTGTGTCTCCGTCTCCGTCTCTCCTGTCGACTGCGATGTGGTGACACGTGTGGCTGTTCAGGCTGTGACACTACACTAACACTGGATGCAGCTTGTGCTTGTTCTGAGATTTCATCCACTGGGACATTGTCTGTGCGTTGTTCAACAACAAACTGACACTCTGGAGAGCGTTGTGTGTGAAGAATCATTGGCTCATTGTCAGTCTCCATGTGGTTCAGACGCAGTCCACAACTGTAACACTTCACAGTGTCCCCTTCTCCAGGGTAATAAAACCCTGCCTTTGACATTATTATTATAGATGGAAATAATGTTGCAGACTCAGGCAAACTGCTGAATGTGGCCAATCGCATCAGATGATTTTCCATCTCTGGATTATGATTGACAGAGTTAACACCCAGCATGATAATGTAGGCCAAGCAAGGCTATGCTTATGCCTTTGCCTAGGCTATGACTATGTCAATAATTAAACTTGAGTTGAGTCTTGATGTCAATGACAATGTCCATAAACTTTTTTCACCAAACCTTGACACTCTATAACTGTTCACTGATAGTTTAAACTCTCTGACCAGTGTCAGTGATGTGTTATCTTCTGTCACTGCTCTTATACAAACCTAAATGTACCTGGTTATATCATGGTTATAAAATGTGACGCCGCAAAATCCCCCAATTATTGGCTGACGTCACGATTTCCGCCGGTCCCCGGATGTTCCGCCATATTGGCGATATCAACCGCAATAACAAACTCGCGTTTTATTAGTACGTCGCATTTTTTCAGTTAACTAAACAGCGTTTTAACAATTTATTTCACGACATGGCAGCCAGCAAGCAGAATGTAACACCGTCTAGTTATCGTGAAACTTTGGATGGTGCTGACAAGGTGCGATATGACGAGAAATTACGTCTTATTGGGAACGAAGATCCTTACACCGTCGATCTGTCAGATTGGACAGACGATGTGAAACTTCTGCCTACGACTTCGTATTTTGATATGATGAACTATTTAGTTTTTTCACCCAGTCCATATACAATGGAGGATCTCCGTGCATACAAAGGATTAGAGGCCTACAACCAGTTTGTTTGCGGATGGGTCCGGGAGAAACGGGTGTGTGTAAAAAAAGGATGCTGACTTTGCTGTGTCGTTACTGCCAAAGTGAGTTTGATTACTTTTGTCTTGAACCATCATTATATAATATATTTCTCAATCTTTGAAATAAATTTAACTGCAATTCATTAATCGCGCGGTTGGCCGGCGGTGCCCCTATTATGTAGAAGTAATTATATAATTCGTTTTGTAATTGTAATAAAAAATAACGTATTAGTCATTTGAATCAAATGCTTTAAACAGTTCTTATATGGATACAATTTTTATATTGAAACAAATAAAACTGAACAAAGATAAGTACTTCAATGATTGTATAATTATTATAAATTCATAGCTTATGTTTGTTACATACAGGTTATGCATTCTCAGAGACTCCGAGCCAAACCACTGAATCCATGGATCATTGCTGAAAAGGGGGGACGCATCTTGGCAGCTCATTGCGACTGCATGGCAGGTCTTGGTGAAGCCTGCACTCATGTGGCTGCATTGTTGTTTGCCATTGAAGCAACAGTGAAAGTTCGCGACTCAAAGACGGTGACTGAGGAAAAGGCGTACTGGTTGTTGCCAGGCGGAGTCAAAGGGGTGACTTACAGCGAAGTCAGTGACATTGACTTCACATCTGCAAAGACCAAGAAAAAGCTCTTGGACATTTCCATTTCATCCCCCCAGACACCAACAGTGAGACCCCAGAATGTGAGGGGAGTCAGTGTCCCTATGGCAACACAGCAGGATATGCTTGGTTTCTGTGAACATTTACACAGTACTGGGAAGAGGGCAGGGATTTTGTCTTGTTTGTCTCCCTTTTCAGACGATTACATGCCAACATCTATAACTGATAATTTTCCAAATCTTTTAACCGAGTTGGTTGATGAAAACTGCTATAACATGAATTATGCCGAGCTTGTTAGTCATTGTCAGGATATTTTCATTTCAGTTACAGAGGAGCAGGCAGAAGCTGTGGAAGCTGCCACCCGAGAACAGGCATCGTCAAAATTATGGCATCGTTTCAGGGCAGGCAGGATAACTGCTTCCAATATGAAAACTGTATGCCATACTGATCCAGCACAGCCAGCCCTCAGTCTCATTAGTTGTATTTGTAACCCTGAGGGTATGACATTTTCTACAAAGGCCACCCAGTGGGGGTGTGAGCACGAGACAGTTGCACGAGATAAATTTTTTGAAGAAATGACCAAAGTTCATGAAAATTTCAGGGTGTATGACAGTGGTTTATACATAAACCCAGATGTACCCCATTTAGGGGCTTCCCCTGATGGCTTGGTGTGCTGTGATTGCTGTGGTGAGGGTTGTTTGGAAATTAAGTGCCCTTTCTGCAAAAAAGACCAGAAATTATCAGACCCCACTGATACTAAATTCTACTTGCAGAAAGATGATGGTGACAACTTAACACTAAGCCATAACCACGCATATTATTATCAAGTGCAGACCCAACTTGGTGTTTGCAGAAAGGAATTCTGCTATTTTGTGGTGTGGACTGAACATGACATCCACATTGAAATTATCACCCTTAACAGTGACTTTTGGGAAGAGATTTGCACGAAATCGTCACACATCTTTCAAGCAGCAATTCTACCTGAACTGGTTGCCAAGTTTTTTTCTAAACTACCACACAGCAGTTTGTTACCATCATCTTTCTGCAGCACTGTGAAACCTGCCTGCACTACCACCAAGGACAGTATGTTGGCTTGTGGTGACAATACACTATTCTGTTATTGTGAACAGGTGGAATCAGGTGACATGGTAGGGTGTGACAATGACAGATGTGACAAAGTGGTTTCACTTTGAGTGCGTGAAGATAAGTAGGGCTCCAAAAAGTAAAAAGTGGTATTGTCCAGATTGCAGGAAGCTTCCACAATTCAAGCGTGGAAAGAAAACACTGACAAAGTGATTATCAAGGCAGCTGTAGACAACATCACAAACATTTATTTACATGAAAAATGAAAGTAAAATGAGCAATTACGTGGTAACTGCAGTCCAATGTATATGCATTCATGTGTTATCTACAGGTTGTAGTCTCATGCTATACAATTTCTAAATCAATTGAGACTATCTTAGTATTTATTTACATTTACACATCGTTTTCATAAATCAAGTGATTTCAACAGCTCAATCTTGTGAGTACTACCTCAGTCAAATGAGACTATTGGTTCACAGCAGTTTGTAAGGGAACAGCAAACATGGCACATCTTATCAACCATTGTCATGTTGGTTTCATCTTTTGTAAGTAAATAATCAATTGGCAATGTGCTACCCAGTATGGTGTATTTCTGGCGAACACATCCTATAACTCGCTCTACATGGATTCGACAGTTTGCAATTTTACAAGTAACTTCTATTTCGAGAGGCGATAACTGATCTTTGCCCCTAGTAAAAGCAGGAATGTTTACCTCTGCACAGTGGCTACCTACAACATCCTGAATATCAAACCCTCTGTCTGCCAGTATCACATCACCTGGAAGAAGATAATATAAAAAACCACATTGCTCAGTGATGTGTTTGTCTGTTACTCGACCACCCCAACCCTTTGAAATAAATGAAATTATACCCTGCGGTGTTATGCCCATCAAAAACTTTATAGTATTATGATGCTTGTAAGAAGACCATGTCTGTGCTCTGGCCATGAGGTTTGAGGGTCGTTCAATAAAAATTTCAAAGCAGTCTATAATTACAGCAACTTTTTTCCAAAATGTTTACGAAATTGCATTGGCATAGTTTTGTGAAGATTCTCTCGCTCAGGCCAGTACACGAATGGTTTTGTTCTAAGGTATAGAACATCAATGACATTGCTAAAAATTCTACTCACTGTGGTCTGTGAAACCGAAAATTCATAAGCTAAAAACTGTTCTGCCATGTTGAGTCGTAAACGCATGAGTGTCATGAGAAGCATTTGAAATGATGTCATAGATTTCTGTGGTAGGTAAGGTAGAATGTATGTGTATAGTGTAGAAAGCACAATAAAGGATGAAAGACCTGTCAAATATCTGACTTTATCATCTTTCCCTTCCAAATCTTCCAAACACAGTTTTGACATAGCAGCTTGCTGTTTCAAATCAATGTTTTCCAATCTTAATTCTTGCAGCTCTCTGGTCATACCCTCCATCAGCACACTGTCCACCTCGGTCTGTGTTCCCACAGACAAATCTTCCTCCTCCTGAATGGCTGATGAAGCACCCTCATCCATAGCTTGCAGCAGGAGCAGTGATTCGGCTGCAGCACTTGCTTCCTTCATAGTTTCACGCTTGGCAGACCTGTGATGTCGCTTCTGACGAATTTCTGGTAATTTCAACTTCTCATTGCCCATCCCAAGTGGGAGCCCAGTCTGGGTTTGTGTCGTCGTACAGAGAACATGGTTTCCCTGTAGAACATAGTTATTAAGATTAACTTGGATAATACAAATTGGATACTGTATATATTTTCATCAATGCAAATTGTTAAGTGTGACAGAATATGGTATTACACCGTATGTAGATGAATGTAGATTACTCCGAGAGTGGACTTAAGTCAAGAGAGCATGCTTTGGCATAAGCCATATATATATATATATATATATATATATATATATATATATATATATATATATATATATATGTATATATATATATATATATATATGTATATATGTATATATATATATGTATATATATATATGTATATATATATATGTATATATATATGTGTATATATATATATAGCACAGCCACGGCACATGCTCTGCCTCTCTCTAGCTGCGGGTGGTAAGGGGGATAACCGTAAACGTCCAAACTTGACGGAGATGAAACACAAAACACATGCTGGCGTATGGAAATAAAAAGTAAAGTTACCGATTTACGTACCTGAAAGAAAATGATCAGAGCACACTCTGACATTGCCAAGGTTTTTGCCAGTGAAATCCTGATTTAGGTTTGCCAACCACTGTCTCCTGCGTCGGCTCGACAATGTTTCACAAACTTCGCCCTGGTTCCGAATTACTGCTGGTATCCTAAAGAAAGAACGATCAACTTCTCTGTCTCCTTTGTTGCTACAACCGTAGACGTTACAGTAATTCACCATCGCGTTTAAAGCTAATTTTTCGGATGAGTAATCACGGACAAAGGCACTGCTGGCGGCTTGTTATTGTGGTTGGTATCGCCACAATGGCGGCGCATCCGGTTGGTGACGTCACATGAATGCGGTCTATTCGCAGAGCGATGCTCGGTCTACTCGGCCTGGGACAACTCGGCCCAGTTCGGGACAACTCGGCCCAGTTCGAGACAGCTCGGCTCCGATTTTGAGACAACTCGGCCCAGGTGTCGAGACAGCTCGGCCCAATGATAAATGATATGATGGCGCTTAGTTAGAGATAGGTCGGCCCAGTGGTAAATTCTTCACTTCACTTCACTTTCCCATAACCCGTAAGGATCGTTGGGGCACCATTGATGACTTTCTAACCAGCTCTCTCCACGTTTCCCTGTTCTCGACAGCCCTCTGGGAGTCAGCGAACTCCATTCCTGTCCACTCTTTGATGTTGTCTTCCCACCTCTTCTTCTGTCTACCTCTTCGTCTCCCCCCTCTTACGGTACCTTGCAAGATAGTCTTTGCAAGGCCAGATGATCGTGATACATGACCGTACCACTTCAGTTTACGCTTCTTAACTGTTGTAAGAAGGTCATCATATGGTCCGATGGCTTCTTTGATCTTGTTGCGGACAGCTTCGTTAGTAACATGGTCTTTGTATGATATGCGCAAGATCTTCCGAAAGCATCTCATTTCCATGGCTTGTATCCTCTTCTGTAGATCTGCTGAGAGGGTCCATGTTTCACAAGCGTACAGAAAGATGGACATGACAAGGGAGCGCATCGACTTATCTTCGAACTGACCGTGATGTTTCTGTCGTTCCATAAGGGTTTCAACCTTGTTAGTGCTGCTGTTGTCTGTGCAATCCTGGCAAGTATCTCCGGTTTGGAACCCTCATCTGTGATAATTGATCCCAAGTACCTGAAGCTTGTTACTGTCTGAAGTCTCTGTCCATTAACTTTGACCTCTGTGCTGATGCCTTGTGTGTTGTTCGTCATCAGTTTGGTCTTTTCGGCACTGATCTCCATGCCGTATGATGTAGATGTTTTTTCAAGGCGCTCCACTAAATTGACTAGTTCTTGTTCATCTTCTGCTAAGCCGTCGATGTCGTCAGCAAAACGAAGGTTGGTGATTGTCCTGCCTCCAATGCTGACAGTGCCTTGATGGTTTTCTAAAGCATCAGTCATGATCCTTTCCAGAAAAATGTTGAAGAGCGTTGGTGATAGTAGGCATCCTTGTCGAACTCCGACTGTTGTTCGAAACCAGTCTCCTATGCTGCTGTTGAAGGTTACTGCACTGGTGGCATTGTCATATAGGTGTTCAATGGTTCGGACAAGCTTGGAGCCAATGTTGTACTTCCTCATGGTTGCCCATAGGGCCGCATGCCATACCTTATCAAAGGCCTTCTTGAAATCTATAAAGACATGATACAGGCTTTGCTGATGTTGAAGGTGTTTCTCGCAAAGGATTCTAAGGTTGAAGATATGTTCACTGGTGCTCCGTCCTGCTCGAAAACCCGCTTGTTCTTCAGCGATAATCTCTTCTGCCTGGGGTTTGAGTCTGTTGAGTAGTATCTTCAACATGACTTTGCTCGGGTGGCTGATGAGGCTGATTGTTCTGTAATTTTGGCACATCTGTAGGTTGCCTTTCTTGGGAAGTGTTATGATCAGTGACTGAGTCCATGGGGTGGGCCATTCTCCTGTCTGCCAGATCTTGTTGCAGATTGTTGTAAGTGTGGTAATCAAGGCTTCTCCCCCAGCTTGAACCAGTTCTGCTGGTATGTTATCAATTCCAGCTGACTTTCCTTTTTTCAGAGACTTTACTGCAGCCTCCACTTCCTCACGAAGAATGGGGTAGTCGTCCTCTTCAGTAGTCTGTGTACAATTTAGTACTACTGGGTCTCCGTTGGTGTTGTGGCTGTACAATTCTGAGCAGTATTCTGTCCATCGATTGAGGATCTGCTGTTCTTCTGTCAGGCATTTCCCTGATTTGTCTTGGATAGTGGTAGTTATCCCTTTCTTCACTGATGTCAGGTCTTTCACTATTTGATAAGCCTTCTTGCTGTTGTTCTTGCTCAAGCTGTCTTCAATTTCACAGCATTGTTCTGCTATCCAGTTATCTTTTGCTCTTCTCATATCTTGTTTAATCTTCTTGTTGACTTCTCTGTATTTTGCTGCACCTTCAGGATCACATTTTCTCCTTTTCAATTCCCTTCTTTTGTCACAAAGATCTAGGATGTCTGTTGTGACCCATGGTTTCTTTGTCCGACGGTGTTTTCCAAGGATCTCGTGGGCTGTGTCGGTCACTATTTTGTTGAAGGTGTTGGTCAGCAAGTTCACGTCGGTATATTTGTCATCCAGTATGATAAGTGGTGCAAATTTCCCACCTATCATTGCTTTGAATGCTTCTGCTACATCAGGATCCTTAAGTTTCTCGATGTCAAATTTGATTCTTGTTGGCTTTGGTTTGCTGATCCTCTTCAGGCGAATGTGGAAGGATGTCATCAGCAAGTCGTGATCACTTCCGATATCTGCTCCTGGAAAGCTTCGTGTCCTGGCAATGTTCACTCCTGTGTGAAAGCGCCGTTTCACCAAGATGTAGTCGATCTGATTGTGATGTTTTCCATCTGGGCTGTGCCAGGTCCATCTTCTAGATGTTTTGTGTGGGCCAAATGTGTTAGCCAGCATCAGCTCATTGTACATTGCAAATTCGAGGAGCCTGTGACCTCTCTCATTTGTTTCCGTGTTGCAGAAAGGTCCGCAAGTGTCTTGCCAGTTGTTCTGCGCATCCTTTCCCACTTTTGCATTCCAGTCTCCTAGTACAATAAGATTGTCTTTCTTTGGCGTTTCCTCTATGACTTCTTGCAGCTGGCCATAGAAATCTTCCACCTCACTGTCGTCATAATCAGACGTTGGGGCATAAACTTGTATGACTGTCATGTTGAAGGGAGTTGCCTTCAGGCGGATGGTGATGAGCCTGCTGGAGATAGGGCGACAACCCATGACAGTGTTCACGATGTCTTTGTGAACAAGAAACCCAACGCCTTGTTCGTGTTTGTCCTTCTTGCCACTGAAGTAGACCTTGTGTCCTTCTTCGGTCGATGTTTCACCAAAGCTTTTCCATCGCATCTCGGCGAGTCCAAGCAGGTTCCATCTGTATCTCTCCATCTCATGTGTGAGTTCTTTCTATTTTCCTGCAGCTCTCAATGTCCTGACATTCCATGTGCCGATGGTGATGTCGTTTCTTCCACGTATCTTTTTGGTAGGGGCACCAGTAGCATACTTAACACCCCCGTCCTGATGTACGGCGGGAGGCGAGGTCGTTTTTGACCCGGGCTGCGACCGATCCGGTATGTGATTCAAACTGGTTTTCATGATCATGGTGTGTCTAGGGCAGATTTGCAACCTAGCGGAGCCCATCCCTCTCCAGGCTGGTTGACCACAGCCGATATCCACCAAAAAAATGTGGCTCGCCTTGGTCCTGAACACGTGGTCGTTGAACTCATCTTGGAGCCCTTCCGTCCTGGCCGTTGACTTCATCGAGGAAGACATCCGCCCTGTGATGTCATGTTAACATCACCGTATTTTACCCTTACGTGGTAGACTCGTGGAGGCGGGAGCGTCTTATTCCATCCCGTACAGGTCCATTGGACCTGCCCACTGCCCACAAATTACCAAACCAATTATACTGTGTTAACGTGGGCGATAACGGGGAAGTGGAATGATTTCGTGCCGTAGTTTGAATTACAAACCGACATCACTACACATCTTTTTTAATTATGACATATGACAATTATTGCATGGCTTTGTGAATGTACATTTTATATTTGCTGTGAGAATGTAATTAGACACGACTGCCGTTGCACTGCCAACGCCGCGGGCAACGGTGGGAGTAGCCATGGCCTATAATACTGGGACAGGTTTCCGCACGCGCGATAATCCGGCTTTTTTTTTCTCGGAATTCTAATTTTTACCAGATTCTGTCTGCTAGTTTATGCGAGTAATTTTCAAGCGGTATGATTGGAACTTCTATTAAACTAATTATGAACTTCAGAAGACAAACATGGTCGGTTTGATGCAAATAATGTATTATTATTCAGCTATTAAACTGGAAAATACTTTTTATTGTATTTGGCTCATTCCAATTTCTAAAGATATGAATGAATTAAAAATAAATAAAAGCGGTACAAGAGGTCAATATATTATTCATATGCACACACTTACATGTTCACACACATGACATTACATAGTATTTATTATACATTACGTACGTATTATATATTGTTGCTTTCCTCTTTACCCCTGAAGTCCGGTGGAGGTTGGCGTCGATACTGGGTGTCAACTTCCCCTTCACTACCGTATCCACCACCAGTCACCACTCCCTCTATCCCTCGCTGTTGTTCTCCACTCTCCTCCCAAACCCGCCAAATCTTTCTTCACACAGTCCTCCCACCTTTTCCACGAAAACCGCCACATCGCTGATCCAACCATACGTCAACTGATTGTACGCCTCTAAGGCCGTGTTCACATACAACGTTAATCCGGATTAAGATGCGGATCCCAATTCGGGTAGCGCAATGTGAACACCCTTAATCCGCATTAAGCTACCCGAATTATAATACGGGAAAACATGGCTTTTCCACGCCTTCATGTTTTCCATGGTGTAGAAACTCTTAGTAAATATCAAATAATTTACAATGTCTGGGTAGGACAGTGCTGGAAAACTTGCTTAACTGTTGGACCATGCTGAATTTGGCAACGCATACGGATCTACATCAATGATTTGTAATTTCTTCAAATACCCGTGGCTCTGCCCACTGAACACATCTAAGGTATCAACATACGGTTATGTGGCCACTTTGGATCCTGCCTTTGTAGCCATACTACGATTCAACAACAAAGAAAACTATTTACTGGATTACTGACACTGCGCATTCACAGTGGGTTGCATAATTCTGACGTCATTAAACACCCTCTATAATTCCGTTGGTAATTCAGTCAACCCTGACCAATCATGTAACTCATGACTCATTTTCAATAGTTCTCGCACTCTGGTCTGATTTTCATGCTGTTTATTATGGAAAGAAATGTATTCTTCGTGTTTGTGTTTATGTTTGTAAATATACATTACTTGGGTGTTTGGCTTCATTTGATATTTCAAGAAAGGTGTGAAGACCATGTATATGTATAGCAAAAACTCGTTTATTGACTTATCATGAATTAGTGACATTTATGGAACGGAATACATTTATTTACATATGTGGAATATCGAGTGAAGACAATATATAATATCGCCTATACAGACATATAATAATGAAAACATATGTACAAATAAAAAATTATGACGGCTGGTATCATAAAGTTCTTATGACATCTCATTTCTTACCGATAACGCTTTGCACACATATCTACAACTACTCAATTATTTGATAGGGTGGGTGCATACACATTGCTACAAGACTTGAGCAGTTGTGACGTCGAAAAGTCGTTAGCGTCCGTTGCACATGCTTTTTGATTTCCTGTTACGTGAACCGTATTTTGTAGCACAGTAGAGGAAGGTTGGGACCCCTGCCACACCCCTTACTATAGTATAGGGAATATTATGTTATATATTAATGTATATGTAAATGTATATTTATGTTTAAAATAGAATTGACATATATCTGATAAGGGCGGGCTATACATGGATGATAAAATTGTTGGATTCTCGATAAGCCAATGCATGGCTTCCTTGTATCCACTTGCTATCTGGAACTTGTAGTTTGGGATGGCAGTCTTGTTAAATCTTGTTATTATTTAACAAAACTCGGTCCTGCATGGTTGTTCACTACAGTGCTGACACACACACACACACACACACACACACACACACACACACACAAACACACACACACACACACACACACACACACACACACACACACACACACACACACACACACACACACACACACACACACACACACACACACACACACACACACACACACACACACACACACACACACACACACACACACACACACACACACACACACACACACACACACACACACACACACACACACACATTTGTACTATACAGGAAGGTTGAGACCCATGTCACACCCCTTACTATGGTATAGGGAATAGTATGTTATATATAAATGTATATATATATAGTGCTACAAAAATATTATATATATATAATATATATATATATATATATATATATATATATATATATATATATAAATATTATATATATATAATATTTTTGTAGCACTATATATATATATATATAGATAAATATATATATATATATATATATATATATATATATATATATATATATATATATATATATATATATATATATATATATATATATATATATATATATATATATATATACATATATATATATATAGTGCTACAAAAATATTATATATATAATATATATATATATATATATTTATGAACATAAGTCAGCAGTAGTGAACAACCATGCAGGACAGAGTTTTATTAAATAATATATAGGGCGGGCTATATATAGATGATACAATTGTTGGATTCTCGATAAGCCAATGCATGGCATCCTTGTATCCACTTGCCATCTGGAACTTGTAGTTTGGGATGGCAGTCTTGTTAAATCTTGTTATTATTTAATAAAACTCGGTCCTGCATGGTTGTTCACTACAGTGCCATTGGCTTATCAAGAATCCAACAATTTTATCATCTATGTATAATACGCAACGCCTCGAGGCAAACATCGTCCCAAAACCACAACGTGCACGAAAGGCTCAAACTGCATTCTGCACATGCACAAGAAAATGGTGCACGGTGATTGGTTGATTCCTGCTGTACGAACAAGTTTAACTGTGCCGAGCAGAGCAGCTCTGCGAATAGCCAGTGCGATAATATTGTCAGCACTATCGCACGCCCTCTTGCGAATAACGCAGGTAGTTTTATGGGACGCCAAAACTAATTTACATGAACATGCTTTTTAATTAGTCCTTGGTGTTATAATGCAGTGGATATTTACATGTCTTCGTGCGTCTGCCTATGTACCGCTTTTGGCACTGCATGTGGCACATATGCATATCGACACACACAGAACGGCGCATTTTTGGCTGCTGGGACATGTTTTGATAGCGCCGTAATATCTTTTATGTTAATGTGCATATTTCTTCCCCGCAATCCTTGTTAGACCAACAGTACCACTAAGGGAGCCATGCACGTCAAATGCAACTATAAAAATAATAGTGTAGTGTATCAACGAGCAATAGCCATGAGCAATACATAATAATCAGACGCCTGAAGACGTCCACACACACACACGCACACGCACACATCGAATGGGCCCAGTGTAATTTCCGTGTGACACCTCTGCAACAGTGCAACCACTTGGTGCACATCAGCGCGTGCACCCACATTGCCGAGGTGTGACACAGTCAATCATTTCACTCTCTTCGTCACACATTTTTAGAAGAATAGTAATCTTAACATGGGCTGGTAGTATGATTTCCATGACGATAGGTTTATATTTTCCACTCTGCTTGTTAAATAACTTATACTTTCACTCAAAAATATTAAATTGTTTTCATCCTTTTCCATAACATTTTTTTCAGGTAAATTCACAATGGTAAAATTATATTTCGATAAGTTCTTTCATGCACGAGTAAACAAATGTGTTTACTGTTTAAAGTAGTAAAAGCAGTAAATTGTGGGAAATGCATAAGACACACTCACACAAACTCACAAAATGAAATAAAAAATTACGTTTTCTTTTAAACAAATGAAATGTCTTTGTCGTCATTCAATCGTTGATGGATTTATTTCATTTATTGTCAATACGGCTTGCCATGGATACAGGCTTTAAATCCTCTGGTTTCCGGTTTCCGCGCGGCATGGTTCGGACTAGCCTCGATGATCCAGGCTCCGCGCTGTGGCGCCACCGTTTGTCGCATACATCACGAAGCCGAGAGAGAGTCGGATAAGTGAGGGTTCGGACGTTCAATAGTCGTAAGTTTTTCACTCAAAACAAATTTTCTTATAATTTGTTTGCATTGAATAGATGCAGTAGCTGTTAGTGATTTGGTATATCGATCTCTTGTACAACATGTCTTTTAAACGGCATATTCTATTAAGTAGGTTGAAAACCCCACCGTCACAGACCAGACGCGACCAGTATAACCATAACATAACCATGACCGTTATGACCGTGCTATTGATGATTGTTTAAGTTGTGTATGAAACAGAGGAAGTTAATTCGCACTGAAGTTTGAATTCCTCCGGTTTCCGCGCGACATGGTTCGGACGTTCAAGGTTGAAAACCCTACCGACCAGTATAACCATAACATAACCATAAGTCATAACTGGCATAAGGCATAACCATTATTTAATTTTAACCATGGCATGGGCATGGTCCATGCTATGGATGATTGTTTATGTAGTGTATGAAACAGAGGGAGTTAATTCGCATGGAAGTGTTACAATTGCATCAACTCCTATTCAGAATGAAATGCAGAGTTAGAGAGAGAACTAGTGAGTATACTCACCAGAGGTAGCTTTGCTTTGTCTCGACTCTAAGACTAAAATTATAAATAACCTACCGACATGCCATTCTTTGTGTAATAAGCTGTATAGCCTATAAGTATAAGTAAAGGGTTGTATGAAAAAAATCACAAGGAAGTACATATTTTAGGGAAATATGCCACTAATAAGTGGCAAGTTTGGGCTGTTTGGAGTAAACCACTTGAGACTTGAGAAACATAATTATAAAATAGGATTTGATAAAAACCACCACCGGACAAAGCCCAAAAAAAAAAATTTATCATAGAACATTGGCAATTAATTAACATTAAAGGTAATGTCCCCATAAACCCAGAACTGTTTATTTTATTAGTATATCTTTATTAGATCCAAAGATATTACACTTTTAATACGGCAAGCATTCAGAAAAAAATGTATCTCGTGTTAAGAGAAATACTCTCTTTTTCAATACATTTTTGTTTAGAATGCCATAACTTTTTTATTTGTGCACATATTTTAATAATTTCATCGGGGTTTGAAAACACATTAACCTGAATCATAATTATACATCACCCAGTCATTTATCATTAATAGTAACTCAAATAATTCAATTAATAAGTCAACATTGGCTAATTAGCATGCAAAGTCACCAGACCGGTACATGTCAAATTACAATAAGAGGCGATAACTTCCATGAATATGACGGTACAGGTACCTTTGTATATTGTGCTCACAGTTTTTTATATTATTTAATATAATTATATCCCCAATTTTACTTACTAGTTATTCATGTACCAATGTGAAATTATTTGTCTAAATGATTCATACATTTCTTGTTGCAGTTGTGATTTGGCCTAATTATGTTGATTCTGCATGCAAATGTTGTTAAATTGTTTTTCATACCCCCACCCCCCATTAAGATAAGTGTGAAAATTCACATACTATATTAGGTCATAAAAAAAATCCTGCAACTTGGTCTTGAGAGGTATATGTTTATTCAGCAATTTTGTCCAGTGGCAGCTTCTCACAAAACTTCTGGGCCTTGGAGAAAATGTCAAGGAATCTGCTTCTTTAGACAATAAAGTAACTGTTTAATACTAGTGGTGCCATTTTGTGACTAATGTAAAACAATTGAAAAGTGGTGCCAACTGTTTAACACCAGATGGCGACACTTTTCAGTTGTTCCACACGTCAAATTACTATAATTATGGATCCTGCTGATTAAAAAAGGGGTGTACGCTAATTAGGGCATGTACACTTTATAGGTTAAATACAGTACATTAATTATGTAAGTAGGTATATATATAACATGGTATGACTTTGGCACTCTGGAAAGCGGAAGTCTTGTCTTGGGGAAAATGGTTGTCGTAATAAGCACTTCTTAACGAGGTTGTTCCTGTTTTTGACACACACACACACACACACACACACACACACACACACACACACACACACACACACACACACACACACACACACACACACACACACACACATATTCTCGCGCATTTATACCGCAATCTAGCCATCGAGGGTGATTTTTTCCAGACCTATTACTTTACTACTGTATTAGTGATATTGGACTGCATGCACCGATTCTAGACAAAGATATGTCACATAATAGTATATTTGTTCTTTTGACTTATTTTGGTGTGTTACTTCTATGGATAGCTGAAATTGTAATTTTGCTCAGGGTTTTATTTATCAAACTCAAAGTCATTGCAATGTATAACATGCTGATGTATGTTCATATAATTATTAATTCTGGTTAAAGATGTGATGATGTGCATTTCATAGCATTTCAAAATGTGAAGACAACCTATTTGTTCACTTGTACACTTTTTGAAATTATTGCTTGTTAGCCTCTTTGCAATGTATCTGGGACAGGACAGTCTATAGAAGCCGGGAAAAGCAGACGGAGAGCCATGTTGTTCTTATTTAAGTAATGCATTTCTCCAAATTGGAAATGTTTTGTTCTGTTAATTAGTTGTAATGATTGCAAGTTGCAACTACATGCTCCTCTGAGTTCTGTAATACTTAAAAGTTGGGTGTATATATGTATGTATGTATATATGTATGTATGAACACATTGTAGCCCGCCCTTTCTGCTCGTATGAATAGGGCAGACCACGGTACACATTATAAACATCACTCGGAGGAGCTGCTTAGCTAAATTCATGGCAAGAATATATAAAACTTAGTATTTCCTTACTGTTAGCACACATTGGATTTCTTTTTTGTTGCTCTCCTCTTTATCCCTGAAGTCCGGGGTGGGGCTGCCACCAGTTGTCGATTTTTGTTTTCCTTCTACTCCATCACTGATCCTGCTTCACTGCTGTCTCCACTCCCCGTCCCTCGCTCTCATTCTCGACTCCCATTCCTCTCCCACCAAGTCTCTCTTCCCGCATTCCCCCCATCTCAGTCTCGGTCTTCATCTTCTCCTTCTGCCCTCCACTCTTAGTCTCTTTGTGCTCTCTTCGCCAACCATTCCAGCCCACTTTAACCCAGCTCCTCACCAGCTTCCTCCTCCGCTGGTGTCATATGGTATTGTAACCTGGGAGTAAAGCGACCCGCGGGTCAAAATACCATATTATAATATAATATATCGACTATGGGAAAGTGACCCACCCTATGGAGAAATGACCCCCCATATTTATTTAAATTACTAGAATATTTTTGTTTTCCTATTGCAGTGTAACAGGTCACCACTAACAATTGCAGACGAAAAAGTAATACATCCACCAATTTGATTTGATTGTTTTGATGATTTGTAACTTACATGGATCACTCCCTGATAAGAGTAAGCATTTTCCAAACAATGTGTTCAGATTGCTTTTAAATTAACATTTAAAAATTAACAATTAATCTTTCAGAGAAGGGTATGTTCATCAAGTACACAGAAGATAATTTTGATCCAGTTTTAGGAGTTAAACCTGTATACTTCCCAAAGAAGTTGAGATGGCCTTGGAATGAACAGGTCTGCCAGGGGGTGAAGTGTAAAGCGCTTTGAGCAGTCCTATGGACCGGATACCGCGCTATATAAGAACGTACCTTTACCTTTATACATAGCTGTTTATTAACAAGTGTCTGTAGTAGTATATCTTTGTTATGACAATGACAAATATTTGTTGCATTCATTTCAACATGCGGCATGTGTATGAATGAGTAGAATGTTACTGAAAGAAATCAAAAATCTTGAAAATAAATGTTTGCTTCCATCACATTGGTAGGTTGACCCGGGTCATATCATCTTGGCATAGTATTTTGACCCAGGTTAGTATACTATGCCATGGTGATCTGCCCCCTAGGCTAAACTTCATTTCAAAATACTAGAATATTTTAGTTTTCATATTGCAGGTGATGTAACAGGTCACTCCTAACAATTTAAGGTGAAAAGTAATACATCCACCACATCCACCAACATGATTTGATTTTTTTTACTTAGGATTAAACATTTTCCAAACATGCATCATTAACAATGTCTTCACATGACATCTTAATTAACATTTTATCATTAACAGTTAATCTTTCAGAGCATAGTATACATAATACGAACACAGAAGAATATTTCTTAACAAATTGTAGCAGTGCAAGTGTGTAGTAATATATCTTTGTAATGACAGTGATGTATGTTTGTGCATTTATTTAAAAGTGCAGTTCCATGTATGTGTATGAATTAGTAGAATACTATTTAAAAGGATTATAAAAGAAAAAAATAGTTTTCATCAAATTTATAAGTTGACCTGGATCATATCACCATGCCATAGTAAAATAAGGTGGTTGGAAAATGTTGAATAGGTTTATACTTTTTCTTGTGGCATTGGAGAGTTTGCAGAAAACTATTCTGAATAACAATAAATGTAGTAGTCTACTAGTAGAATATTAATATTAAAAAATCATTAAATTACATTTTTCATAATATGACTCCCCCAGGCTAACCTTTATTTGAAAGCACAATATGTGTATGAATTATTAGAATAGTAATGAAAGAAATAAAAAATCATGATAAGTATTGTTTTCTATATATTGGTAGGTTAAGTCCCTGAAGCATGACCCAGGTCACTATACTATGCCATGGAGATATGACCCCCCCCACTCATACATCTAATCCATCTCTGCCACATTTACTTACATTAAGCCCATACATACATAATATTAATTAAAACCCCTTTTCCGGATTTTTTCCCCAAAGAAAAAGTAGAAGCACCTAAATTAAGAATATTGAATCTCATACAATGTGGCCAATTTAAGATATTATCAAGTTGAACTTGTTATAAATATTGCCTATAATATATAGTGGATGTGATCAATAACTAAAATGTGAAGACAACACAACATTAAATAAAAAATAGTGGTGGGTCACTTTACCATGGGGGGGTCATTTTACCACGGAGTGGGTCATTTTACCATTATGGTATATTGAACAGCAGGTTGTTTCACTACCAGGGCTGGGGTCAATTCCATTTAATCAGTTCAAATTCCTTTCAATTCAATTTAATCAATTCCAGTTCAATACATTTTTTTTCAATTCCAGCTCAAATCTTTCAATTCCAATTTATTTCAAATTCCGAATTAATTCTATGGGAGTTTTTTCCAATGCAAACATGTGTGAAACATAAAAACATGCAGATGATTCAGGATTTGAAGTAATTACATGAACATTATGAATGCATTTAGTCTATGAACACACAGACACAGACTCACACAGTGAAATTTTATTTCACATTTTATTACAAACAAGAATACTAGTAAATCCAAACACATTACAGTTAACGTCCATAGAAAATACCTTAATGTCCATAGAAAATACTTTAACATCCATAGAAAATGCCTTAACGTCCACAGAAAAGGCCTTAACGTCCATAGAAAATGCCTTACCGTCCATAGCAAATACCTTAACGTCCATAGAAAATGCCTTGCTCAGCAAACAATCCTTTATATCTTGCACAACAAACAGACTGTGTGGGGCTGCCACCACGCACAGGCATTTGATGTCATTTATGCATTGTTACATCTAATCATTAGTTGTTCAATGTACAGACAATAGCTGAGCCATTATTCAAACAACATGAACAGACCAGAAGGCTGATCATTTGATGGTTTCAGAAATACCTGCTCAATGAAACAATGCAGGAGTAATTACTAATGTACAATTACTAATGTACAATTGCCATTTTTAATGTGCGAAAATAAAGATTTTATTTATTATAATTGTTTAGATGCCCCATTGGGGTGGCTAGGGCTTCACACATTCCTAGCTGACACAAAGGGCATAGTTTCAGATATGTGCAGGCAGACAACACATGTTATCTTAGAGCAGGAGCTGCAACCACACCCCACCATAGTTTGATTTGAGCAGAACTTCTGAGTTCTTTTTTCAAATTGCCACTTGGTAACATTCCCATGCAGGCCCTTTGTTAAAATGTGGACAGATGTTCTCACCTCAGATCTTCAAATGGTGTACAAATGTATATTTAGCTACTTCAAAGACTTTGAGTTCATATGCAGTTCTAGAGGACCATATTGGAAACAAAATCTGGTTGCACCAGCACAAGAAAATGAGGTTCAGTTCATTTTCTTTCAATTCCAATTCAACTTACTAAAAATCTTTCAACTCCAATTCAGCTTGGTCAAAATCTTTAATTTCCAATTCCAATTCAGGAATTGAATTGCATTGAATTGAATAATTCCAGTTAATTTTTTAATTCACCCCAGCCCAATACCATCTGACATCGGCAATTCTTCTCACCCAGTTATTTTCACAAACTTGGACTCTCTCTTGTTATTTTTGATGTGATCGCTATGATTTCTAGACCGCATAGGTAGGCTGGTTTTATGCACAAGCTAAGCACCTTTCTTTTTGGCTTCTGATATATAATGTAATCTCCCATCACCCTTCCACTGTCCTCCATGCGTATATTCGCCTCAGCTTGTATTCTCCTTCCATCTCCACTGCCGCTGGCCCCGCAAACCGCTCCACCCAGGTATGCAAAGCTGTCTCGCTGTTTCAGTTGCTTCCGTTCCAGTCTTACATCTTTATTCTGCTGGCCGACCCAGAGCATCTCCGTCTTCTCTAAACTTAATCTCAATCCATGTCTGCCAACAATCTCCTTCCACTCTACAAACCGTTTTGAAGGTCTGACTCCATGTCCGCTACTACCGCCAGCATGACATACAAACATTTATAATCCAGTGCAGTAGCTTCAGGAATCTCCATAATGCACCATTTCTCAAATTCAATGACATTTAGAAAAACAAACAGTAAATAATAATAATAATTAATTTCTATGGCAAATTGTATTCCTAATAATTGTTGACATGTGTATTGTTATCAGTGGTTCGGGTCAAGATGAACAGGTGAAACAAAACAATGTAGCTATAAGCAGCAAAACAGTGGCAACCCTAATAATATTATATTCTGTGCATTTGTGCTTCAAAACATCAAAGTGCGCTACATTTGTCAAACTGAGCAAAGTCCTACTGGTCGTCCTTCGTAGCCTACTGGTTAGGGTATTTTATGATCTAAGGAAAACTTTATTCCCTAATACAAGTTGCACATATTAAATGCAAAAAAAATAATGATTGGAAAAGTAGTTCTCATTTGAAAAGGCGGCAATGTCCTTAGGTGCATGCAAGGGGCCGTTTACAATTGTCGACAGTTACCTACTTAAATTTTTCAGATTAAAAAACATGATGTGATGAACATGATCGTGATGTAACAGTATTATCACACATTGTGTAGGACATATAATAATATAACCATCAAAATATGTTTATAAAGTTTAGGTTACGTTATGCTGTGTTAAATCTTTATTTTTTTTTTAACAACTCCGTGGTGTCATATTGATTTCCACAAAGTTGTGTGGTGAACGGTTACACAGTTTAAGACAATAGTAGTTCCGTAAGAGTGCACCATGCGGCGCTGCATGAAGCAGCGGTGGTCATTTTAGGTTCCTGTGCTGCTCTCTAGAGAATTCCCTCATTATGAATTGGATATAATTATTGATGTGCCTGGTTTAATTTACGTCAGCAATGCAAGGACAGTAGTAGGTTGTGAACAATCCATGAATAAATGTATTTCGATTGCTGGATGCTCACATACATATAGTGGTGAGTGCATGGCCGATTGTACAGAAATGATTGTATAAAATTAAATTATATACAAAGCAATGCAATTACCATAAGACATACAACCAGCGTTCTTATGTTATTGGACGTGAGTCCAAACTTTGGTTATTGCTCTGTACTATAGTCTACCTGAAATTAGTATGTTATTTTATATATTGATCTATGCCATTATTTAACAACTTAGTGGATAGTATCGTAATTTTTAGTCAATGCCCCAATAACTGGATACAGTTCAGTGGCCACAATTGATGCGACTTAATTCGCGTCGCTGGGCACAGAAGAAATACTCAATTCCAATCGAATTTAAAAAATTTACGTTTAAATTATTTACAATTTCGGTATTGTTTCATAGTAATTATGTACCATTTCGCTTCTGTTTCTGGCTATTTACTGTGTTGCAAAACTGTTCTCTGCCTTTTTTATTTAGACTCAGTTATAAAAACGTCAGCTTATTTTTGAGGATTGTTCTAAAAATAGTCCCATGTGGGCGTGAACTCTGTGAGGTATGAATACATAAAAATATAACAAAACTATGTGTTTGTACACTAGACTTTAAGCTTCCAAATAAAGTAGAAATTAAATCATTTCCTGCTAGTATCTAGGTCACGGGTTGATGTGTATGTTGTTATGGACGTACACTTTTCCTGTTATTGATGTACATCTCTGAATGTTATGGACGTACACTTTTCCTGTTATTGACGTACATCTCTGAATGTTATGGACATACACTTCACATTTCACTATTTAAAATAAGCAAACTTCATAATATCAGCTTCAAGACATTACTGAATTAAATATAACTTTAAAATGCATATATTGTGAAGAATCAGAATATTCGTATAATTTATTTAATGTTTTATGAAAATAATCATAATATTCAGCAGTTCCACTGCAAGCCTGATGTTCGATCTGTTCTCTTTCTTTTTAAACTCAAAATCTGTTGGGTTTCTTAGGAAGCCGTTTCATCAAGGCTCATGCAGCATAACTAGTAAAGAAACATAGACCCAAGAGATCATTGTGATTTTAAAATAATTAACTGTGAACAACTGTAATATTCATGCATATTTGAATAACCGTGGTGTACAAAAGTTAACAGATGTTCTTAATGCAGACATACCAATCATTAAATATTGTCAGAGTGTTCTTTTAATATGATAATTTGTTTAATGAACAATTCACGTTGAATCTCATCTGCTGTTCTACAAATAATGTTCAGTCTGTTCTTATTCTTTGAAAAGACAAATTTTGTTGGGTTTTTAAAGAAGCCATTGCATCCCGGCTTATGCAGCATAATAAAGAGAGAAACAGGAGAACTGTTTGGCTGAGATGTAAAATAAAGAACAGTGAAATGCAATATTCAATAAAACATGGATGCATAACTTGTCTCATAGTCAATAAATGTCGGGCATGCAACTTGATATTTAATAATAAAAACTAGTCTCTTTTATTAGAACTCTAGCAAACTGACTGTGATATTACAAAATGATTTTCATGTACTCGAGTATTCGTCTTTTCCCCTCATTGTTTTCAACATGTTTTTTAAAAGAATTATGCTATGTTTATTTGTCATTTTTGAAAATAGTTACAATAAACTATTTAATATTTGTAAGTCAGATCCAAAAACACTGTTTCAGTTCTTCCAATGTTTGCAGGCTATCTTTCTTTTATGCTTTGTTTAAAAATGGACCAGATTCAACTAAGGTGACAAGACTCTTGAAGATAAACTGCCTTAGGAGTTGGGACATACTCTATTTCACATATCCTTGTTTAATCAAATTCCTTTGTTAAGATGTTGTATTATACACACATGCTTTTTGATATGTCCATACTGATGTCCCAGTCGACGTAGAATGTCAACGCTGGGCGTAGTAATTTTCCCTTGTGACAGAACTAGCATTAAGTGAAAACAATTATCTTTAGAGCCACATGGTGAGTTGTATGTGGTATGTATCCAGTGTAGTTAAAATATTTGCCAAAATGTGGTATCACTATCAACTTTGCACTGTGAGAATTGTGTTATGGACGTACAGCGTTATGTACGTACATAAAATGTGTACGTCCACAACGAAGATAAACCATAAACTATGATTGCTAAAATAACGTTGAGTACTTGGGCATACTCAGGACTAAAAATGTACTTTGCCAATTTTATTAAGCAATTATTAGACTAAACAATAAAAACAAATTGTGTCATGGATGTGACCCAAATTGAAACCAGGATTCATCTAATCATGCGGGACTTAGAGAAATGAAATTTGACAGTTAGACTACTATCATATGTCACTCTAACTGATTACTACATTAAAAAACATCTGGAACAAAAACGAAAGTTTTTCAGAAAGTAGAATTTATCTGAAAAGTCACATATTCTATACTGTCGTCTCCGACATCAAATATTTTGTAATGATATGATTTATTCCCTTTAGTACAAATGTTTATCTTCAAAATGCTACCATATTATATAGATAAACCAAATTTGAAAAAAAAAATTATGATCAGGATGACCATTTAGCTGAATTGCCCACTTGTTGACTCGAGTCGCTGCGGCTGCTCATGTTGGACTCGAGTCGCTGCGGCTGCTCGTGTCGGACTCGAGTCGCTGCAGCTGCTCGTGTCGGACTCGAGTCACTGCGGCTGCTCGTGTCGGACTCGAGTCGCTGCGGCTGCTCGTGTCGGACTCGAGTCGCTGCGGCTGCTCGTGTCGGACTCGAGTCGCACATTTTCATGACTTGGGACTGCCTTGACAGCAACACAAACGTTGTAAACACAGAACAACACAAAGCTCACGACCAGTTCAACTCCACAGAACAGGAAACATCTGGATGCATCTGCCTGTATGGATTGGTAATTGGTGATTGGTGATCGTATAAATGTGTTGTACTTTGTGTTTGATTTTTTTAATGTCATTACCTGCGAGCTAATTATTGTTTACCTGATTAAGTAATTCACATTATATTTTTTGAATAAAACCGTTGCGTGGGCACACGAGCAGTATACATCGAGAGAGAGAGAGAGAGAGAGAGAGATAAATAGTCGACTGGACATCGGGCCGACAATTCCTTGTCAACCTGATATTTTACGCCTATTTTACTTATTTTAACATTGTTTGGACCTTTGAGCTTGTTTTTACCGGGATATACCGAGCATTATATACATTTCTTTATTTATATATTTATTCATTTACACGTGACATGAAAGTGCGCGTGCAGTAAGATTGTAGTCATAATAGTAAATAATGAGTTGTCAGAGATAAAGGTGATAAGATTATTATGTGCATACAAATCACACAACTCTCTTTTGTATTGTTCAGGAACCACAGAATATGGCTGTCCAGGAGAAATGAAGAAACCGTAGAGCGGCCGTACACCGCGAATTATGATATATTCAACCGTCCGGAGCAGCTAGATGGCTACGTGGACGAATATGTGCAGAGAGTTTCTGCACTAGTTCAGTTATAAAACTGATCCTTAATCATAGCCATACTTTGCGAGTCTGGCACAATCACGCCGGCACGAACACAGCATCAGCCACATCTAAGACAGAAATGCAACGTGTACCCCGCGTTCGCCTACCTCCGTTACTGTTGTACTATGACAACACAGTAAGATCAGTGTCAATCTCTGTGGTGCGCCTGCACACTCCAAGGAGACGTTTCTGGTTGGAAGAGGCTCTTGTAGGAACAAGATACACAGCGCGGGTCTACACCCGATGATGTTCACACGTTGTCTGTCGCGAATTCCACGCAAGACAGTCACCAGTAGAATCTAGAAGACGACCGTTGATGAATCTAAAGAACACAACCCCGTTCTCTGTATCACTCGAACTTGCGCACTGAAATTTCTGGCATCACTCAACATTTATAATTGGATTTCTTGAATTATTACACACGACGTGGCATATGTGCTCATAGTGTGTAACGTCAATGTTTAAACATGCTTTAATTGTCATCAATGAAAAAGATGTACTGTGTTTTGAATAAGACGTACTGTGTTTTGTGTATAACCTGATAATCACTTGTGTAGTCGATCAATGTAACGTTACTTTACGGTAATGAAGAAGAGTGAATCAATCTGTTGACTTGAAATACATATTCTCAGAAACGTCTGATAATAAGGTGCATTTATGTAATGTTGTGTTATGGTGATAATTATTGTACCAATAATGAAAGGATTGTTTCAAATGGTATTGCAGTCTAGCTAGATTGATTTGTTGCAAGTTAATTGTATGCCATTTATATGCTATCCTGTGTATTGTCTCAGTATTACATAATGATTATATTGTTTTAACCACAACCATCGAATACTACGTAACAAGATATACAACATGACGAGAGACTACCACTTTCTGCAACTCATACACTCACTACTTGAAAACCAACGATTCTACGTAGAACTTGGATGGAAGAAGAGCCGGTGGAGACGACAACAAAATGTACTACAACAAGGGAGCGTACTACTAACTACTATCATCACTCCTCTTCAATAGCTACACGAATGACCAGCCCATTCACCAGAAAACACGGAGCTTTATGTCGACGACCTGGGCATCGCTACACAAGACAGAAACTTGCTTCCTTAAAAACAGCACTAACTTGTACTCTCTCCACAATGGCAGACTACTACACTCGGAATCAACTACGAACTAATCCATCCAAAACACAAGTGAGTATCTATCTTCTACGGAATTGTGAGGCCAACAGACAACTGAACATCAATTGGAACGGAGTGCCGCTAGCCCACTGCACGAATCACGTGTACTGTGGGGTGACACTGGACCGAACGTTGTCATTCAAAACACACACCGAGAAGACAAAAGGCAAAGTAAATTCACGGAATCCATCCTCCGAAAGCTTGACAACCCATGTTAGGGAGCTAACTCCGGCACACTGCGTTCTATCGCAGTTGCATTATCCAACTCGGTAGCAGATTATGCATGCCCGATGTGGTTCGGTACACTTGTATGCCCTTGCCTGTGTTGCACCACATGACACCCGGAGAGCAACGGCGAGAAGAACAGAACGTCCACGTCAGACAAACGTCCGTTGCCACCCACCAAACGACCACATAGCCACGACCGGACGATTAAAGTCAAGAAAAAGCTTCATGACAACAAACCCATTTGGAACATCTGCGGCTGCCGCAAGAGTCAGCGAATGGCACAAACGTCTGGCTTCACTAGAGGATCGCACCAACCTCGAAATACCAGCATGCGAGGCATTACCACCTGGTGCGAATCAGGAATGGACCATCTGGGAGACGCTGAAACACCTACGAACGGCGATGGACAGGTCACGTGTAAACATGCTAAAGTGGGGCTAGGACAACCTGTGACTGAGTCGAGATCAACGAAGACCATGAACTAAGACTAGACGAAATGTGCTCCCCGACAGATCTCGCAGCCGCATTTGACATAGCAATCGCGTGTGTGCGGTTTTGGAGAGACGCGATACGAAGATGAACCGCAACACATGTGTATGTGGTATTAATAGTGTATGTGTGTTATACTGTTGACGTCGGAGCTAAATAAAACGTGGTGTATAAAGTAATAATGTGACTTATGTAAAACGATGATCATGTTCAAGCCACACACTAGTAACCCTTTATTGAATGAAAAACTGAATTTATTATTCAACTGCTTAATCTGTGTATATAAAGAGTCAAATATGTTGCCCACTAAAATTGGTTTTGGGCTTCCCACTTAGAACATACCCTAAATAAAAATACTATAATTGACCAGGTGTCTGTGGCAGGAAAGGCTATTTTGTAGCATCTTACTGAATCGGCAGCACTTAAGTGGAATCCATCTGAAAAGGAGGCCTAAAGAAACTCTGTAAAGAACCTTCTTAGGAGAGAGAAAGGTTGTAAACATCGACACAATAGACACGATTCACCAGAGTATCTAGGGTTTAGTTTACCATGCCTCCATGTAGTGGCTTGCATAGACGCAGTCAACCAAATGGGGCAATTACCCCCAGTAAAAAAAACCACTACGCCACTAGTTGTTATATTTTGGGTAACCTCTCACACTTCCCAACAGTGGTGCCCATCTCCATATCATATGGTTGGTGGCCTCGACAAGGGACTCAGCAAACTATAGGGGTCAGACCACAGTTGACCTTCCTGTTTATTGTTTCACGAATGTAGGGGGTATTAAATTGTGATACGTGAAATAAAAAAATTCATATGATGTGACACAAATGCAGTTGAGCATGTTCACAGGCTTCTTTGTAGAAGCTATTGGCTGTGAAATATTGCATTTTTTTTACAGACAGAGGGGTTTATGGGAGTTTTTCTGTCTGCCATGGGCTCCGTGGGCGCACGAATACATGGCTATTTTGTAAACATTGCCAGGCATCGCGTTTTAAAAGAGCTGGAAGTATGTGATTTTGACAAAACTTGGTCAGCATGTCAGCGAGATGATGGCAGTTGCTGTGACAAAATTTATGAATTTTTGATATGGTAAGGTTTTCTTATCAGACAAAACGTTAACATGGCCACCAATGCAATTTTGTACTGTGGTCTGACCTCTATACCGCGTGGTGGAAGCACACCACAATCCAGTCCAAGCATTCGCGAGCGCTTTACTAATTGTTGTTTGAATTTTTTGGTGATAATATGTTGCAACCAAAAATGGAGGTTGAATTTTTCAGCAACTGAGAGAAGCAGTGTATCGTGGAGAATGGAAGACGTTTGAATAAAATAATCGGACGTGGTCGTAAAGTGAGATGTTTGACTATTCCCAGAGGCAAATGAGCATGCGCACATTCCCCAACTGTGGCGCCACTCAGACTCAGCATATCACCACAGCCACAACTTGATTTTAAATTCAAAATGGACAGTTGCGAAGTGGTGAGTTGTTTGTGTGACGTAGACAACTAGCTCTGTTGTAATTGGACCAATCGGACAAGTGTGATTATTAAGTTATAACGGCATTTCGGAACTACATTTGCTGACGGCATTGTTTCGGATGCGTGAATTAACGTGAAATGACCCACCAGTGGCGCCACTCAAGATATCACCACTGCCACAACTTGATTATGAATTCAAAATGAACAGTTGCGGAGTGGTTTAAAGAAATGGTTGCCTGGGCACCGCCATTGTTGTTTACAACTTGTGTCATTGCAACAGACAATTGAGCAACGTAACATGGTTTCAAACGAAAAGCGAACGTTATTGTTTTTGTAGACACGTTTTCAATACAGACACTATACACACTTGTTTGCAATTAAAACTGAGTTTACCAAATGAAACAAAGACGTGCAAAAACTACACATCAAATATAAGTTGTGACAGCGGTGAAATAGTTAGTGGCGTCACTGATGGGGAGTTTGTATTTCAACACTGCCACACCTTACATTTGATGTGCAGATTCTGCACATTTTTAGATCATTCGGTATGCTCCTATTTTTTCTCAAGAAATGTCTCACTTTCAATAATTGAAAGTGAGACATTTCTTGAAAAAAATTAGTAATATTATTATTATTGCATACAGTTATGGATATTGGGTATATTGACAATGTGCCTAGATGCACAATGACGTTTATTTTTGCTTGAAACTATTTTGCCTGTTGCAATGACGTAACCACTCAACCAATGCTTTATATCACTTCGCAACTGTCTCTTTTGAATTTATAATCAAGTTGTGCAGTGGCGGTATGCCGAGTGGCGTCACTGTTGGGGAGTGTGATAATTTGTATTGGTAGTTTTTTGTGACATGTTACAACTTGCCCGTGTCTCCCCTGCCAATTTATAGTTATATCACACGCCTAATGATTTTAACAAATTCAAACTTGGTGACTAAGTTCTCTATCGCGATGACTGCGTCAAAACACAAACAATATTTCCGTCGTTATCGGCCTTATCGCTCGCGCCTTTTTGTTCGCGTCGTAACGTAAACAAATAGTTCCGTCGGGATTGCACGCATTTCTATTATGAAATTATAACTGCACCTCTTTATTGGATAGAACATATTGATTGCGTCTATATAATAAAGTAGTTTGTGACTCTGTCTGCCTGCCTGCCTGTCACTCTGTCTGTCTTTTCCTTCATATCTCCGTCAGTTTTGCATGTATGGGCCTGAAACTGTGTAGGCATGCCTAAGGGCCTATGGTGTAGGCATGCCTGTGGGCCTATAGTGATAATTCGTTCATTAAAAATATTCGAAATTCCCAGATGGTATTACAATAGTTACGTGCAATTGTTAGCGAAAATGCCATTGGCATTGCACTGCCAAAACTTGACTGGGTAGTGCAAGGAGGCATAAAGTTCTTGCCTTTTCTCCCGTGCAATGCCGGGCAGTTGGGCCAGTGTGTAATAAGATATATAATATGTCTGCTATTTTGACAACGAACCTACTCGCGGGAGCATGATTTTTCACCAATTCGGCCAATGCACAACCAGGGATGTAACAAGTAGACACTTTTTTACTTGAGTAAAAGTAGAAGTAGATCCTGAAAAATCTACTTCGTTACAAGTGCAAAGTAAAAAAAACTACTCAAGTAAAGTAACGAGGTAGATCTACTTCGTTACTTACCGGCTCTGTGCACAACATCTGTAGTACATGTGTTTGTTGATGAGACAGGTTTTTGGAAATTTGGACATCCGTTGCATTCTACTTTATGTTTTCTGCCATCCATAAAGTTGGGCTCTGTGATATCCAGAACATATCGCTTCTATCAGTCATTTGTGCCAGCATTCGCTCAAATCTACAACGAACAGCTCTTAAATAGGCATGAGCAGTCACAAGCGAACACAATAACGGCAGAAGAGTGACTGGCTTTACTGATTTTACCACTTTTTGTGTATGATCTTTATGAGCAGATGCAGCCACATGCTTCCGTATTTATGTTACATGTAAATTTATCAAATTGTATTTATCATTTTGGTGCGTTGTTGGAAAGGTTTTATGTATAAAGCTCTACGCAGTGTATCATATCTTATATATAGGGACATTGAATTGTTTTATGACATATTTCTGTATATTCAGATTCTGATGAGCATTCGCATGACAAGTCTTAGAGTGTTAATGCTGCACGTGTCGTGGCTGTTGCGTTGACGGCATTCGATCAACTGAAGTAATAATATAGACATACTTAACGTGGCGTGTCAAGACGTCAGTTTGGTTGTTGGAAGGATAGTTTATACGGAGTACTTGAACAATGCTGGCTGGTGACTTCATCGACCCTAATGATGAGATGGAAAATCTTCTGAAGCGATTGGCCACATTCAGCGCTTTGCCTGAGTCTGCACCATTGTGTCCACCTATAGTGTCAAAGGCGGGGTTTTATTACCCTGGAGAAGGGGGCACTGTGACGTGTTACAGTTGTGGACTGCGTCTGAACCTCTCGGATGCTGGCATCCATCTTATGGCTGTTCACAGACAACTCTCTCCAGGTTGTCAGTGCGTTGTCACACATCAGTCTACCCCAATGGAGGAAGACACCGCAACAGAACGGATGTCCATCGATGAAGTTGAATCACAAGCTGAAGTCAGGGATAACGCAATGGTAGTGCAGCCCGTTTTAACGGGGGCCACTGCATCACCGACGGAGGCCAGTACTGCAGCGTCACCACACGGACAACGCAGTCATAATATGAGTCGCTCTCAAAGACGTAGCCATAACAGAAGGCAGGACCACTACACTTCTCCTGCGACTTATGTTGGAAATGATTGGCCTATGCATCACCGCAATGTCTCGCCAGTTCCAGTGCTCAATCCTATTATATCTTACGGAGATCAAGTAAATCCTACAGATATGCTGGAAATCAACAGTCTCCCACTTGCAAATTCTGTATTAGTAAACAATGATAGCCCCAGGCGCATGATGGAGAGGATAAACAATAACGACCCCTCTGTGCTGGACGAAATGAGATATGAAAGACGTCGTTTGGTCACTTACGCCAACTGGCCAAGAGACACCAACATTGAGCCTGAAGCCCTAGCCCAAGCAGGACTGTTCTACATCTGCCGGGCTGACCGTGTCAAGTGTGCCTTCTGCTACGGCATCCTGCGCAACTGGGAGCCATCTGAGGAGCCAATGACAAAACATCGCCGTCTTTTCCCGAGGTGCCCCTTCCTTCGTGATCCCCGGACTGCAGGGAATGTAGCAACTGGTGAGGAGCCGACACCAGAACAGATATTGGTGAGTAGATGTTTCACATTTAACACGTGTAACATGTTTACTCACGCAGAACATGGACGTAAAATATAAAATGAGAAATACTGTTCTTGATACAGCCATAAAATAAAAAGGACTACCAAGGACTACCAATTAGTGCTACTTGAAGGTTTTAGAGCCGTGTGGGTTTTCCTGTTTCAAAGGGTAATAACATCATTGGGTTGATTAGGAGGAATGTAGCATAAATAAAAAATAGCTAATTACACCTGTTTAGAAACACAATTTGCAAATACAGTATATATCAGAAGGGCGGGTTACATATACATGAAGAATTGTTGAACTCTCGATAAGTCAATGTCGTCCTTGTCCACCGGTTGGGTTGTTTGCTTTGGATTGCAATGTTGTTAAATCTTGTTAAACTGTACGCTGCATGTATTGAAATAATTACTATATTTCAGAACATTACCAGCTATACACCAAACAGTTACCGTGACAGAGAACTCGGCATACAAACAGCTCGTCCCAAACACCCCTCTTTGGTATTGGAGGCAACGCGACTGGCCTCCTTTGACAGGTGGCCGCAAGACAATCCTGTGTCTCCGGACAGACTTGCGCGTGCTGGATTCTATTACACAGGTAATGAGGACACAACGGTTGGTACTGTAGCAGTATTTTTTTTTAATTCCTCACCATGTTTTTAAATAGTGATACTTTCCAGTCTAGATTAATTAGTTGCAGTTAGATGGTCGTGCCGTTTTGTTGTGCTGCTCGCACGCACGCATGCACGCACGCATGCATGCACGCACGCATACGTTGTTATCCGACACGATATTGTTATGTAGAGAATATGGATACAAAGAATAAGCAATGTATTAACTACGACATGTGCTTTCCAGCACTGCGTGTTTTAATCTTATATTCCATAATATATGTTGCCGTATAGATTCACTATCCAAAATGTACCAGAGAGGAAACAAGGAATAATATTATAAATTGCCAAGTGCAAGCGAGGGTGAAAATGTTACCATATATAATTATATCACTACATCGGCTTCTTAGCTTTTTCTTGATGTGAGAATGTTTTTGTGAGTGTTTTCTACAGTAACTGTGATTCATAAGAGTATGTTCTCCAAGGCGCTCTACTCTAACTGTGGTGTAATCGTCTTATATGTTCCACCAGGTGAGTCTGATGAAGTGTGCTGCTTCTTCTGTGATGGTCATCTAGTCGGATGGCAATCAGGCGAGGATCCCATGACGAAGCATCGTCATTTGTACCCACACTGTGGCTTTGTGAGACTAACTGGCCCAATTGATGAGGTGGGCACGTGACACAATTACAGTATAGTAGTAGAGCCTTTCTTCAAACATGACGTAATTAACACAATACAAAATACTTCTATTGCGCTAAATCCTCTGGAGACCCAAGCTGGGCAGCGCACCAAAACAAAAGGGGTTAAGCAGTTCACAATCGATAAGCAGTTCCAGTTGTAAACATTGGATTGGTACGCTGGGGAGCTATGGAGGATAAGCAAGTTTAAACAGGTGGGTTTTTAGTTTACAGCGAAATGTTGTTTTATAATTAAGACGATATTATGGGTAATGACCAAACGATTGTGTTTCGTTCATTAAAATTATAACAAATTATAACATACAAATTATAACATATTGACCGTTGAGATGTGTTTTGAAGAACTAAAAAATTTTTTAGTGGTTGTATGTTTAATTTTAATGTTTTGGAACGAATATTGTGTTTACGTTTCGTGCAGAGATAACGTAATTTTATGGGTGTTAATGCTATGCTGGTCACGTGATCCCGTGATGACCTGACCCAGTACACTATGTCCACATACTCGACTTGTGTTGGAAATTGTCGAGAACTGTTCCCGAATGTTCTGAACTACAAGGTCATTATTTGTAAAGAAATAACGGACTCTGTATCTTTAAAGTGGTCAACGAACGATGTAGAGGGAAATGCAACGTTAAAATAATACCATATGTCAGTATGATGGATCTGTATTGTTCAAGGCATTATGCTTTTGGGATTCTGTAGCGTATTGTTTTTTTTTATTTTAGTAGTTATAGAGTAATTGCAGGAGCCATATATCGAAATGATTTAATATGAATGTATCACTGTTGTTATACTGTTGCAGCCGAATGCAGCGAATGCAGCAAATGCAGCTGCTGAAGAATCTGTCCCCGATACTGGTACATTTGTTTTTATTCATATTGCATAATATGCATGTGTATAGTTTGCCACTTTTGGTGGCATAAGCGTGCATCTGCTTTCTGGGCGTTAAAAATCTATCACTCTCACAATGTCTTTGCCTTATTTCGCGGCGATGACCTATCGCCGTTGCGATGACCTATCGCCGTTAAATAATATTACATTCAAGTTGAAGAATGCATTGCATATAGTCTTTATGTTGTCCTTTTTGTAGACATTAAACATATTGGTAGGAGATGGGATTGGTGGGAGATGGGATTGGTGGGAGATGGGATTGGTGGGAGGTGGGAGATGGGATTGGTGGGAGATGGGATTGGTGGGAGGTGAGATTGGTGGGAGATGGGATTGGTGGGAGATGGGATTGGTGGGAGGTGGGATTGGTGTGTGGTGGGATTGGTGGGAGATGGGGTTGGTGGGGGAGGTGGGATTGGTGGGTGGTAGGAGGTTGATTCTCAAAAATGGTGGGAGGTTATCCCAAACACCTCCTCATCTTAACTTGTGTGTAATTTGCGTTTGTTGCTAGGTGCATCATCATCCATGAAATGTACGGTGTGCAAGACTGCCGACAAAAACACTGTTTTTCTTCCGTGCGGCCATCTCGCCTGTTGCACAAACTGTGCCAGATCTCGCACCATTTGCCCCGTCTGTCGATCTACCTTGAAGGGATTTACCCAAGCTTTTTTGTCTTAGCTATGGTGATTTTTTTATTATCATAGATACGATGATTTCTTTGGGTAGGCAGTATGTTAAAAAAGTTTGCACTTTGCTTATGTATTTTTGAGACCACATAAAAATAATATGCACAGTGCACCATATTAATTATTAATTTCCCCTTTATCATTTTTTTTTATCTATATTTTATCTACTAATTATTAAGCCCGAAACAAAGGCGAACCAAATGTATCCCAAGCATTGAGTTCTGCTTATGACGTGACATTGTTGACGGGAGTGGTCAACGGAGGCAGGGGTCGGTGTTGACGGGAATGTAAAGTGGTCAACGGAGGCAGGGGTCGGTGTTGACGGGAGTGTAAAGTGGTCAACGGAGGCAGGGGTCGGTATTGGTATCTGCAACGATGAAGAGGAAAACAGGACAAAATGAGGACTGCCACAGGAGTGACACTAACATACCAGAAAGGACTTTGGGATCGTATGGAACATGAGCGATGACACGTTAGTATACTCTTTTCCTATTGTGTGACTGGCCTTTTGTTGGCAATAATGTTGTTTCCTAAATATTGCCGAGTTTTGTGTGTATGTTGTGTTGTACCTTGGTTGTGTGTATGTTGTGTTGTCCTGGTTGTGTGTATGTTGTGTTGTACCTTGGTTGTGTGTATGTTGTGTTGTACCTTGGTTGTGTGTATGTTGTGTTGTCCTGGTTGTGTGTATGTAGTGTTGTACCTTGGTTGTGTGTATGTTGTGTTGTCCTGGTTGTGTGTATGTAGTGTTGTACCTTGGTTGTGTGTATGTTGTGTTGCCCTGGTTGTGTGTATGTTATATTGTCCTGGTTGTGTGTATGTTGTGTTGTACCTTGGTTGTGTGTATGTTGTGTTGTACCTTGGTTGTGTGTATGTTGTGTTGTACCTTGGTTGTGTGTATGTTGTGTTGTCCTGGTTGTGTGTATGTTGTGTTGTACCTTGGTTGTGTGTATGTTGTGTTGTCCTGGTTGTGTGTATGTAGTGTTGTACCTTGGTTGTGTGTATGTTGTGTTGCCCTGGTTGTGTGTATGTTATATTGTCCTGGTTGTGTGTATGTTGTGTTGTACCTTGGTTGTGTGTATGTAGTGTTGTACCTTGGTTGTGTGTATGTTATGTTGTCCTGGTTGTGTGTATGTTATATTGTCCTGGTTGTGTGCATGTTGTGTTGCCCTGGTTGTGTGTATGTTATATTGTCCTGGTTGTGTGCATGTTGTGTTGCCCTGGTTGTGTGTATGTTATATTGTCTTGGTTGTGTGTATATTGTGTTGTCCTGGTTGTGTGTATGTTATGTTGTCCTGGTTGTGTGTACGTTGTGTTGTCCACGTGTGTTAAAATTGTTAAAACTGTTGTTCTGATCAAGCGGTAAGTTAGACAGGAAGGTAGACAGGAAGTTTTTAATGTTTGAATTTATGATACAATTTTAGTTTGTAATTTTAATATGTGTTCTATTTTGAGTAATTTAAGACTTTTGTGGTTCAGTGCGAGCATTATATTTGCTTACACTTATAATTCGGACAGGCTTCTTTTGAAGTTTCTGGATTCTATCACATTTGTAGCCCGAAGCCATTACGCCATAGTTTAAGTGTGGCAGTATCATCGTGTTGTACATTATGATCGTTACATTAATAGGTAATAACCGTTTTAGCATATTTAGAATACCAATCGTCCTTGAACACATATTTGACATTTTATCGATGTGACTTTTCCAGTTGAGTTGCTCATTAAAACTTATTCCAAGAAAATTTTATTCAAACACTCTATCAGTATTTGTGTTTTCTATTTTAGTAAAGGGAAGTCGCAACTTTTTTCTGGTTGTTTTGAAAAGCATATACTAATTTTTTTATGTTAAGAGACAATTTGTTTATTTTTTGCCATTCGCTAATTTTGTTCAGTTCAATATTGATAAAAAATTCTGCATTTCCATTTTGTTCACACGCGGAAAATGAATCTAGTGTACACGAGAGAGTGTTTTAATCATTGTACATTATAAACTTGAACTTTTGACTGACCTTGGCAAAGTCATTAATGTATATAATAATCAACAGTGGGCCTAGAATCGAACCTTGAGGTACGCCTGTTGACATATTAAGCATTTCTGATTTGTTTGAAAGGAATACACAAGAAGTTAAAAAAATGTGTATATAATGTATCCCCTACATAGCTATTCATTTAATAACATTTGAGTAATCAAAAGATGTACAATTATAAAAATACTGAATCACATGTAATTCAAATACCTACATTTATAAGGAGTAGAGCCCTATTATTTACATAGTCAATAAACATGATACATAAAAAATTATTTAAATATGTATTTTGTTAGTTCATCAATTAGCAATAGTAACAGTAACTATATTATGTTATGCAGAGTAACTATGGCTGATGAAGAGAAGAACTATCCATAACCAGACGCAGAAGCCCCAGACATCCAACATCTCTCTGACCTGGATTATTTAACAAGATTGGAGACCCTTCCTTATGCCGATGACATCGCCCTGTTCGCTGACACGATACAAGAAGCAGAACTTTTACTTCATAAAGTGGAAAGTGATTCCAAATCTACTGGACTATTTCTCAACCCTAGCAAAACAAAGTACATCCATATCAACCCGTCTGCTAACGATAACGTTCACTCATCAGATGGGAGTCAAATTGAGAAAGTATAGGATTTTAAATATCTTGGATCCTACACAAACTCACAACATGACATCCAGTGTATAAAAGCCCAGGCATAGGCGGCAGTTCACGTCTTTGACAAAGCTTGGAGAGCGCCCATGTGCGGACTCACCAAACTGAAGATTTTCAGGACGACGATTGAATCGATCCTGATATGTTATGATGCGATTCGTGGTCGCTAACACAAAGAATGCACTGGATGGCACCTATACAAGAATGCTGCACAAAACTCAAATGGCATAGGCGAAACACACGAGTCATATTACGTCTGCCACCAAAACATGCATTAAACAATAATAAATGTACTTTATTTGTTACATTTTAACAATCCCGTATTTTATAAAGATTGTTTTTTATCTTCAGTTATACGAAGAATTGTAAATAAGTTATTATTATGTTATTATCCCTGCCGGTCGGTCGGCTAAAATGTGCGAAAATGTGAAGGGTTCCACTTTGTTCGAACATTAGAGCAGCCATTAAATATAGTATTTATATATCATGATATACGTCGTGACAGAAGTGGAGGATAAGATGATTCTGCAATTTGTTTTGTTTTAATGTTGCACGTTCGTCTTACCGTAGTGGTGTTAATGTTGCACGTTCGTCTTACCGTAGTGGTGTTAATGTTGCACGTTCGTCTTACCGTAGTGGTGTTAATGTAGTATTTACCACATAAAATCAGCCATCATTAAATAATATCGTCTGTCTAGAGTAAGACGTTTCCCGTAAATCAATAAAACGTTTATTAAATGACCTGTATTAGACAAAATACAGTCTTAATATACTTGATTATGAGGAAAGCAGTCATAAATGATACAGCAATGTTAACTCTGGTGTACATGTGTTGCTTTTGGCCACACAATGGACTATTTATTTTTGCACGATAGTGCAATTGGACTTAATTAATTTAGATAATTTCACATAAAGACCTGTATATTACTGTAGATTATGAGGTAAACAGTAAAAAATATACTGCAATATTACATCTTGTTTGTGTTCATTATTGTAGGCATTTGGCCAAAGAAAAAAATGACACTGTTTTGCACAGCAACATAATTGGACTTAGGTATCTTTGAAAATATGAAATAAAAATTGGTATTATCAAAACGTCCTGTTATTAATTATACTTGATTATGAGGGAAATAGTAAAACATGATAGAGAAATGTTACATCTGGTGTACACCCATTGTTGTTTTGGCATTTGGCCAGAACATGTCCATAATTAAAAAGTTTTGCATTGTAATATAATTGACCTTTTGGTACCTTAAAATATGAAACACATCACATATTTTAGAACAGAGTCAAATCTTAACTATCAAATTTATCCTCACATGTCTCCTCACTATTTGCTGTCACAGACTAACTGCTACCAACACGTGTGATAAATTTAACGTCCTTGTAACTGGTAAGACAATTCCATCGACAAAGCGTTCAACATGCGGACGTATGGTTGCATCGCGGCTACACAGTTCACAGCATGCTGATTCTCGACATGTGAGGTAAGTTGTCGTAAAAGCCATGGAAGTTTGATGGTATCACTCTCTTGAACTGTTGAGGTGTTTCTATTTCTGATTGCTTATCTTAAGTGGAGTGTCATACAGGTGTGGAATTGCAGACACTGTAACAGCCGTCTCCCTCTGAGGGAGCTCGGTCCACTCTTTGTCAAATGCCGCCTTGTACTGAACACTGCCATTGGGATTGTACTTCAATGCAACAAGGTCATGGACCTGAGGATCCCCTGCTTTGTTACCTGGTCGGATACTTGTGCGGTATGTAACAAAGGAACAGTCCTTGAAGAAGCTGTGATTCAGATATTTAACACAGTAGGGATTACTTGGTCTTGCTTCTTACATGACGGTAACATAACCAGCTGGGTTGTACACATGTTTCTTCTTTAATCTGTGTTCTAGTAGGCTGTGCACAGAGTCCACCTCAGTGTGAGTGTGTCCTTTAGTGAGATACTTTTGAACAACGGTCTTTCCTGTCGTTTTGCAATAAAACGTTAATGCGTTTGACATGGTTATGTTTTTATTCTGGTATCCACATCCATCGCTGAAGATAATTATGGTGTTGACATCTTTGTTGTTCAATTAATTCTCTATGTAGTCCACTAGGCAACTTGCAAAGTTGGTAGATTGCAAGCCACCTTCCGACTCATGCCAAAAATAGCAACAAACGTTCTTCGAGGTCATGTCATGTACAGTGAAATTGTGGCAGCATAGCTTTGTTTTGTAATACACAGCACTGGCCAGGATTGCAGGAGTCAACAGGACAGCCTGCAAGTCAATTGTCAATGCCACTGTTTTCCCATCAACCAGTGCAGTTTCTTTGTCCATAGCTTTTTCAGCTCTGACCAAATCCTTCTTTAATATGTGCCCTTCGTAGGTTTCCTCGGATATATTTCCTGTTTCGTGTGCGCAGCAAATGTCGCACTGATCCTTTTTTGGGCTGAACAAAAAGACGGGTTCATTTCTTCGAAAACACAGTGCAGTAACCACTTGGAAGCATCCTTCTTGTTTTTCTCATTACACCACACTTGGTACAGTTTGTACGATGCGTTCTTGTTTTGAATGAACGGCTCCAGATAGCATTTTGTTGAGTTTGCCCTGCAGTAATGTGATGGCATGTTAGGAAGAGTACCAAGAAAGTCTTGACGTGACTCCTATTTTCCTCGTTTTCAGTTTTTTTTCTGCGGGTGTCTCTTTTCGCCTTTGGTTTGAAGAACACCATGTGCAGTTCCGGCCACCCAATGAGCCACTGTATTACTGTTCAAGCCAAATGTTTCTAAAAACATCTTTTGGCACATTTGTTTTTTGTTCCATTCACTTTCAAATGGTAGTGCAACGCTTTTTCATGTTCTCTTTTACGCTGATATGCTTTGGGCGTAACATCCACTAAGGTGGAAATGTATGGGTTTTTTTTACACCAATTTATTAGCTGCCAAAATCCATGAAAAAGCTCCTTTCTTGTGTCGTCGTCGTCTATCTCACCACATGCACGTTTTGCTGACTGCTTGCAAAACTTGAATGAACATCGTATGCCATGACTCTTTCTTTGAGCCTCTTGTTCTTTTGACGTTTCCATTCAGCTGCATTTTTCTTTCGTTTCCTTTTCCTTCAATTTCTGCTTATCGTTTTGTGAATTATTTTAACTCACTAGATATTAAATTGGCACGTTACATTTCACTTGTAAACTCACGTTTCTGATAGAGGGCCTAATCTCATAACACCGAGGCCAAACTCTGATGACCCAGCACATGCCAGTTTAGGCGAAGCGCGTGAATAATGGACTTTTATGATTTAGATTTTTTTTAAATGTCGCGTTAACATAAACGTCAATTTGCATCTATTCGCTAGGTAGGTGGCACCACATATACCTTAAGGACTTAGGTTGTTTTGCTCCTGTATCGGTATATGTTAGAGGATTATTTTTCAATGATAATATTTGTTTGACCAAAAATGGACTTACGCAGTTTTGACTCTAGGCAGACAATATGTTTGTCGCACCAATTAGTAGGCCAAGTGCTAACAAAAATGCCCCTCCCCAGGACGGGATAACTTGGTAAGGCGTTACGTTTCATTCGTGGGGTCGTAGATTAATCCCTAAAAGTTTGGCGCCCGAGGTGCAAGCCGTCTAGGAGGAAAACGTGAACAAACATACGCTAGCTCGATTATAGTTAGATAGTAGGTTGATCGACTCTAATTTACCCAGGAGAGGAGCCAATTAATTAGTCTCACATGGAATGCCATCTTATATCTAAACGACTAATTTCTTTGACCTACATAGCTTGCTTAACTTGCACGTGCTCGCAGTCATTGGGAACTTCCACCAGCTGGACAGTAGGCATCAACCCACACTAATGGTGTCAAACAGGGCGTTTTTTAATATACAAAGTGGGGGCAATGCCCCAGCCCTTTCATTTGCCCCCCCCAGTCAAACTAACTTGTCCCCCACCCCAAGCGTGTCCCCATTCTCCCTAACCAGCCTTGTATTCTTTTTGTTTTTGGACTAATGGAAGTGGTGAACAAAGCTTTGGATCTGACCGGAGGTAAAGATGGGAGAACATGATGAATGTGCCATTCCTGCCTGATGGTTGTGATCTCGGTTGTAAGATGACTGTCAGACTGCGGCAACTTCTGCCGGTCACCACGGGTTCAGTTCAAAAGGTATTAGCATATCTGGCTTGCATGAATCCACATTCTATGCAGATCGAAAGGATCGTGAGCTACCACAACCTCGTGGTCGATGGTGTGGGAATCGCCCATCGCCTAATTTGACCCGCTGTCGTCAAATTCCTGGAGAAGACCAAAAGATGCGGGTCTCCAGATTAGGACATCTATGGGCAGCGTGAATTCGTTACGAAATTCACCCGCGAAACGGGGCTCGTTTAGTCAAATTGAGACGACCGTCAAACATACTGACTAGCAAGTTGCAAGAGACGTGTCATGTTTCTATAACTACTGCATGTGTTTGTAATAAAAATATGTGTAACATTTATTTTCATACCGAGATGCAGTCGTCAGTGTACAACTATGTGGATAAAACAACACATATATAAAGCTTTAATATATTCCTAAGGGCTATGTAAATAATCAATAATAATGCGTAAACTGCCATTTTTAACCATTAGGGGTGCCATTTTAGGACATTGCCCCCGACCCCCAGCGAAAATTCAGTAAAATACGCCCTGGTGTCAAAACATTACGTTTTATTAGTAGACAATCTTGAATTGTTGTCTGCACAAACAAGTGTTAACGATTACCAACTGGGTACATCATCGTAGTCTACGATGTACTTACGACGTAGATAATAAGGGATGTAATGGATATAAGCGGTTCCTATATCATGTTATGAAAATAAGAATTGCGTACGATTGATTTAAAACTGGAAAAAAATGGGGATGGAAAAATTGCAGACAAATAACCTTTTTAATGTATCACAATAAAATAGAAAACAAATTTCAACTATATTTTGGATAAATCAATTTGGCAATGACGCAGTGGCTATATGATTTGGTACTCGCCGTCTTTTGGGTGATACTCTAAAATATCCTTTTTTGGCTAATGTCTAAGTGGGGGGAGATAAAAGATCCAATTTCAAATAAGGGTCAAATGGTTAAATAAAACACTTCTTTGAAAATTGTAAATATATTCAGGCTCTTCAGAAAGATTTTCTTATACTTACGTTACATCACTGCCGTGTGTATGACTGTCTAACTTGCACACAGAGTCATACAGCTGTGTGTGTTCTGCCCATAAGAAACAGTGACATTACCCCCATACACTACCACCCTAGGACATTAGCCCACCGGACAATACCCCCTGCGGTAGGACAATACCCCCACTAGGACAATATCATAACTGCCTATTAAAAGTGGACATTTAGGTAAATGTAAAGATTGAATGTAAAGATCTGTGGTCGAAATTAAATGGTGGATGTTATCATAATGAGAAGTCCTGGGCTGAGGTCCAAGCGGATAGTTTTAGTTTTGAGTATAGGGGATGTGCGAAGATGAAGGGACTAGAGGTGGAGATGGAACAGCTGAGGTAGCTCGTTGTTGCATTTGTGGGAAGGGAAGAGGTGGGTTGTGCCAGTGGTTCCGGTGGGGGGACAGTGGGTGATAAAGTGGGGGAAGGTGATGAGAGAGATACTAGGGAAAGCTCACCTCAGCCTGGGAGGAGACAGGAGACTGAAGCGAAGGAGACGGGAGTGAAGGCGACGGGAGCGAAGGCACCAGGAGCACAAGATAGCCAAGAGACGGGAGGGAAAGGTTAAGTGTTGATGGGCGAGAGGGAGATGGACAACATTCTGCCAGGTGACACGACTGCAGGACATAATGCGACAAAAATAATCCGATGCAAGAGCTACTCTGAGGTAGTGATAGAGGGAGTGAGGAGGAGTGCGAGGGTGTTTGTGGGGGACTCGATAGTCGGGAAGACCGACAGAGCCCTAAACAAGGGGACGACGTGGTGGTTTGCTTTCCAGGGGAAAAAATAGAGGCCATCACAGAGAGGGTGGGCAAAATCGTGGGCCCGGGCAAGGGAGGTTCTATTTTAGTATACGTAGGGACTAACAATGCAAAGAGGACGGGTACAACTGCCATAGTTAGGAAACACAGGCAGTTACTTAGAAGAGCTAAGCAGACACGGGTTGAGCAGATAATTATGTCGGGTATTCTACCGGTAATGGGAAGCATGGGACAGGGATATCGAAATTGCTGGAGGATGGCAATTGACACGTTAGTTCAGCAGCTATGTAGGGAAGAGGAAGTTGGATTTGTGGGGATGTTTTGTTGGGTGGGCTGACATATACATGAGGGGTGGGCTTCATCTTAGTGGAAATGGAGCAGCAGCGTTTACTGATTAACTATCAGCAGCAGTCGACAGTGGCATGGAAAGCATAAAACATATATTTTTGGTAGCAAACATTGTTTAAACTAAAAGCAAGGGGTGGGTTACTTAGAGGTGCCTCAAACAGGACAAGAGGCCACGGGCACATACAATAGAAATCTCTAGAGAGCAGAGCAGGTGAGGACCAACACTCAACACGTGCTAGAACCAACCATGGGAGAGAATGTATTAGATTTATATTTATCATCACAAAATGAATTAGTGGACTATGTTGAAATACATGAGCCATTGGGTAACAGTCATCGTAATCAAATACATTTTGACATCAAAGTAAAATCAGAAAGTACAAATAAAAAAATACAGGAGAAACGTCCACAAAGGTAACTACAAAGATATGAAAAAATACTTAGCAAAGCTAGATTGGGATAACATGCTGAGGAATAAGACCGCAATTGAATGTTGGAACATTCTAAAATATGAAATTGAGAGTATCATTGATCAATTTGTTCCCTTGAATAAACAAGGAACACGGTCTAGAAAGAAACACTTGTCAAAATAAGCTAAATGAAAAATAGTGTAAAAGCAAACTAATTGGAGGGTTTATAAGCGTATCAGAAAGGATGAAAACTACACAAATTACAAAGAGGCACTTAAAGCAGCTACGACTGAAATTAGACAATCTAAAAGACGATATGAGCAAAAATTTCCATGTAATATAAAAATGACAGCAAGAGTTTTTATGCATATGTCAGGAGTAAACAAAACGTACGAGTCAAGGTTGGACCACTAGAAGACAGTGCTGGAAATATAATATCACAAGGTTTTTTAATGGCAGAAGACCTAAATGGATACTTCAATTCAGTGTTTACCAGAGAGAATATTAGTTCATTATCAGTTCCAGATGCAAAATTTCAGGAGGCTAAATCGAAATATTTAGGGTAGTTAATTGTAACTCCAGAAATGGTAGCTAAGAAAATAAAGGCAATGAAGGACATTAAATCACTTGGGAGTGGAACGAAAAATTTCCTCCAAAACTACTAATGGAAATAGTAGAACAAATTAGTATACAACTTGCAAGAGTGTTCAACTTGTCATTAAAAGAGGGAGTGGTTCCTTTTGAATGGAAAGAAGATTATACCATTATTTAAAAAAGGTTCGAGAAATAAGTCAAACAATTACAGACCAGTGAGTTTAACGTCAGTGATTTGTAAATTATTATAAAGGTTAATTAAAGACCATTATGGGGGACAACTTTGTTAGGTATAAATTATTAAATCCATCTCAACATGGATTCCTAAAAGCGAGGTCATGCTTAACAAATATGATCACCATATACTTAAATTTTCAGAAAGCTTTTGACAAAGTGCCACGTCAAAGATTACTATTTAAATTAAAAGCCCATGGTATCGGGGATAGCATAACTGACTGGATAGAACAATGGCTGACTGACAGAAGACAACGAGTTGTAGTAGATGGAGAAGTTTCAAATTGGAAATCGGTTTTGAGTGGGGAACCTCAAGGATCAGTATTAGGACTTATATTATTCTTAATTTATATCAATGACTTGGACGACAGTATAACAAGTAACGTATTGAAATTTGTGGATGACACAAAACTGTTTAGAAAGGTTAATACTGATGGTGATAAACAACATTTACAAAACGATCTAGACAGATTAGTGAAATGGTCTGAGAAATGGCAGATGTTGTTCAATTTTGGGAAATGTAAATGCCTACATACAGGACATGGGAACTTGAATGTAAACTATAAAATGGGAGATACTGTTCTGGGTACTACTGTAAAAGAAAAGGACTTAGGAGTTACAATAAGCGCTGATATGAAAGTTTCAGAGCAGTGTGGTATTGCAGCTTCAAAGGGTAATAAAATTCTTGGATTGATTAGAAGAAACATAACATACAAGGGAAAAAAGTTAATTATACCTCTTTATAAAGCAATAGTTAGACCTCATTTAGAATACTGTATACAAGCAAGGAGACCATATCGTAAGAAGGATATAGATACGCTTGAACGCATACAAAGGAGAGCAACTAAAATGATTCCAGAACTGAGAGACCTTAGTTATGAAGAACGCCTGAAAGAATGTGGTTTAACAACTCTAGAGACAAGGAGGTTAAGAGGAGATCAGTTTGAATTTTTTAAGATATTGAATGGGTATGAAAATATTGATAGAAATATGTTTTTCTCACTCAAGTATCTGTTGTGTTCTTTAGTTTGCTCAGATTTATTCAGATGGACAACGATTCAACTTCCGAATTTAATATTTCAGTGTTTACCATTTTATTTCCAATTTCCCAGCACCCCTCGGTTCCGTTACCGGAGTTTACGATCATCCGTACACACGATTTTCGCTATACGACATCCCTCATTTTCCTAGATTACATCTAAAAAACTTCTAACTATATTAACTCGATGAGGACACTTAAAGCGTTGTGTGAGAACATGATACAGTTCGTGTTGAAGCATAGCACAGTCTGTATTCGTTTCACTGTCTCTGTCTCGTAAGTCTTGATCTACCATCGGGCTGGATCCGAGGTCGAGTAGCCTCGTAGCTTGCGATTGTACAGTAGCTCGGCTGGAGTTCGACCAGTTGTGTTGTGTGGCAGACTTCGGTCCTGTGTTACGTACTTCCGTACTTCGGTCCTGTGTTACGTACTTCCGTACTTCGGTCCTGTGTTACGTACTTCCGCAGCTCCTTCGTCCGTGGCTTCCCTTCAGCTTGTGCAATCCTGATGCGTTTTAGCAGTGAAGCATTTTGGCCCTCATTTGCCTGTGCCCACTTTGCAGTTACTTTCAGGTGCGTTATGTTGTTTTCGACGCAGTAGGCCTCAAACTCTTTGTATTTGAATTATGGGCCGTTGTCAGATTTTATGGTAACTGGCAAACCATGTCGGCTGAAGGTCTCGTCAAGGCTGTCAATCACCTTTTCTGCTGTAGTAGCAGAACATCGACTTCATAGGATCTGGTGAAATAGTTTACTACCACCAGCAGCGAATGGCCTGATGGGAGCGGTCCCATCAAATATGTTGCGATGTCGATCCATGGCCCGTCAGGTAGTGGAGTTGGATTCATTGGCTCCGGCGGATCTGGCCTCGCCACCAACTGACATCCATAGCACGTTCGGCAGTGTCGCTCCGTTGCCCGATCCATTCCTGGCCGCCACACTTTGCAGCATAGCATGGTCTCCCGTTCAGCCAGAATCTTCTCTTGCTCGATTCTCACCCGGTCTGTATCAAAGGCTTCACTTGGAGGCTGCGAAGTTTGCCATGGAAAGTCATTCTGTTCATTCTGTCTAATGTTCGATCCTCTTTCTGTTGTCGTTTCTTGTCCTCCTCAGCCTGCTTTCGAATCTCATCCAGCCTTCGCTGATGAACCTCTTCCTTCTCGGCCAACTATCTTCGCCTTTCTTCCTCCAGCTGCTGAGACTTCCTCAATTCTTCCTCGTGCTTCATGCGGATGCGCTGTTGCTCAGCCTCGTATAGTTGCTGTCGTTTCTTCTCCTGCTCTGCGTCTCATCGCTCCATCCGTCTCTTCTCTTCCTCCAAGTCTAACATCGTCCGCTCTGTCGGACTGCGACGCAGTGGACTAGATGAACTCAGCGTACTCTGCATGTCCAGCGTGACCCTGGCCTCAATACTGGCCACTGTGGAGCTGTGGACACTGTCTGTGGACCGGGAACTGCATTGGTCTTGATAGATGCCCTTCTCGTCATCATGACAACAGTCGTGATTATTTGTGATGTGACGACCTGCCTGTTCATCACGCTCTAAGTTTGCGATGATCTCCACCTCTCGCTGCTCATAGTCATACGCAGATCGGTGGTCGAAAATGTTCTCCGACGGAGACTATTCTACTATTGTATGATGAATATGAAGAACTATCTCTGTCGTGAGTAGTGATCTCTAGTGGCTGCCACATGTTCTCCTGTGGGCATGTGTCGGCGACACTGCGTAGATCCTTGAGGACACTGTCAGACGTTTCTATTCCCCCCCACTCATACTTCTCCTTCTGTTCTTTGTCTGTCTGCAGCGAGTGGTACTCCTCAGAGTTTTCGAGTCCCAGGAACTGCGACTTCCTACGAAGGATGTCTGTGCGTACACATCCCGTCTTGGGGGTCACTGGACCTCCCCCCCCCTCCCTCCCTCCCTCCCTCCCTCCCTCAGCTGTTGTTCTGGTTGCTGCTCATGATGTTCATCTTCTAGCTTCTGTTCCCATTATAGCTGTCCCCACTTGAGATCGATTTTGCTGAACACCTTTTGTTTCGTTCATGTTCTGCAGTAGTTCTGCAGAACAGTACTAATGTTGGCACAATGACAACAGGATTCAGCCATGGCGTGGGGCCGTCAACTTCTTCGATGTATGCGTTCAAGCGTATCTATATCGTTCTTACGATATGGTCTCCACGCTTGTAAGCAGTATTCTAAATGAGGTCTAAGTATTGCTTTATACAGAGGTATGATTAGCTTTATTCCTTGTATGTATGTTTCTCCTAATCAACCCAAGAATTTGATTAACCTTTGAAGCTGCAATACCACACTGTTATGAAACTTTCATATCAGCACTTATTGTTATTCCTAAGTCCATTTCTTATACAGTAGTACCTAGAACAGTATCTCCCATATTATTGTTTATAACCAAGTTCCTGTGTCCTGTATGCAGGCATTTTCATTTCCCAAAATTTAATAACATCTGCCATTTTTCAGACTATTTAACTAATTTGTCTAGATCGTTTTGTAATTGTTGTTTATCACGTTAATTGCTTGTTATATTTTCATCCAAGTCAGGCCCGTAGCAGATTTTCACGGGGGGGGGGTAATTTTTCCCAATACAGAATACAGGGGGCGCCACAACTTCATGCGGGGACATTTCTTAATCGACTCCAGGAGGACGCCACAAGTTTACACGGGTTTCATATTTTCCCAAACAAACAAGTTCACATGGGGGGGATCAAATTTATCCAACACAGAGGGTGCCACAAGTACTGTGCACAAAGCATTGTCTACATATTAAATTGTTTAATAAAATAACACAAAAGTAAAACTTATTAATTCATTTAATTGTGCATTGAGATTGAAAGAAAGATACACATATATACACAGCGCACGCACGGCGCCCGCATGGTGCATGCACGCACACACACACACACACAAACACTCACTCACTCACTCACTCACTCACTCACTCACACACACACTCACTCATTCACTCACATGCATACATTTCCTGGGTGAATTATATATTTAAAAAAAAATTAATTTAGAAAATATTTTATGAATATTGTGAATTATGAAAAGCGCAGTCACATGTCAAGGTCAAAAATGCAAGCCTTTATGCAGTAAGAGGGAGACTGAGGGGCACATCATGCTAGTTTAGACCAGTATCAATTAAAGAAAGCTAGCAGTACAAAATGCTGGTTTTATGTCTTGCTGTATACACACACGTTTGTCTGCACTATGCTTTGCAATTAACTAGAAAAGTTAATTAATTAAATTATAGTTAACTAATAAATTCTCAAACTAAATTACATCAACCTCAGACATTTCTAATGTCAATAAAATAAAATAAAATTAAAGTCACACATTTCTCAGGTCAATTAAATTAACAATTAATTTTATTCAATTAACTATTAAATCATGTGTTGGTAGTAATGTTTACATTTTTAAAACAGCTCTAAAAGCAAAAGACTTATAACAGAACTGTGTTTTGTAACTTCATGGGACATTTTATCACATTTTAAAAGTTGTTCTGGTTGAAGATTTGCAGGTGTGGGGTTTCCTCCTATATTCAACCACCAAATTAATAAAACCGGGCAACTACATACATCATTTCTATGCACCAAGTTGCAACTTATGCAGTGTTTTATACTAAATCATTAAGTTTCCCCATTACACACTAGCATTTAAATATGTATACATTATTTGTTATGCATCACTAGAATTGGCATGTTTTAATTTAAGTTGGCGCTGTACAAAGATCCCAAATTGAAGCTATATTACCTTTTTCTACATCTCCCCATTAATGGTTATAATGTACACATTAAAAAATTATAGATGCATAGGTCTAATGGACCCATAGGCCCACTTGGCTGCAAGCTGCCAGCTCCAAATGTTTACTTTAAACAGAGATTTGCTGAAGCTAAGGTTAGCCATCAACTTATCACCGCTAAGATTAGCCATCAACTTATCACCACCAGAAGACATTCTAGGCCTTCCCTCCATTTCACAGGTGCCTGAAGTATCAGCCCACCCCTGGTGATCTCCCTTCCATTCACACATGCCTGAACCTAATTTCTCATTAGTGACCGGAATGGTGATTGCAGGCCTTCTGAAAACACCTGGATAACATGGCTGTGAACTATCCAGTAAAATCAACTTTAAATTAGCACTTAACTTTTGGAAAAGTTAATTAATTAAACGAAATGAAATTAGCCTTTCTATAAACGTTAAGTAATTAAATTAAATTAACTAGAGTTAATTCAATTAACAAATTAAAAGTGCTTAATCAATTCAGTCTCATTTTAAATTAAGTTTGCGAAAAACTAAACCTACCTAGTATCCACTACAACATGTTAGCTCGTTGTTGCAACTTTTGTATGTAGTTTTTGTGAAATCGTCAGAAAAACTATTAAATCAGTTAACTGATTAGACCCCACAACGGCCGCGGCCGGCCGCTCTGTGCAGTCCTGGAACGGCAGCCGCCGGCCGCATACAGGACCCTCTATTAAAAAAAATCCTGGCGAATACCTACTGAACTAAACGCTACCAAATTTTGCCACACCCTAGCGGATACATTTTGCAACAACAACAGCTTGTTACGTGCATGTGTTGCCCTTTCGGAAATCTTGATTTTCATCAGTTTTGTTCACGCTATCTCGAAAAAATTTATTTCTATATTTGTCATGATAAAATATGGTGTAACTTGAAAAATAACCGTCAGAATTTGATAATGTTTTCAGTGGTGCAAAGCTAACACATATAGCTACATTTTCTTCGCTGAGTTGCATATGGTTATAGCATGGGATCATTGTCAAATGTCAGTCGCAACAAAAGTTTTAACAAATGTACTATTTTGTCTTTGCAAATTGTTATCAAATGTCAATATTTTATTAATATATCCTACTTCTATGTATACATGCATGTGGAGAAATTACTACTCTTCAAAATAAACACAACTTGTATTTGTCAATATTGAATAGTTTTTTTTCTACAGATTTTTGAACACAAGGAGGTAAAATCGCTCGAAATTTGCCAGAAATCCTGGGAACATGGTGGCATGTTTTAATAAAATCCTGGGGCATAATGGGTTCAAGCATTTACTGAAATTGAAATGCTGAAAAATCACGATTTTGTTCCTTGGTGAGAATTAGAAACTTTTTCATGTGATCGGCGAGAGGATGGAGGTCACACCATGATCAGCATTGACCCACACAGTTTTTACCATTTTGGATATCCACTATTTTGATCCTTACCAGATCCAATGACTAAAGTCAATTTTTACAATATTTTGAAAAAAAATAGGCATTTTTTATTAAATCGAATGTGGATGTTACATAAACTATTCACACACTACATATTTGGACACAAATGAGCCGGATTTGCGATAGACTAAATCAGTTGAGAAAGCAGTTTTAACAATTGAAATTAAGAACCCATGCCTGATGTTTTGAGTAATTGGCTTGCTAACAATTGAAATTAACCCATGCCTGATACTTTGAGTGTGTTATGAATGTGTGGAGGCCATATAGCAGACCACCATAACAAAGAGAGTAATTGACTTTCTCTGCATTGTTGCAGTGAGCAGATATTTTGTGAAACCATAACATTTTCTGCTTACAAAACTTCATGTTGTTTGAATAACAGCTTAGTGACTGTCTGTACATTGTCTACTGTTCTCTGGCTGTTACCAACTGATCACGCGTAAGGTGACTTAGTAACACATTTATAGTTACAATAAGATACTGTTTCAAACAACTCAGAGAGTTGCATAATATATAATATATTATTAGATTTGAGCCCTCCTCTAAAAAGTGTGAACCCCCAATATTATGAAGATAATATTATGTTTTAATAAATGTGAACCCCCTTTTTCAAAAACGTGAAACCGCTTCTCAAAAGCATGAACCCCTCCCTCAATATTATTTAGTATTTTTTCATAGACGTGAACCCCCCTTTCCAAAAAGATAATATTATTTTCATAAAAGTGAACCCCATTTTCCAAAAATGTGAATCCCCTTTCAAAAGCTTGAACCCCCTTCTCAAAAGCATGATAATAATATTATGAAGATAATCTTATTTTCATAAATGTGAACCCCCTTCTAAAAAGCATGAAACCTCTCTAAAGCATGAATCCCCATCTTAAAATGCATGAACCCACTAATACTATGAAAATAATGTTATGTTCATATTATTATGAAAATAATGTTATTTTCATATTATTGGAGGTTCATGCTTTTGAGAGGGAGGGGGCTCAGGATAAGGGGTTCACATAGAAACAGGGGGGTTCACAAAAGGGGGGTTCCCCGGCTACAGGCCTCTCCATCTACTACAACATGCTGTCTTCTGTCAGCCAGCTATTGTTCTATCCAGTCAATTATGCCATCCCCAATACCGTGGACTTTTAATTTAAGTAGTAATCTTTGATGTGGCACTTTGTCAAAAGCTTTCTGAAAATCTAAGTAGATAATATCTACTGGCAATCCCTCGTCTATCCACTTTGATTTCTTCAAAAAAACAAAAAAATTTTGGTAAGCATGACCTCGCTTTTAGGAATCCATGTTGGAATGAATTTAATAACTTATGCCTAACAAGGAAGTCCACCGTATGGTCTTTAACGAACCTTTCTAATAATTTACAATTCACTGATGTTAAACTCACTGGTCTGTAATTCTCTGACTTATTTCTTGAACCCTTTTTAAATAATGGTATGATGTTTGCTTCTTTCCATTCAAAAGGAACAACTCCATCTTTTAATGACAAGTTGAACACTCTTGCAAGTGGTATACTGATTTGTTCTACTGTTTCAATTAGTAGTTTTGGAGGAATCCCATCCACTCCCGGTGATTTATTATCCTTCATTGCCTTTATTTTCTAAGCTACCATTTCTGGAGTTACAATTAACTGCCCTAAATAGTAAGATTTAGCCTCCTAAAACTTAGCATCAATCAATCGTTCCTGCTTTGCAAGGTAATGTTTGAAAAAAATTCAGCAGCTTATACCAACTTTTGGTCCAACACTTTCTGAACATAGCGATATCTTGGAGCACATATCATATTGGATATTGTAAGAAAGAAACCAACAAGACTAATACATCATTGAGGATTGTTTGAATGAGGGTTTATTGTTTGAATGAGGGTTTATTGTTTGAATGAGGGGCTATTGTTTGAATGAGGGTTTATTGTTGAGAATGAATCTACTACTGAATGAAGACGTAATACACATAACACAACATACAAGTGTACATACTCCAAAATATTCAATCAATAGAAAATATTTCTGATGGAAAAATGTAACAGTAACAATAATGCAGCTGTAGTTAAAATTTGTAATAGTAATATATTACATTGCCATCAACTTGTGATAGTAATAATTATATATATATATATAACTTGTAATAATTATATATATATATGAGGCGTTTTGTTTGTTTCAAGATGAATCATGTTTTCTGTTGCAAATTAAGCAATACAAAGAAAAACTGTTATTTTAACAGTTACTAAAACAAACTTTTTGTAAAATGGCAAACAAATTTGGGAGCCCCGTGCAAATATACACGCACGCACGCACGCACGCACGCACGCACGCACGCACGCACGCACGCACGCACGCACGCACGCACGCACGCACGCACGCACGCACGCACGCACGCACGCACGCACGCACGCACGCACGCACGCACGCACGCACGCACGCACGCACGCACGCACGCACGCACGCACATACACATCATTATCAATACTGTGATATACACACACATACACATAATTATCCATGTTATAAGTTTTGTTCTGTGATTCACTCAAGTCCAGTATTCAAGTACTCCTGTACTAAGGTACGGACAGCACGTTGAATGACAGACTGGCAGATGGGGCACACCATTTGTGCTCTGGCACAGTTTGAGCAACAGGCAAGATGGCTGCAAGGAAGGAGGACAATGTTTCTTTCCGCTGTCTCACACACCAAACACATCAACTCAGAGTTCTGTGACGATGGTCCTACAACAGATGGATAATGCTAAGTCTCCTTTGTGCAATTATTGAATGAATTACTTTGTATTCTTACTTGACCATTTTGTGGTATATACTTCTGAAGCAGATGTTCAAATCTAACCCTTTGTAATTTGCATAGTCTTCATCCTTTCTGGTACGCCTATAAACACTGTACATTGTTTGTTTCAACACTAAGTAATACTAACAAATACATATATTCTCCAGATGGAATAACTTGGTAGTTATGTAAACTGCCTCAGGTCATCTTTCATACTCCCCAACAGTGGCGCCACTCAGCATATCAACACTGCCACAACTTGGTTAAAAATTCAAAAGTGACGAAGGTGTATAAGTGACTGGTTGACTGATAACTTGCTATGTTATTATAACTATGCAGTGGACAGTTTATGTAACTTGGAACAATCGTAGAAAACATGCATAGCGTCTTGAACAATTGTATGTAATAACTACGACGGGTAATTCAATTATTTTACAATGCCAATAAAACATAGTTTCATCATTACATGTATAAATTCATAGGGAGCCATAAAGTACCCAAAGTTACACTATTTTCAATGCTACTGTCGAGTGCCAAATAAGCGTATTAGCCAAATAAAAGTATAGGGTGGCAAATCGGTCAAATTTAATAATAGTACCGAATAGGCAAAATTGTCCGCCCCACTCTTCGTCTCTGGGGCGAAAGTCCACACGGGCATTTGCTAAAGCGCGGTTTTGGCAGTTCCGTAGCCAAATAGCTACGGAACTAATAACTTAAGTTTTAAAACCAATACGCGCTAACTGTTTCACATGTGTATTCTGTGACATACAACCGACACTTGGGCGTCAAGAAACTGAAGAAATGTGCTCCAAATAATTACTTATGAGTACTTTTGTCGGTGACATAGAAAACATTTCACAATTAGCCGCCATACTGTGCACGTGATGTTGCCTTTGGGTCACATGATCAAACGCGATTTCGTGTAGAATGAGGCCAGAATTGATTGACAAGCACATGCGTTCTGACAAAAAGGTAATAATTTCACACTTTTACATGGTTATTGTCAGGTAACTTTAGTGATATACATGTAAGAATGCATACAAACACGAAATACGTGTTTATTGCTCTGTTTATGGCGTTTTTGTAAGGTTTCACGTTTCATGAAAATACTTTAGCTTTTGATGAACGAGATCTTCGCCCCTACTACAGCAACAGCCAGATAGAAAAAAATTGTAGGGCGATTGACTTTGCCTAAGTACCGAATAACAGTATAAGGGGGCAAATTGTTCAAAACAAATAATAGTATAGTGTGAACAAGTCACTAGTATATTTGTCTTTTTTAGGGCCGAAGCCAAATTGTTTGACTTGACGTGAAGGCGTTTTTAGCAAACTACGTGGATCGCCGTGTATTTCGGGTTTTCCCGCGAATATGCATAAACTTTGTGATTTATTTAATCATGGAAATCTAACGCTTCGGGATCAAAATCTAAGAACCTCAGAAGCACGGGATCCCGCTAAATTCACGACTGTCGTTCGAAAAGGTGAAAACTTAGCCGTCAGAGGGAGCCACATGCAAGCGCCAGTTGGGAGAAGGCATAGAGTTACATCATTAATCATCCCCCTATAAACGGGTGTTCTATTTATGTCTATGGGAGAAGGTGATTTTACCGCGAGCGGTAAACAGCTCCGTGGATGATTGATTAGCCCTAGCAATAGGGGTAAGACCACGGTTGACCTTCCTGTTTATAGTTTCCTACGAATGTAGGGCGTATTAAATTGCGATATGTGAATTTAAAGAATTCATATGATGTGACATAAGTGCAATTGAGTAGGCATATTCACAGGTTTGTTTGTAGAAGCTATTGGCTGTGAAATGGTGCATTTTTTGGAGAGTTTAACAGGCGGAGGGATTTATGGGAATTTTTCTGCTATGGGCCACGTGGGCGCATGAATACATGGCTATTTTTGTCAAAATTGATGGGCATTGCACGTTGGGGCGTTTTAAAAGAGCTGGAGGTAGGTGATTTTGATAAAACTTGGTCAGCATGTCAATGAGATGATGGCAGTTGCTGTGAAAAAGTTTCAGAATTTTTAGTGGTCACGTTTTCTTATAATCAGACAAAACGTTAACATGGCCACTAATGCAATTCTCAACTGTGGTCTGACTCCAATAGGGAGTGAGAGTGATGGCTCTCCTAAAAATTATACCACACATAATTTGCCATGATTATCGGAAAATATAGGCTGGCACAAATGTTTAAATTTAATAATAGTATACAGGTGATCCGCGGAAGGGGATTAAGACATCCAAGGAACGCGTGACTGTTCTGTTGACCTGCTCTGCGGCAGGCGAGAAACTGAAGCCGCTGCTGATTGGAAAATCGCTGAAGCCGCGCTGCTTCAAAGGGATTGACAAGGCAGCACTTCCCGTCACGTACCGTGCTAACCGCAAGGCCTGGATGACGTCCGTCCGTTTCAAGGAGTGGCTCAACAAGCTGATGATATTTGCCTATGACGAGTTGCTCGGTGTCGTGTCGTGGGCCGACTACATCTCCATGGACGATAGCAGCAGCACGACCAATGTCGCTAGCGATGAATGGGAAGCTGCCCTCATCGCCAAGACAAGGGGAGAGGTGCCAGCAGACGACTCTAGCAGTGACGAGGATGCCGAGGAGCCAGCCGAACCAACTCCTGTGTTGACGACCAGGGAGGCCCTTGTGCGTGTAAATGAACTTGTGACGTTTGCCATTAGGGCTAGTGACACAGCCATGCTGGAAGCTGTCACCAAAGTGCAGAACATGGTAGAGGACCACTGCATTAAGCAGGCAGCAGTGGCTAAGCAGAAGTCCATCAGGGATTTCTTCTCTGCTCAGTGATGTAAATGTGATGTGGGGTAATGTGGATATAAATATAAATACAGGGTATGGTGTGGGTAATTTAAATATAATATGGGTAATTTGAATGTTAATATGATACAGTGCATGGGTAATGTGGATACAAATATACGTACATAATTGGGTAATTTAAGTATGATATGGGTAACTTGGATGTTAATACATATGGGTAATGTGGATGTAAATATGATGTTGATATAGGTAATGTGGGTGTAAATAAAGATTGTAAATATGTTCCAAAAAATGTTGTCTGAATTTCTTGTTCCCCTGACTGTCCCTCTGACGAGGGGACACCTGCGATGTAGGGACACTATTGCTTGTCCCCACCGGTGTCCCTACAAGGCAGGTACTACTGTAGTGCCAAATAAGGTGTGTATAGGGTGGCATTTTTCATCAAATAAATACGCATATAGGGATGCATATTCGGCAAACAAGAGTATTCATTTGCAAATGAAAAAAGGCTAATTAATATATGTTATGACATATATGTTAGCTATCTTTTGCAGGTTACGACATCAAATTACACACAAAAATTTATTAATCTATGTCCGAACTACCAAGACATCTTTACGTTATGCTTTTTTGTTGGATTTGGCTACATATTCCCAAAGCCATGCTTCCTCCGTCTAATTTGAGATTAGGGAGTTTGTAAAAGCAATGCTAACCAGGCCAAGGCACTGACCCACCAATATAACAACATTAAATGACTATCCTTGCCCGTAACACTTTGTTCAGAATTGCTAGGCCAGCTGGAAAGTGTTCAGAAAATCATGTAGTGTCCATAACAACGTAGTTCTGATAAGTGTCATATTGTAGGAATGTTAACCATGTATCATCCATTGTACCCGTGCACCACCAGTACAAAATGATATCCACATACTCATCCTACCCCAATAAAAATAAGAATTTCATATAATGCAGTATCTGTAACATTTTGTAGTGTCCGTAATGCTTGTCTTCTGATAAGAGCCAAATTGTGAAGAATGTTAATCGTATCATCTTTTGTGCCCGTGTACCATGACCAATAAAAAATTATATCCACATATACATCCTATCCCAATTAAAATAGCAATTTCATATTCTGTAGTGTCCATAACATTTTGTAGTGTCCGTAAAGCAGAGTCTTTTTAAATTGAATAAACATTTATGACCTTTTAGCAAATTAGATTATTAAGATAGTTCTATTTTTATGTTTCTTCATGGTTAAATATTGACATTCACACATAAATTCTTTTTTAATCAATAACCAGATACAAATATCTCACTTGGGAATCACCTGGAGTATAGTTGATAACATTTTATATTTAGCAAGGTCATTGTATCAATAAGTTTCTCACAACAAATTTGAATGGTTCCATGGTACATTCTTGAAACACAGCTATTTGATGTTCATTGGCAGAAATGCTCATGCTATACCAGCTATAGATTAGGTTCTGAAAAATTTTCAATAACAAATTACTGTATCTCAATAACTTATTTTTGGACCATAAAAATGATAGCATTTCTGCTATTTTATCAGAATACTATTTCCTGTTTCTTTAGAGCTTACTAGTATCATCTAATTTGTTTGCTCAAGCATGCCCATACCCGTAACTACGTCTTGGGTTTGTGTATCTGAGAGAATGATACATATTAAGTAGGCAAGGACCCGACTGAAGTTTTTTAAGTTATTTACACTAATATTTAAGGAGTGGTTTCTTAGAGGACTAGACCAGGAGATGGTGATAGGTAAACAAGTGTCATGTGTTATCTCAGAAACAAGGAGTATAAAAAGAGACTGGGCACACATGTGAGGGATCTCGGCGAGTAGATCAGGGTGAAAGTAGATTGGACACAGAAGGGTTGTATAGCCCAGATTGGGCGCCCTGATGTTAGACGAAGGACACATGTGAGTCAACTACGTGTAAAGTATAACTTTGAATGAGGAGGTAGAAATGTCTACACTCCCAAAAAGTAGTGTGTGAAACGTGATAAATTTACTTGAAAACATAGCCGAGATGCGCAGCAAATATTGAAGCAGTGAGGCGATGCCAAAACGCCACTAGCGGGATGACACCCCTGTTGCTACTGTAGCATTTCAAGCGGCTGATCCTTTACTAATTTTACCTCGTCCTCTAGTTCTACTATCTTTCTTGAGTGAGAAAACATATTTCTATGAATCTTTTCATACCCATTCAATATCTTAAAAACTTCAATCTGATCTCCTCTTAACATCCTTGTCTCTAGAGTTGTTAAACCACATTCTTTCAGGCGTTCTTTAAAACTAAGGTCTCTCAGTTCTGGAATAATTTTAATTGCTCTCTCTATGCATTCAAGCATATCTATATCCTTCTTACAATATGGTCTCCATGCTTGTATAGAGTATTCTAAATGAGGTCTAACTATTGCTTTATACAGAGGTATAATTAGATTTTTTCTTTGTATGTTATGTTTCTTCTAATCAATCCAAGAATGTTATTACCCTTTGAACCTGCAATACCACACTGCTCTGAAACTTTCATATCAGCACTTATTGTTATTCCTAAGTCCTTTTTTTCTACAGTAGTACCCAGAACAGTATCTCCCATTTGATAGTTTACATCCAAGTTCCCGTGTCCTGTATGTAGGCATTTACATTTCCCAAAATTGAATAACATCTGCCATTTTTCAGACCATTTAACTAATTTGTCTAGATCGTTTTGTAAATGTTGTTTATCACTACAATACATTCTCCCTGGCTGGTTCTAGCATGTGTTGAGTAAGGAAGCTAGAGATTTCCATTGTATGTGTCCACGGTTAAAATCTCCTATTATGATACACTCCCCTTTACTCACTTCCTTTATAGCATTTTGTGTTATCCTCTTCATATATGTTTGGACTTAGGTAAACTTTTAAATTTAATAAATACAGCAGTACATTATTATAACCACAAGTCCCACTACACACCAGTAAAAGAACACTACATGAACATGTTTGTAGACTCATACACTGAGTCGCACTACATGAACATGTTTGTAGAGTCATACACTGAGTCACACTACATGAACATGTTTGTAGAGGAATACACTGAGTCACACTACATGAACATGTTTGTAGAGTCCTACACTGAGTCACACTACATGAACATGTTTGTAGAGTCCTACACTGAGTCACACTACATGAACATGTTTGTAAAGGTGCTGTAAAAATGTGAGGGAGGAATAGAAGACTGACAGTTAACTGTGAACTATGGCAGGGAATGAAAGGCTAATCATTCAGGTAGGCCAGAATGGAAGGGGAACCCAAGACAATAGACTGTCCACTGGTGGGGTCACTGGAATGATAACCTGGTGGTGGATAATTACAGCTACCACTAATCACTGATTTCTGGCTGTAATTATTTAGGGCTGGCATTGCTAATGTTTACTCCCCCTAATGGGCTGCCACCCCAACCAACCGGAACAGTGCCAACACAACACAAGGGAGTCATTTGTCTACATTGTTTCATTGAACAGGTAATCTCAGTTGACCACTGACCTACAGATCACTTTTTCACAGGTCAAACAATTATTTCATAATCTGCTAGGGATACTGCTCACTACAGAGCACTTTTCCAATGGTATGTTGTGGACTTGTGAAAGTGAATCTAACAATAATTATGAAAAAAATTATGCATGCATTTGATTGTGCATTTGGCAAATCAAATGTGTGTGGGTCGCATGCAAATGTTTAAGGTATGCATTCAAATGCAAATGCATTTACAATTTCACGGAAGCATTTGAATGTTCATTCAAATGCTCAATATTCAAATGCGTAAAAAAAAGCAATTGCATTTGTTAACAAGCCTGATATACTGTGTATATATATATATATATATATATATATATATATATATATATATATATATATATATATATATATATATATATATATATATATATATATATATGTATATACACACACAAGGCATGGCTTAATATAATTTGTTATTATTAAGTTTATTGAATTAATTAATATTACTGGAAAGGCTAGTTCAATTTAACTAATTAACTTTACCAAAAAGTTTTAGTTTAGTTGAAATGTGTCCGTCACATTGACTGATATTACAACATATGATCAAACACAACACAAAAACTAAACAAGAATACCAAAAAAAAATATTTTTCTTACATTCCCATGATATAAAAAATGTATTATGAAAAAGATATTAGACCAATACATTGACTTTTATTTTTTTACCAAAATGCAAAATTTTTGACATGCTGATCTTGTCTAAAAAGGCTCTGTTCCCATCATTTTGGTGTGATAAACTACAATTTGGTTTGCTGTTCAAAACTTTCAGAATGAGAAAACAGTCAAGATTCTTAACAAAAACAAACACATTTAAATATAAACAAAGATCAAAACTAATTTGGTCGTTAAACTCGATTCTAGGGTACACACCTTTTTCATTTTCAAGTAGAGATACATTTGTAACTTTGTAGTTGTAATTACATAATTACAATTATATAGTTACAAATGTAATGGACTCCCAGATGTTCATTAAACAGGCTTACCAGCGTCTCCTGTCTCAGGAACTGCTGCTGCCGCTGGTGCTGGAGCTGCTGGTGCTGCTGGTGCTGCTGCTGGTGCTGGTGCTGCTACTGCTGCTGGTGCTGCTGGTGCTGGAGCTGCTGGTGGTGCTGGTGCTGGAGCTGCTGGTGCTGCTGGTGCTGCTGCTGCCACTGGTGCTGCTGGTGCTGCTGCTGCTGCTGGTGCTGCTGCTGCTGCTGCTGGTGCTGCTGCTGCTGCTGCTGGTGCTGCTGCTGCTGGTGCTGCTGCTGCCGCTGGTGCCGCTGGTGCTGGTGCTGGAGCTGCTGGTCCTGCTGGTGCTGCTGCTGCCGCTGCTGCCGCTGGTGCTGCTGGTGCTGGTGGTGCTGGTGCTGCTGGTGCTGCTACTGCTGCTGGTGCTGCTGGTGCTGGAGCTGCTGGTGGTGCTGGTGCTGGAGCTGCTGGTGCTGCTGGTGCTGCTGCTGCCACTGGTGCTGCTGGTGCTGCTGCTGCTGCTGGTGCTGCTGCTGCTGCTGCTGGTGCTGCTGCTGCTGGTGCTGCTGCTGCCGCTGGTGCCGCTGGTGCTGGTGCTGGAGCTGCTGGTCCTGCTGGTGCTGCTGCTGCCGCTGCTGCCGCTGGTGCTGCTGCTGCTGCTGCTGCTGGTGGTGCTGGTGCTGCTGCTGGTGCTGGTGCTGCTGCTGCTGCTGCTTCTGTTGCCACTGAACCAGCTGCTGCTGTTTTTAGCTGCCAATAAAAATGCAAATTATTGTATTGCAATAAAGCTTTAGTAGGACATTTATATCATAACCATATATTTTTATATCCATATTACATTATTCTAAACATAAATTGAGTATTTAAAGATTACATTAATGACTGTCACTATCTCCACCAGGCTTCCTTCCAGGTAATAATATTATGCAATGGGTAGTCATGATATTTAAATGAATGTCAACTATTTTTGAATCTAACCCGCAGAAATAAGTGGGAGACACATATACATTCTACATGCAGGTAAATCAAAAGATTTAAGCGTAAATCCTTCACTTGATCACTTCCTGCAGTTCATACCCACCATTTTGCCTGTCAGACCCACCCCTCTCCCTGCCAGACCCACCCCTCTCCCTGCCAGACCCACCCTCCTCTGGCCAGACTAATCCCTCCTCCTGCCAGACCCACCCCTCCATCTGCCATACCTCCACCCCTCCCTGCCTGATCCACCCCCTCCCTGCATGATCCACCCCTGTCCCTGCCAGACCCACCCCTCTCCCTGCCATACCCACCCCTCTCCCTGCCAGATCCACCCCTCTCCCTGCCAGACCCACCCTCCTCCTGCCAGACCCACCCCCCTCCCTACCAGACCCACCCTCCTCCTGCCAGACCCACCCCCCTCCCTGCCAAACCCACCCCTCTCCCTACCAGACCCACCCTCCTCCTGCTAGAGCCACCCCTCCTCCTGTCAGACCCACCCCTCCTCCTGCCAGACCCACCCCCCTCCCTGCCAGATCCACCCATAAAAAAGATGATGACTACACTACCACTCACCAGAGTCTGTTCCTCCGGTGGCTCTTCACCAAGAGCCACATTCCCTGCAGCCTGGGGATTACGCAGGAAGGGGCACCTCAGGAAAAGGTGGCGATGTTTTGTCATTGGTACCTCAGATGGCTCCCAGTTGCGCAGGATGCCGTAGCAGAAGGCACACTTGACACAGTCAGCCCGGCAGAGGTAGAACAGACCCGCTTGGGCTAGGGCTTCAGGCTCAATGTTGGTGTCTCTTGGCCAGTTGGTGTAAGTGACCAAACGACATCTTTCATATCTCATTTCGTCCAACAGCGAGGGGTCATTATTGTTTATCCTCTCCATCATACGTCTGGGACTGTAATTGTTTACAAAATCTGCACGTGACAGACTGTTGATTTCCAGCATGTCTGTAGGACTGTCACTAACTCCATAAGAAATCATAGGATTAAGCATTGGTACACTTCTTAATTGTAGCGACACTGGCGAGACACTGCGGTAATGCATAGACCTATCATTTGCTCCAACATAAGTCGCAAGCGAAATGTAGTTGCCCTGTCTTCTGTTACGTCTACGTCGTTGTGAGCGACTCATATTAAGACTGCGTTGTCCGTGTGGTGACGTTGCAGTACTCGTCTCGGTCAGTGATCCAGTTACCCCTGTTGAGACGGATTGCACTAACATTGCGCTATCCCTGACTTCAGCTTGTGAATCAACTTCATCGATGGACATCCGTTCTGTTGCAGCGTCTTCCTCCATTGCGGTAGACTGATGTGTGACAACACACTGACAATCTGGAGACAGTTCACTGTGAAGAACCAATGCTCGTCGGAATCTGAATATACAGAAATATGTCATAAAACAAGAAACCCAGAATTGTTTATTTTATTAATATATCTTCATTAGACCCACAGATATCTTAATACAATACATGATCCAGTCATGTATCATTAATAGTAAATTGGTTAATGCAATTAATAAGTCAATATTGACTAAATAGTGCATCAAGTCAACAGACCGACACATTTTGATAAAAGGCCATAACTTCCATGATAATGAAGATATTTGCATGCTTTGTTCAGGGTTTACAAAAACACTAAGCAGGGTCATAAATATACATCACACAGTCATTTCATAACTCAATTGATGCATTTAATAAGTCAATATTGGCTAATTAATGCACACATTCAACAGGCCAACACCTTTTGATAAAAGGCCATAACTTCCATCATTATGAAAATAATTGTAAGTTGTATAATTTGTTCTTGGTTTCAAAACACATTACGTATGATCATAAATATACATCACAGTCATTTATCATTAATAGTAACTCAATTAGTAAGTCAACACTGAGTAATTAGCATGCTAAGATAACAGCCGACACATTTCAATGACAAGCCATAACTTCCATGATTATGAAGACATTTGTATAATTTTTGCAGAACCTGGGCTTCTTTTCCTGCCAAATAATAAAGAACACCCAAATATTCTACTATGGTGACTATGGTGAAATAATTGTTGGAGAAATATATACTAGTTGGTGTTCTCTATAGAGTGCTAAACGATTTTTGGGAAGACAAAACAATGTCATTGCATAACACAATTTATTATATATTCTGAGATTTTGTAATTTCCTGCATGTATAATACACTGCATGTTCAGTACAGGAACATTTATATTTTAGTCACTGTTTCATAAAATAATGTCCTACAATTCAGCATGAAGTAATGTTTATAAAAATGTTTCACAGTATGGTTTTTTATAACCATGATATAACCATGTACGTGTATGCCATATATAGGATGCAGGTTTGTTGAATATCAACAACAGAAGATAACACATAACTTGTCCGAGAGTTGAAACTATCACTGCCAGTGGACAGTTCAGTTGGAGTGTAAAGGTTTGGTGGAAGAAAAGTTTATGAATTTTATCGTTGACATTTATTTAAGATTAATTAAGGTTAGGTCTTCATTAAGTTTAAATGACATACATTATAATGCTGGGTGTTGACTCTATCAACCATCCCAAGATGGATAATCATCTGATGCGACTGACCACATTCAGCAGTTTGCCCGAGTCTGCACCATTGTTTGTATCTATACTATGATGTTATAAAAAAAAGACTATATCCATAGTATCAAATACGAGAAATGTCAGGTTCAGCAGTGAAAACAGACAAGAATCTTAACAAAATCAAAAACATTTAAATTTTAACAAAGATCAAAAGGGTAATATTTTCAGAGGAAATTGTTTTTCATGTTCCAACGATCTCATGCGTGAATGTGTGCCATGCCATGTTTTACAGTTCCATATTAATAAACATTTATTAACAACCAAAACCAATGTTTTCATTATACGCATGTTGCCTTTATACTATGTAACCGATGTTCAGTGTCTCAATGCATGCACGCACACACACACACAATAAGCATACATTGGCCCAACAAAACACACCCATCGAATAAATATGCATTAGTCCGCTGAAAATACAATCATACTGGCCCAACATTGGCCCAACGGAAATGTAGTACAGACCCACGTTGGTCCAACGTTGGCCCAATGAAAATACAACATACAAGTGTAACAACCACATTGGCCCAACATTGGCCCAACGGAAGTGTAGTACAAACCCACGTTGGACCAACGTTATGCCAACCAGTTGGGCCAACGTAGGGCCGATGAGCAAAATGACGTTGGCCCACCGTGGGTAGCCAACGTTGGGCCAACGCCAAATACTCACGTTGGCCCAACGTAAGCCTGCTATCTGGGTCCTGTGTCAGGAACTGCTGGTGCTGCTGCTGCTGCTGTTGCCACTGAAGCAGCTGCTGCTGTATTTAACTGCAAATAAATATGCAAATTATTTCATTTCAGTAAAACTTTAGCAGGACATTTATATAATAACCATATATTTTTAATCCCTATTACATAATTATTCTAAACATAAATTGATTTTGTATTTAATTATTACATTAATGATTGTAACTGTCTCCACCAGGCTTCCTTCCAGGTAATAATATTATACAATGGGTAGTCATGGTATTTAGATTAACGTCATATATTTTGAATGAGTATATATATAATCTAACACCCAGCATTATAATGTATGTCAGTTAAACTTAACGAAGTTCTAACCTTAATTAGTCTTAATCAATAAATGTCAATGCCAAAATTCATAAACTTTTCTTCCACCAAATGCCAATGGCAAATGGCAAACCTTGTCCTTGACACTCCAACTGAACTGTCCAATGGCACTGATAGTGATGTACTATCTTCTGTTGTTGATGGTTATAAATCATGGTTATAAAATGTGACACCGAAAAATCCCCTGTTAATAATGTTCTCATCAATAGAGTCTCACGCCCTCTTGCGAATAACACAGGAGGTAGTTTTACGGGACGCCAAATATAATTTAATTATACACGACACCATTACAGGTACATTTTGTTTACTTAGTGATTGCTGTTATAAAAATGCAGCAGATGTGTACATATATCCAGGCGTCTACCTATGTACCGCTCTTGCTACTGCATGTGGCACATAGGCATATAGTCACATTCGTAGTTTTCGCCTCACGCCAGATGTTGCCTCATTTTGTGATCTCGCTGGATCTCACATTAGATATACGTCATTGGTCCGATATTAAGTTAACTTTTTTGAAGAAAAACGATGCACAAACAGGTTTTGGAGATATAATATTTGTTTATATCTAGTTCGATATTAATAGCCAGGTGGCGTTGCTGGTGCGACACATCGGTGCATTTTGTAAATACACCATCTTTCACTTTATCGGACGAAAATGTACACAACAGTTACTGTTCGTAATGATGACTAAAGAAAAATAATCGAACGGCCCGTGGTTTCTATACATCTAATGCTTTGCATATTACCGAACATAGAGGCTTTTTCGAAGACGCTCTTTTTTAAAGGCATATTCCGGCGCTAGCCTCGCTTTGAGTAACGTATATTTCTGTCGTTCAATATTGGTGAGTAGTTCACTAAAACCAATTTTTCTAACAACTTGTTTGTACTCGATAGATAAACAACTGGTAGTTGTTGTTTTTTTTGTATATTAATTCAGTGCGCGAAAGTGTCTTCAGATTTTATTGTGAAAACACCATATTCAATTACGTAAGGCAGAAACCACACCAACAAGTATATATCGGCACGCACGCACTATTAGTATTACACCAACAGTGTCGCTGGGGAGGCCAAACACGTCAAATGCAACAATAAAGATTGTACTGTATCCAAATGCAGTAGCCAATACCGGTACGTAATAGTCAGACGCCTGAAGACTGACGACGATTACGTTATATAGGTATTTAAGTGAATATACCATTGTGTATATATTGGTTGCCAGGTTGGTGTGGTTTTTGCCTTACATAATATAATATGCTGTTTTCACAAACACCTGAAGACTCTTTTGCGCATGGGATCCATATTCGAAATAACTAAAGGTTATTTCATCTATCGAGTACAAATAAGTTGTTAGAAAAGTTGGTTTTACTTAACTACTCACAAATATCGAACGACGGAAAGATAAGTTTCCAAAGCGAGGCTAGCCCGGGAATTTTCCATAAAAGAAAGAGCGTCTTCGAAAAAACCTCACTGTACGTAATATTTTTTCAAACACGCCCATGTCAACCCACTTCTTAAGAAGACATCTCTGCCTAAAGAAGACCTAAACAGTTATAGACCTGTTTCCAATCTCAGCTTTATTTCCAAAATACTGGAGAAAGTCGTAGCAAGCCGTCTAAGGTCTCACATCAGCTCAAATTGCTTATCTAATGTGTCACAATCAGCTTACAAAGGGTTTTATTCTACAGAAACTGCTATCTTAAAAGTACACAATGACGTTGCCTTAAACATTGACAAAGGAAAAGTAACAGCACTTACCTTTCTGGATCTGTCTGCCGTCTTTGATACCATAGATCACGGCATCCTTATTAAAATCTTATCATTGCGGTATGGCATATCTGGCACAGCTCTGAACTGGTTTTTATCATACCTAACTGGTAGACACCAAACCATAAAGATTGCAAACTGTTTCTCGGCCGCACTCCCCACTTCGTGTGGTATCCCCCAGGGTTCTGTTCTGGGGCCTTTGCTGCTGTTCCCTCTTTACAATACGCCACTCAGCTCTGCTATCCAAAATCATAATTTGGATCACCACCTTTACGCAGATGATACACAGATCTACATTTCTTTGGCTACCTCGGATACAAATCACTCCCTAAATCAGCTCAGCGAGTGTCTCCACGAAATCTTCCTCTGGATGACTGACAGCAAATTAAAGTTAAACGCAGACAAAACTAAATTTCTCATCATTGGTACTCCAAAGCAGTGTGGCAAACTTGATGTTTTTTCCCGACATGTATCCTGAGTCAAAATATCACACCAGCAGCCTCAGCGAAGAATTTAGGAGACACTTTTGATAAGAATTTCAACTTTAGACAATATATTTCTCAAACGTGCCGTTGCTGTTTTTATCATATCCGTGATCTTCGCCGTATTCGCCAGTATATGTCACTTTCTGTCGCTAAACTATTGCAACAGCTCTTGTTAGCAGCAGACTTGATTACTGCAATTCCCTCCTTCATAATATTGCTATCAAGGATATTATAAAACTTCAACGTGTCCAAAATTTTCTCGTTTTTCTCGCTCAGTGTCACTTCTAAAATCATTGCATTGGCTCCCTGTGCGATATTGCATTATTTTTAAGATCTGTACGATTACCTATCAAGCCCTTTCAACCAAACAACCTGCATATTTACATTCAATGCTCACTCCAGCAAGACAGCCCAGAGAGCTTCGGTCGTCTGGTTCTGGTTAACTTTCTGTTCCCAGAGTTAAGACAAACGCTGGAACTCGAGCTTTCTCGGTTGCCGCACCAACTCTGTGGAATTCACTCCCCGCCAGCGTAAAATCAGCAAGAAATATAGCTTCATTTCGCCGAAATCTGAAAACCTATCTTTTCAAAATTGCCTATCCTCCTTAGCTTCTTGGCACCTCCATCCATCGGTTGATGACTTTTTGCATTGTACATGGTCACGAGAATGTCTAATCCTTTGGTTTTGTTGCGCCACTGAGCTCGGATTTTCCGAGGATATTGGCGCCAAAGAAGTCATTTTATTATTATTATTAATATGCAACGAATTAAATGCATAAACATCACGAGTCCGTTCAATTACTTTCCTGTAGTGATTATTATGAACAGTTGCGTGCATGTTCGTCCGATAAAGTTAAATATATGGCGTATTTACAAAACACACCGATGTGTCGTACCAGTAATGCCACCTCGCGATTAGACTAGATATACGAAAATATGTCTCAAAAACCTGTTTATGCATCTTTTTTTCCGAAAAAGTTAACTTTGTTAGACTAATGTCGGAGTAATGACGCATCTAATGTGAGATCCAGCGAGATCACAAAGTGAGCCAAAATCCCGCGTGAGACAAAAACTACGCCGGTGACTATTACTTATATTTGGCGTTCCATAAAACTATCTCCTGTGTTAATCGCAAGAGGGCGCGTTGCTGTGTTGACAAAGCGAATCTGGGAATTCCGTTTTATAACCATCTTATAACCATGTGTTTAGGTTGGATTATTGTTTAAGTTGTGTATGCAACAGAAAAAGTTAATTCATGAAATCGTATCCGGAATCAAATGCGGAGTCTGAATGAGTGAGTAGAACCTGCTGGAAGTATAGCTGCTAAAGTAGTAGTGGATGTGCGTGGTCGTAGTCGTAGAGTCTAGTTTTAAGTTTAGTCTCCGTAAATCACGCGCCATTTTTTGTGTAGTGAACTCACACAGTCTGAATAATAAGCTTCATTGGGGCTTCACCCGTATAGGGTTGCCTGAACAATAACACACCTGTACGTATTTCAACGGGTGGGAAATACCGCGGTTAATGCTTATTTGCCCACTAATAAGTTATATCACATAAAAAGATGAGATGGGGTGGCCTCATACTCAGAGTTACATCATTAATCGGCCCCCTACTAACGGGTGTTTTATTTATGTCTATGGGTGGCCTAGGCTAGGACCTAGGCTAAGCCTAAAGTTAAATGGCGGGCAAGTAAAGGGCGGACAGGGCCGACAAAACTTAACAAGGATGCGTAATATCTCAAAACCCCTCTCTTTACACACGTCGTTTCTTTTTGTGAGTGCGTGTGTACATGTGATCAATATGTTATCATTAATTTAACAAATATAAAAATTAATAAATGCTAAACTTTACATTTGTAGAATTCTTTAACAAATAAAAAATTAAGAATGTATAGAATTCTAAAAATATTCTATGGAATTCTATAGAAAGTGTAGTAGAATTGTTTATAGAAAACTATATAATACTTCAATAGATTTGTATAGAATAAAGATAGATATATAATTTCACATAACTATACAGAGCATAGACCCATAGTAGAATATTGTATAGAAACCTATATAATACTACACGTTCTATGGAATATTTCCTGAATTCTATAGAAATGTCTCCGCAAATAACCTGTAGAATATTCAATAAAAAATCTATAGATTTGTTTTGCTAAGGGATGTAATTGTGCAGTGCTTTCACATCACCTCATAGTGAGTGCTCACAAGTTAGATACCAGGAAATAGTCTACTGGATGTCGGGCAGACAATTCCTTGTATAATATAAATGATTTTATATATGCATATGTATATATATATATATTTATTTATTTATACATATATATACATATATATATATATATATATATATATATATATATATATATATATATATATATATATATATATATATATATATAAATTTACAGCAAGTGATATGAAAGTGCATATACAGGTAGGTTAAATGCAATAAAATTAGTAAATAAGGACTTGTTGGAGTTAAAGGTGATAGCATTATTATGTGCATATGGATCACACATATCTCGTTTGTATTGATGTCATTTCAACAAGTTATTAATTCTTGTCATTTGAAAGTCATCAGAAATGATAGATCATCAGATTAATAAGGACCGCAATGCTACAATCAATCGTAAATTGGTAGAAGAGCAAATTATATTATCAACAGAATCCGTGTTTTTATTTCAGTGTTCATAACAATGCAGTCATAATATGACAGCTTTTACAGTTGTTTATTATTTTATGTTATTCATGTGATTTTTTTCTATTATTACTATACAATTATTTAAAAATAAATATAGCACAATATAATAACAATAATAACTTTTATACTGTAAGTACAATTTAGAGTCAACAAAAAATTTCTCAATATTTTCATATCCATTCAATATCTTAAAAACTACAATTTGAACTCCTCTTAACCTCCTTGTCTGTAGGATTGTTAAACCACATTTTTTAGGCATTCTTCTTAACTAAGGTCTCTCAGTTCTGGAATAATTACAGTTGCTCTCCTCTGTATTCGTTCAAGCATATATATATATATATATATATATATATATATATATATATATATATATACATACATACATACATACATACATACATACATACATATATATACATATATATACATACATATATATACATACATATATATACATACATACATACATATATATACATACATATATATACATGTGTGTGTGTGTGTGTGTGTGTGTGTGTGTGTGTGTGTGTGTGTGTGTGTGTGTGTGTGTGTGTGTGTGTGTGTGTGTGTGTGTGTGTGTGTGTGTGTGTGTGTGTGTGTGTGTGTGTGTGTGTGTGTGTGTGTGTGTGTGTGTGTGTGTGTGTGTGTGTGTGTGTGTGTGTGTGTGTGTGTGTGTGTGTGTGTGTGTGTGTGTGTGTGTGTGTGTGTGTGTGTGTGTGTGTGTGTGTGTGTGTGTGTGTGTGTGTGTGTGTGTGTGTGTGTGTGTGTGTGTGTGTGTGTGTGTGTGTGTGTGTGTGTGTGTGTGTGTGTGTGTGTGTGTGTGTGTGTGTGTGTGTGTGTGTGTGTGTGTGTGTGTGTGTGTGTGTGTGTGTGTGTGTGTGTGTGTGTGTGTGTGTGTGTGTGTGTGTGTGTGTGTGTGTGTGTGTGTGTGTGTGTCCAGGGGTCTCTTTTGGGACGCGCCATCCGCCAATGGTGCGTTCCCCTGTAGAATGACGCGCATCCGTCTTAACGCTTGGGACTTGGGCGCGATGGCTTGCCTATAGTTGGGCCCGTATCATGTTGTCACTTTGATAACACCACTTTGCTGTTGTACGTCGGTTGAAAAGTCCTCATAACCAGTAAACATATAAAGGATATACTAATTTAGTATAGTCTTATATTGCTAATATAACCACTCGTATCGTTGATGCGGCTATTTTATACGGTAGTCCTACGTTCTTGCGTCGCTCTTACCACGACTGCGTGACTTCGCCTTGACAGTAGAAGCAACAAACAGTGACGCCACATAGCGGAGTCCGAATAAACACACAATGCTTACGCGGCGTTTCGTATACGCGACATTGTCGCACGTTCACCGAAATTCAACATGCCACCCAAAAAGAAAAGAAAACTGAATCAGCCGGAAATCCGAAATGTTTTCCGTCAAAATGTAAGTATATATTCATTATACGGTGCCTTAGAACGTGTCGTTTTGTGATATAAGTAATTCGTAATTGGCATAAATCGTAACTTGCACATGATATGACGTAGTATCTCCCACGACAACCGTAGCGTCCGTATTATCTTAATTGCGTTGACATGCAATATTTATCATACATTAATTTAGGAAATACCTCATAATAACTGTCGTTCAACATCCGAATATTTAAACAATTTGGATTTGTGTCATAATACGCTTATCATCATCATGGGACGTGCCAGTGCCACAGTGCCAGTGGGCGCTGTATTGCCTATAATTATGCTAGTCCGTCAACGCCAGTTGTCAATACGCGGAAGTTGGACCAAGTCACAAAGTGTATTGTGTGATAAATAAAGCCAAATTTAACAGCCAAAAAACGTATATAAGCAAGGGTTATGTTGTGGTGGTTGCATGTCTGTTATTCCGTGTATAATTGTGTGTGCAAATTGCTGTACATAGAGCTATTCTGTAGTAATTTGCTATTGTCAGTTCAATATCACCTTGTTAATAAACCAACTTTACATGTCATCACCTAGTGCAACTGTTTTGGATTATTGCAAATTATGATTAATTAATTTTACTTATTCAATTATATGTATTCAATGGTTTTTACAGACTCTAACACTGGGACAAATTACTACACCAGAGCAGACAACTGGAAGTAGACAGGGACTGGAGCAAGTGACTTCGTCGGGAAGTACACCGGGGCAGGAGCAAGGGACTTTATCTGGAGGTACAGGTGAACAGGAGCAAGAGACTTTGTCTGGAGGTACACGTGGACAGGAGCAAGGGACTTTGTCTGGAGGCACAGGTGAACAGGAGCTAGGGACTTTGTCTGGAGGTACACATGGACAGGAGCGAGGGACTTTGTCTGGAGGTACATGTGGACAGGAGCATGGGACTTTGTCGCGAGCTACGCAGGGACAGGAGCAAGCAGCTTCATCGGGAACTATGCAGGGACTGGAGCAAGCGGCTTCAACGAGAAGCACACCTGGACCCAGGAATAGGAACTTCCAAAAGGTGTGGCTGTCAGCCTATAAATGGCTCTGATATGATAATAGAAAAGATCTGATGCAGTGTCAGCTGTGCAGGGAAGCCAAATCCAACAGCACAATGGCCAAAGGAACAAACAACTTTCGGACATCAACAATTACACGCCACTTGACATTTTCGGAGCACCAGTTACTGGTTTCTGCACCGAAGGAGTGGCGACACTTTGAGAAAGCTGCCGCCGTTGCAGAAACAAAACAAGAAAAGGCGATGGCAATTGCCATGAAGGCTGTGTTTTGGATGTGTAGCGAGAATTTGCCACTTTCAAAAGTGATTTCCAATAATTTTGTCTGCAGGGAGTGTCATCCTGACTTGACATAATTTCAGCTTCTGTGGGTTCACCTGGACCAGAACATTTGTCTTGCTCAATCAAGTAACATGTTTGTTTCACCAGCGTTATTGTGTTGGTAAGTTTTATTCCCTAATTACACAGTGGATGTGACCAGTCATTGGGTTGTGCAAGTGTCTTGAGTTCTGTAATTATTGTTACTTGTTATGTGAAGGGTACAGAAAGTACTATCTTGCAAACTTTGGATAAAAACAATCTTAGTTGTTTCCCTCCAATTTATTATTGACACAAGTACCTCAGTTGGTGTCAAGTATTAGGGCTGAGTGTTACATAGCATCCATGTCAGTGGCCCTGCCCAAGTTCTAGTAAGTAAAGCTATAATTATATAAATTGTAATTAATTATCTGGCCGATACATAGCTATCAGGTGAAGTATTAGCACTATATTTATATATATTAGGATATAAATATGCCGTTAGTTATGATTGTATTTGTGTGAATGACTACCGCTAGATATTAATTTATTTATTTTACTTGGCACAGTTGTGACACGTTTATTTTGTTATTTATTTAGCATTCTGTTATGTATAGCAGCAATAATTAATGTGGGTATATTAATAATTATAAATTATCAGGAGGGATAGTAATCACTAATGAATAATGTCCAGTTAGTGATGCGTTGTTTTTAACAAAATATTTGATCTGTGTGCAATTAATTATAATTATGGATAATTTGCATCTCATATTGATTGTATACTTCCAGATTGTTTTGACACCAGTCAAAATAAAAAACCTGTTTTGTCTAAGATGTTCTTCTTGTGATTTGATTGTCATATATATGTTAATCCAGACTGTCACAGTCAGTATGTATATTCTGATGCTGCAGATACAGGACACATACTGGTGTGCCTTGTGCATGTCTGCTGACAATGAAATACTTCCTTCAATGCACATACATCAACATACTTGTTACTTGATGTAAACAACATTGTACAATTTTTTTAGCAGTAATATTAACTCCTTGTGTAAAGCTTTTTGAAAACAGCCTTTCTTTACATGGTGCTTGTGGAGGATTCCAGAATAGTTTCACTTTAAATCATTGCTTTAACGTCATACCAATTTTGTATGTACAACATAAGTTGTTCTCTTGACATACATGATCCGCCGCATTTGTAATGTAAAACAGATCTCCGGCCAAAACTATATTGACCCAATCATCATTGAAATGACCCATACAATTTTGCTTGTATGGGCCAATTGGCCCATGCCTATTTTTTCTAGGGAGACCCCTGTGTGTGTATACTGTTGTACTGCTCCAATTTCACAGCCAACGGGGATGGAGGATTATGTTTAATAGAACAGCTTTCGGCTAAGGTCTCCGTTGTGTAGTTTAGTAGTGATCAAGACCATGTAGCAATCACCTCTTATATATCTCTTTATTATAACAAATACAAACAAACAAATCTTAACACAAGATAAAATAGTTGTCTTATAAAATAGTAGCAGCTATGTAAAATTTAGAGAATCTTAACTGTGAAACAAGTTACGAAAAGGGAGTGCTATCTATACATGTGCTACCATAGCATGTACCCTGCCCGAGAGCCTTCCTCACAACCACTGACTTAAAACCCACCTGGAAGAAGACCTCCTCCCTCCAGTGTCCCCTCCTTTTATACTCCTTGCCCTCTAGTGGGTAATTTCCCTCCTGCTAAACTGAAGTTTGTTCCAAATTTATACATTTTCCAAGCATCTAACAGACCAGCTTGATAAGTTGAGTGGATCTGATGTTTATCATGCCCCACACGATGTGCCATTTACCCTTTGCGAAATTTTGCAAGCTGAAGTAAACTAGTGGACACACATATCATCCCTAAACTTTGTACAATACATTTTGCCATCATTGTACATTACATAGCAGACATTCCCATAATTGCACATATCAGTCATTATAAGCAATTCATACAATTGAATTGAATAAAAGTGAATTCACACAATTTCTAGGTCCACACTCTTGATAATGAGTGACATGTCACTAGTCATGTGACTGATTAGTGTTTGACACATCAATATTCACACTTTCTACATAGAAAGTCTGTAGTTATATACAGGTGGTGTGCTTAAGTCCATTGTTACATGACTGGGTGCCAACCCTTTTACGAAGACCAAACAATAGTCATTTCTACAGCCTCCTATAATCACATTATATATTCATGTATTCATACGAGTGATCAGTGCTGCCTTGATCTCTCTCTATATATATATACATATATACTGATGGTCAGATTTGACCTTGACACGATGTCTACAAGAATATTGTTTCAGGTAAGTACACATGCACATCCTGTCATGCATTGCCAAGTATGATGTTTTCTACTCTACCTGCATTAAACGCTTTCTCTTTTTGGCTCTGCCTGCCATTGTGTATTTTACAAAGTAATCTCTGCATTTCCCTGGGGAAAATATTCTCTTCAACCCAGTCTCTCTTCTTTACATTTAACCATTTGACCTTGTACCATACTTTTCCTCGGTAGCGTTTAGAACGCAATACCCTATCGATCGTTCTTTGTGTATCCTCAGTTTGAGATAGGTCTGGTTGTACGTATTTTGTCAATTGAATGGTCAAGCTGTCTGCTAATTATGTCCTCATTGACAGTTAAATCAGGCTGACTGTTTGGCCTCTCTGTTTCGTCTGCAGGACTGTTCTCCTTCTGCTCTGTGTTCCCACCCTGCTCCTGTGTTTTACCTCCCTGTGGAATTCTACTCTCACTGAATGGTCTGTTCAGTCTGTTTGCATGTACAAGGGTTTTCTGTAGCACATGAGTGTCTGCATGTGTCAAACTGGATGTGTGGTTTGGACAACACTCCACAATATAATACGGTCCTTTCCATTTTCTCTGCAGTTTAGCAGACAAACCTTTCTGCACATGAAGTGTGTATAGCAACACAGTCTGACCTACTTTAAAGTCTGGGTCTTTTGCTTTCATATCATGTGCCTCTTTGTTTCTCTCAGTGTTATGACTAACATTTTCATTTGCAAGGGTTCTTGCCAACCGAAGATTCTCTATAGTTTGTTAAAAATTTTGCTCATAGGTCTTTGGTAAATTTTGTGGTGGAACCATCACAGTGTCAATTGGTGTTAGCATTTCTTGACAAAAAAACAAAAAAGTATGGCGAAAATTCAGTTGAGCGCATCGCTGGAGTCATACGGGATGCCATCAAGAGACCTGGCAACATTGATGGCCAGTCTGATTGGTCATCTTTAACATATGCTCTCAGAGCTTGACCTGTGGTACTATTTATCCTTTCACAACTGGCATCTGTTTGAGAATGATATGCACTAGTATAGTGGCGTTTGACTGCAACCAAATTACACAAGGCAGCTACCAACTTTGACATGAACTTGGTACCCCTGTCCGAAATCAGTTCCCATGGAGCACCATAGCAAGTAAATATCTGCTCATATAGAACTTTAGCTACTGTTGTTGCTTTCTGGTCCTTTAACGCAAATGCTTCACGCCACCATGAGAAACTGTCTACTATTAAAAGTATGTACTGCTCCCCCCATCTGCTTTCTTCAGTGGACCTAAAAAAATCCATGTGCTAACATTGAAATACTGCGGCTACTGGGAGTGGATGTGGCGATAATACCCTGATACCCTGTACATAGTACATACCATTCCAATAGTACTTTGATTTGATAGCATAGTATGTACGATCAAAGCCTTGGTGGCCACCTCCCACTAAAGAATCATGGTACTCTGACAGTATCTGACTTCTTAGTTTCACTGGATCAACCACCTGACTGATCTGTCCATTCTCAATACACCTTTTGTACGCGGAGAGAAAATATGATACAGTGTGTCATTTCTCATCCCATACTGGTCACTTTCTAACACTATTCTTGTGCTAATTTGTCATCACCTAGTAACTCATTGTTTGCCACATAGCTATACATGGGTCCAATCTCTGGACACTCCTGCTGTGCCTCCCTCACTAATGCTAGTACCAATTAGGCTTGTCTTCCCTTATAATAGAATGCAGTACTGACAGTTTCCATTGTTAACAAGTCAATGTAAGGGGGCGTGTCTGGTTTTGTTCCCAGCTCTTTCTCTGTGTCATACAGTCTACGTGACAATGCATCTGCATTGCTGTTTACCAGACCTCTCCTATGTACCACAGTAAAATTATATCCCTGCAATGCTAATGCCCATCTGGCAATACACCCTGTCTCAGCTTTTACATTCATCAGGTATTTCAAAGCAATGTGGTCTGTCACAATTGTAAATTTACTGTTGGCTATATATGGGTGATATGCCTTGATGTCCTCAATAATTGCTAAACCTTCAAGTTCAGTCACAGGGTAGTTACGCTCTGATTTGCGTAATGCCCTACCTCCGTAGGGTATTACCCTTTCTTTTTCTGTGTCATCTTTCTGGCTTAAGATATAACGTAATACCTGTCCTGACGCATCTGTGGTCAGAATTAACTCCTTATTCGTGTCTGGGTAAGCGAGAATAGGTGCAATGGCCAATTGGCGTTTGATTTCTAAAAATGCTTTATCACACCCCGAAGACCATTCCCATTTTGTGTCATTCTTTAGCAAGTGATTGAGCGGACATGCCAATTTACTATAATCTCTGATAAACCGCCTGTAGAAATTACTCATTCCAATAAATCTACAAACTTCTGTCTTATCTTTCGACGCAGGATATGTGTCTATCACAGCTGTTTTGTTTGGATTAGGTTTTGTTCCATGTTTGGAAATGACATGTCCCAAATACTCAACCTGCTGGGCTGCAAAATGACACAGACTGGGCTTTAGTGTCAATGTTTGTTGCTTCAACCTGTTAAACACCTCTTCTCACCTTGTCACCTTGTGCCGTCGAGTCGTGTCCGACCCCTGGCGACAGCCGCGGTAGCTCCTCTCCATTCCACTCGCTCTCTGGCATCCCGTCTCATATTGTTAATAGAGGGTCCCTTTACGTCTTTGATAGTGTCTAGCCATTTTGTTCTTGGTCTCCCTCGCCTTCTTTTCCCTCTCATTCCCCCAAGCATCACATCATTCTCCATTCCACGTTCTTTTGTCACCACATGTCCAAAATAGCTTAATGCCGCCTTTATCACCCTTGATTCCAGTGTCCATTTTGGTTTGACGTTTTCGAGCACCCATACGTTTGTTTTTCTCTCCATCCATGACACTCTCATCACTCGTCTCCAGCACCACAGCTCAAATGCGTCAATTTTCTTCCTCTCGGTTTTTCTCATCGTCCAAGTCTCCGCTCCATACAATACAATTGGGAATACCAAGGCCTTCACCAGTTTCACTTTAGTCTGAAGCGTAATCCCTCTGTCTTTCCATACTGTTGTTAGTCCTCCCATTGCGGCTTTGCCCATTGCAATTCTTCTGCGTATCTCTTTGTCGCATAGTCCATCTTTGGTGATCAATGCTCCTAGAAATACAAAGTTCGTTACCACCTCCACGGTTTTTCCGTCCACTGACACCTCTCCAATATCTCCAGTAGTCATGACCTTCGTCTTTAAAACATTCAGATATAGGCCTGCTTTCTCGCTTGTTTTCCTTACTCTTTCCATGATTTCTGTCAGGTCCTCCTTTGTTCCTGTGATTAGAGTTGTGTCGTCTGCGTATCTCAGATTCGTTATCACCCTGCCTCCTATGCTGACCCCGCCCTCCCATTTGTCCAAGGCATCTCTCATTATATTCTCTGCATATATGTTGAATAGCAAAGGAGACAGGATGTAGCCCTGTCTCACACCTTTCCCGATATCGAACTGTTCCGTCTCTCCGAACTCTGTTCTAACTGTCGCTTTCTGGTTTGCATACAGGTTTCTCAGTAGCACTACTAAATGTATAGGTACCCCCATGTCCTTCAGGATGATCCACATTCTCTCATGGTCTACACAGTCGAAAGCCTTCTTGTAGTCTATGAAGCACATATACAGGTCTCGCTGATGTTCTCTGGCTCTTTCCATCATCCATCTCAGATTTGCAATGTGGTCCCTCGTTCCTCTTCTGAAACCAGCTTGCTCGATCGGAAGTTCTGGTATCAGGAACACCTCCAACCTTTTCTGTAGTACTCTCAAGAGTACCTTGCTTGCGTGCGAGATCAAGGCAATTGTGCGATAATTTCCACATTCCTTCTTGTCTCCTTTCTTGTAGATCGGGACATACACTGATTTTTTTCCAGTCTAATGGCCATTCCTTCTTCTTCCATACACAGTTGCACATGTTGGTCAAGACTTTTACCGCTTCCTCTCCTCCTGCTTTTAGTAGTTCTATCGGGATGTCATCAATTCCAGCTGCTTTCCTATTTGATATGTGTCGTAGTGCGTCCTTTATCTCTGACTCCAACACTTCTGGTTCATACAGTCTCGATGAAGGTGTCATTTATGTTAGGATCTCTTCTAACACCTCTTCTAAGTCAGTCAAATGTTGTTCAAATGTCGGACTGTAGACAATGATGTCATCGACATATACAAGCACTGATTTAAAAATTAAATCAGAGAACACCTTTGACATGGTCATTTGAAATGTTGTTGTCGCGTTCGATAAACCAAAGGGTAATCTATTCCATTGGTATTGACCCTGCTGTGTAATGAATGAGCTCTTATGCTTTGTTTCAGGATGCAGTGGGACCTGCCAGAAACCTGAAGCAAGGTCTAACTGTGAAATAAGCTTCTTTGGACTTGCCTTTTGCATCCCATACATCATCTAGTCTAGGCAGGGGAAAGCTAGTTCGTTCAGACACAGCATTTACCTTGCGATAGTCAATTGCAAACCAGTACCCAGCATCACCTGGCTTTTTCAACACTACTACAGGAGATCGCCACTCTGAGGTAGAAGGTTCCATCAGTCCATGTTCTACCAGCTCTTTAATTTGTTTCTCCATCTCTCCTCTCATTTTGGGAGAGGTGCAATAAAAATACTGCGCTACAGGACGAGCGTTACCTGTGTCAATCCGGTGGTAATATAAATCTGTTTTGCCCAACTCTTTCATGTTAACTGCAAATACGTTTATGTTATCCTTGAGACATTTGTTCAGCTCCGCTTTCTGGTCACTATCCAAGTCTGCATTATCCAAATTTAAGGCCATCTCTGGGAATTGCAATTGACTATCACTCGTGTTTGACTCTTCTTGACTGCCACCCTTTTGAACTTCATTTACCTCCATCACATAGTGTTCTGGCACTCTGTGACATATAGCCACTGTTGTACCCTGTGCCATTGTTATTGGACAACTGGAGTTATTCGTAACTCTGACAATAGTAGATCTGCCCTTTGGCTTCACCACACAACAACTTACTTTGACCTCTGGTATATTTACATCCATTGACATGACTGGCTCAGTAACCACATAATCATTTTCATATTATTATTATTATTATATACCGAACTTATAAAGCGCTCTTTTCATGCATAAAAGCCTGTTCAAAAGCGCTTATGACCTTGTCAGCATAACTTGAAATACAATTTCTGATTGCGCAGCTACAAATACTGGTTTTACCGTTCTGGTCAAACTTGATCTGACTGCATGTTGCTGCAGTTTACATGTCAACTCCCCCCCCCCCAGAGTTATGGTGCTGTTTGGGAAATCAATGACAGCCTGTTGCTTGGTAAGAAAATCCGTTCCGAGAATGACTGAGTGATGGCCATCTAGAACATGAAAATCTTGGTCAAAAATATGGCCTGCTACATTAACTGTAACAAAGACACGGGCTGTTACCTTGTGAGTAACCCCTCCTACGCCGGTCACAGCACCAAATTTTGGTTTCATGTCAAATGCATTTTGTTGGAATGTTACGCAACAGGGTGTCTGACACAATTGAAATGTTTTCCCAACATCTGTCATCTGTCAAATTCAGAGTTGTTTTTACTACTCTAGCTTTCTTGCGTTGAGCTTTCTAATGCTTATATTGCCTGCTGAATACCTTCACCTCCATTCCAATCGAATCTCAAATTGCATGTTTAAATTATTTACTTTACAATTTCGCTATTGTTTCATAATAATCATGTACCATTTTGATTATATTTCTTACTAACTACTGTGTTTTCTCTCCTTCATTTCTCACATATTTAGACCCAGCTTTAAATACCTATATGACACACGATATAACTACTGGGATGTTTCTGACTGTTGATTTAACTTGCTGCCAGTATATAGCTTTAAACTGCACTACAAAGGGCCAGACTTGTTGACTCGAATCACAGGGGCTGCTCGAGTTAGACTTGAGTCACACATTTTCATGAGTTGGGACTTGACTAGGAATTTAGACAGATGTTTCCGGACTTAAATGAACTTGGAAGTCATTGACTTGACTTGACTTGCCAGTTTGTAACTTGTCAACAAGACAATGTTGTTGTGACAAGCTGCACCAAATACAATAATTATGAAGTAGTTATTATAATGCTGTGGCGGTGCAGCATCCACCTAAATTTCCCGCTCCAAATTACTGCAGACAAACCACAACAATCACAGCGATTGATTAACCCTGGTGACTTGGGACTTGACTTGGAATTCAGAGGAACGACTCAAGGTCATTGATTTCACTTGCAAGTCAATGATTTGATACTTGACTTGGCTTGTCAGTTTATGACTTGCCAACAAGTTTGCAAGGGCATCTATTGAAATACAACTGCATATGTAAACACAACGGCATATTTTAAATCATGTCATTTACGATGACATACGTCAGTTATACAAAAAAGGTTCGGCGAGTATGTTTTCTGATTTTTTACACACACGCCAGTGACTCCACTTGCTTGACACAGAACAACACAAAGCTCACGACCAGCTCCACAGCACACGAAGCATCTGGATGCATCTGCTCGCGTGGATTGGTGATTGGTGATCGTATAAATGTGTCGTATGCATCACAGTGTGTTTTATTTGAAAATACATTGTGTATTTACTGGGTGCTGCGCTAAATATGCGGACGTTGCTTGGAATATTATAGACGGCGAGTTAATGTTTACATGATTAAGTAATACGCATTATATTTACTGAATAAAACTGCCGGGTGAGCACATGAGCAGTACACATTGAGAGTGCTCACAAGTTGGAGACCAGTGAATAGTCAACTAGATGTCAGGCTGACAATTCCTTGTTAACATAATATTTTAAACTTTTTTTACTTATTTAAAAATGTTTAGCGTCTTTGATCTGGTTTTGTAAACCAAACATTATAAATGTTTATTTATTTATATATTTATTCATTTACATCAAGTGACATAAAAGTGCACATGCAGATAGATTGTAGTCAAAATAGTAAATAAGGAGTTGTCAGAGATAAAGGTGATTAGATTATCATGTGCATACAAATCATAACTCTCGTTTGTATTGTCCAGGAACAAAAGAATATGGCAATCCTGGAGAAATAAAGAAACCGTAGAGCGGCTGTACACGGCGATTTGTGATATGTCCGGAGCAGCTCGATGGCAACACGGACGAAAATTGGCAAAGAGTTTCTGCACTAATTTGATTATAAGATTGATCCTTAATTTGCATTGATCAACATAGGTTACCACGAACCATACTTCACGAGTCTGGTACAAGCAGCACGAGCACAGCATCCAGCCAGTGTGAGTCTGGTACAACCATGCCAGCACGAATACAGCATCCAGCCAGTACAAGTCTGGCACAACCCCGCCGACACGAACACAGCATCCAGCCAGTACAAATCTGGCACAGCCACGCAGGCACGAATACAGCATCAGCCAGTGCGAGCCCATTTGACCTTTTCTTAAGATAGAAACGCAACGTGTACTCTGAGCTCGCCTACCTCCGCTACTGTTGTACCACAACGAGACACTTGACAGCAAAATCAATATCAACCTTTGTGGTGCGCCTGCACACTCCAAGGACATGTTTCTGGTTGGAACAAGACACACAGTGTGGGTCTACACTCGATGATGCACACCCGTTGTCTGCCGCGAATTCCACGCAAGACAGTCACCAATAGAAACTAGAAGACGACCTTGGTGAGAAGATGTGGACGAATCTTCACAGCGAATCTAAGGAACAGAACATCATTCTCTGTATCACTCAAACTTGCGCACTGCAGTTTCTGGCCTCACTGAACATTTATAATTGGATTTCTTGAATAATTTTTTTAGTTACACACAACATGGCATATGTGCTCATAGTGTGTAATGTCAATGTTTAATACATGCTTTAATTGTCATCAATGAAGAAGACGTACTGTGTTTTGTGTATAACCTGAAAATGTCTTGTGTTCAATGTAACGTTACTTTACGATAATGAAGAAGAGTGGATAACACTGTTGACTTGAAATACATATTATCAGAAACATCTGATAATAAGGTGCATCTACAAAATGTTGTCGTGTTATGGTGATAATTATTGTGCCATTTATATGCTATCCAATGTATTGTCTTAATATTACACACCGGCTATACTGTTTTAACCACAACCATCGAATAATACATAAACAAATATACAATATGACGAGAGACTACCTCCGTGTATGAATAATACACTCACTACTTGAAAACTGACTATTCTGCATAAAACTCACAGGGAAGAAGAGTTGAAATGGACTACCACAAGGGAGCATACTGTCACCACTCTTCTCCGGTATCTATACAAACGATCAGCCCATTCACCAGAAAATACGGAGCTTTGGCATCTCTACACAAGATGGAACATGTGCCTCCTTATGCTAACTTCTGCTCTCACCACAATTGCAGACTACTACGCTTGGAACCAACTATGCACTAATCCAGCCAAAACACAAGCGAGTGTCTTCCATCTACAGAATCGTGAGGTCAACAGACAACTGAACATCAACTGGAATGGAGTGCCGCTAGCCCACTGCACAAATCAAGAGTACCGTGGGGTGACACTGGACCAAACATTGTCATTCAAAACACAAAAGGCAACGTAAGTGCACGGAACTCCATCCTCCGAAAGCTTGGCAACTCATGTTAGGGAGCTAACCCAGACACAATGTGTTCTACCGCAGTTGCACTCTCCAACTCGGTAGCAGGATATAGCCCGGTGTGGGAAAGTTCGGCACACTTGAAAGTCCTCGTTCCACCTCCCACCCGCGCAGCAATGGTGAGCAGAACAGAGCGCCCACCAAACGACCACATAGCCATGACCAGATGATTATTAAAGTCAAGAAAAAGCTTCATGACAAAAAGCCCATTGGGAACATATGCGGCTGCTGCAAGAGTCAACGAATGGAACAAACGTTTCGTTTCACTAGAGGATCCCACCAACCTCGGAATACTGATATCCGAGGTAGAGGCATGTCCTTCCAATACTCGGTTTGTCTGGTTTTCTGTTGTGCCTTCCTGCGACAGGTTCAAACATTAGGTTTTCACTGAAAACTCAGGAAAATCAAAATGGATAACAACATATTTTATATACCTCTGTGATTCAATCAGTGTTGACATTCTGCAAAATAATAATTGTTATTATGATTTGGAAATGTCTGTACCGCAGAAAAAAGAAAGCTCTTGAAAATTATGCAATCTGTAACTCATACGGGGCTGGACAGTGTGGCATACTTATACGTACAAGCAGGATGTTTGTATTAAAGCCAATAACATTTTAGATTATTCTAAACATACGTTGCACTCCACTTTGTGTTTTCTGCCATCCAGAATGAAGTTGGGTTCTGTGATATCCAGAACATCTCGCTTCTATCAGTCATTTGTGCGAGCATTTGCTCAAATCTACAACAAACAACTCTTAAATAGGCACATACAATCACAAGTGAACACATTAACGACAGAAGAGTGATTTGCTTTACTGATTTTATACCTGTTGTGTATGATCTTTATGAATAGATGCAGCCACATACTTCCGTATTTATGTTACATGTAAACTTATCAAATTGTATATATCATTTTAATTGTGGTGCGTTATTGGAAAGGTTATATATACAAAGCTCTACACAAAGTATCATTGGAAAGGTTATATGTACAAAGCTCTACACAAAGTATCATTGGAAAGGTTATATGTACAAAGCTCTACACAAAGTATCATTGGAAAGGTTATATGTACAAAGCTCTACACAAAGTATCACATCTTATTTATTGACATTGAAATGTTTTATGACATACATTTATGTATATTCAGATTCCGATGAGCACTCGCAGGACAAATCTTGAGAGCGTTGATGCTGCATGTGTCATGGCTGTTGTGTAGATGGCATTCGATCAACTGAAGTTATAACATAGACGTTCTTAAAGTGAAGTGTCAAGCTGTCAGTTTGGTTGTTGGAAGGATCATTTATACGGAGTAGTTGAACAATGCTGGGTGGTCACTTTATCAACCCTAATGGCGCAATGAAAGATCGTCTGACGCGATTGGCCACATTCAGTACTTTGCCCGTGTCTGCACCATTGTCTCCTTCTATAGTGTCAAAGGCAGGTTTTTATTACCCTGGAGAAGGGGACACCGTGACGTGTTACAGTTGTGGACTGTGCCTAAACCTCTCGGAAGCTGGCATCCATCCAATGGTTCTTCACAGTGAACTGTCTCCAGGTTGTCAGTGCGTTGTCACACATCAGTCTACCGCAATGGAGGAAGACGCTGCAACAGAACGGATGTCCATTGATGAAGTTGATTCACAAGCTGAAGTCAGGGATAGCGCAATGTTAGTGCAATCCATCTCAACAGGGGTAACTGGATCACTGGTGGTGACCAGTACTGCAGCGTCACCACATGGACAACGCAGTCTTAATTTGAGTCGCTCACAAAGACGTAGTCGTAACAGAAGACAGGGCAACTACATTTCGCTTGCGACTTATGTTGGAGAAAATGATAGGTCCATGCAATACCGCAGTGTCTCGCAAGTGTTGCTACAATTAAGTAGTGTACCAATGCTTAATCCTATGATTTCTTATGGAGTTAGTGACAGTCCTACAGACATGCTGGAAGTCAACAGTCTGTCACTTGCAGATTCTGTATTAGTAAACAATGACAGCCCCAGGCGCATGATGGAGAGGATAAACAATAACGACCCCTCTCTGTTGGACGAAATGAAATATGAAAGACGTCGTTTGGTTACTTATGCCAACTGGCCAAGAGACACCAACATTGAGCCTGAAGCTCTAGCCCAAGCGGGACTGTTCTACCTGTACCGGGCTGACCGGGTCAAGTGTGTCTTCTGCTACGGCATCCTGCGTAACTGGGAGCCATCTGAGGAGCCAATGACAAAACATCACCGCCTTTTCCCGAGGTGTCCCTTCCTGCGTAATCCCCGGGCTGCAGGGAATGTGGCTCTTGGTGAGGAGCCAACAGAGGAACAGATATTGGTGAGTAGATGTTTCACATTTAACACGTGTAACATGTTTACTTACACAGAACATGGACGTAAAATATAAAATGAGAAATACTGTTCTAGGTACAACCATAAAACAAAAAGGACTACCAAGGACTACCAATTAGTGCTACTTGAAGGTTTCAGAGCGGTGTGGGTTTCCTGTTTCATTGGGTTGATTAAGAGGAATATAGCATAAATAAAAATAGCTAATTATATCTCTGTATAAAGCAATAGTTATGTCTCATTAAAATAATGTTTACAAACTTGGATGCCATATTGTAGGCATTGCTGTATATACGCTAGAAAGAATACAGAGAGCAACTAAACTCATTTCAGAACTGAGAGACCTTAGTCATGAAAAGCGTCTAAGCTAGCAACACAGAGACAAGGAAATTAATTACATTTTTCACTTCAGGAATGTAGAAGAACTGTAGGACACAAAGTAATATTATTGCAGGAGCCGTGTAGATTGGATACCAGAAAGTATTCATTCTCACAGTGGGACACATGAGTAGAATACAATATTTACAGAATGACAAATACAATGTATATATCAGAAAGGTGGGTTACATATACATGAAGAATTGTTGAACTCTCGATAAGCCAATGTCGTCCTTGTCCACCGGTTGGGTAGTTTGCTTTGGATTGCAGTGTTGTTAAATCTTGTTAAACTGTATGCTGTACGTATTGAAATAATGACTATATTTCAGAACGTTACCCGCTATACACCGAGCGGTGACCGTGATAGAGAACTGGGCATTCAAACTGCTCGTCCCAAACACCCATCCTTGGTCGTGGAGGCAACGCGACTGGCCTCCTTCGAAAGGTGGCCGCAAGACAATCCTGTGTCTCCGGACAGTCTGGCACATGCTGGATTCTATTACACAGGTAATGAGAACACAGCGGCCAGTACTGTAGCAGTATGTTTATAAATTCCTCGAGAGGATTTAAATAGTGATCCCTTCCAGTCTTGATTAATTAGTTGCAGTTAAATGGTTGTGCCGTTTTGTTGTGCCGCTCACACATATGCACACATGCACGCACGCACGCACGCACGCACGCACGCACGCACGCACACACACTGTTGTTATCCGACATGATATTGTTATGTAGAGAATCTGAATACGAAGAATAAGCAGTGTATTAACTACGACATCAGCCTTCCAGCACTGCAAATTTTAGTCTTATATTCTGCAATATCTGTTGCGGTATAAATTCACTATCCAACATGTAACAGATGTAACCAGAGAGGAAACAAGGAATTCTTTCCCTAAATATTATAAATTGTGAAGTGCCAGCGAGGGTGAAATGTTACCATATATCACTACATCGGCTTGTTAGCTTGTTCTTTGTGTGAGTCTGTTTTGTGAGAGTTTTCTACAGTAACTGTGATTCATAAGAGTATGTTCTCCAAGGCGCTCTACTCTAACTGTGGTGTAATCGTCTTATATGTTCCACCAGGCGAGTCTGATGAAGTGTGCTGCTTCTTCTGTGATGGTCGTCTAGTCGGATGGCAATCAGGCGAGGATCCCATGACGAAGCATCGTTGCTTGTACCCACACTGTGGCTTTGTGAGACTAACTGGCCCAATTGATGAGGTGAGCACATGGCACAATTACACTATAGTAGTGTTTTCATGTCACATGTGGCACAAAGAGCTTCAAACAGGACGTAATTAAGACCATATTTTTGGTAATGGCCAAATGCTTGTGTTTCGTTCATTAAAATGACAATGTCTGATCGTGTTTCATCATAAAATAATGTCATAAATTGTATATATTATAACATATTGACTGTTGAGATGTGTTTTGAAGAACCACAATTGTTTTTTATTTTAGTGGTTGTATGTTTAATTTTAATGTTTTGGAATGAATATTGTGTTTACATTTCGTGCAGAGATAACGTAATTTTATGTATGTTAATGCTATGCTGGTCACGTGATCCCGTGATCACCTGACCCAGTACACTATGTCCGCATACTCGACTTGCGTTGGAAATTGTCGAGAACTGTTCCCGAATGTTCTGAACAAAAAGGTCGTTATTCATAAACAAATAACCATTACCTCTATATTAAACAAATTATGGCTCATTAAAACACATTTGAGCAGTTAAAACAGATATAGTTTATAGTCTATAACATGCTTTTAAGCTTTAAAAAATGACCAGAATTGGTATCTTTAAAATGGTCAATCAACGAACAATGTAGAAGGAAATGCAACGTTGAAATAATACCATATATCAGTAGGATAGTATAATATGTATTGCTCAAGGCATTATGCTTTTTGGATTCTAAAGTATATTTTGTTTATTTTTAGTTGTTATAGAGTAATTGCAGGAGCCAGACATCGAACTGATGTAATATGACTGAATGTATCACTGTTGTAATCCTATTGCAGCCGAATGCAGCAAATGCAACTGCGGATGAATCTGCCCTCGATACTGGTATGTTTGTATGTATTTACACTGCGTCATATGTATGACTATAGTCTGCAGCTTCTGATGACAGAAACGTGCATTTTCAACAATTAAATCCTTGCTTATTATAAAAAGTTAATTTTCATGGAACAGTGGATGTCATTGCCGTATTTTGTAGCAGTGACCCACCGACGTTGATAACATTGCGTTCAAGTTGGAGAACGCAATATTAATACAAAACCCATACATATTTCTACTACATAGTACAAAATACAGATGTTACAGATGCATATTTTTGGCATCAATGCAGCCTTTTACATATATCTAATGGCCCCATAAGTTCACTTGGCTGGAAGTAGCCAGCCCCAAATGTTTACTTTAGACATATTTGCAGAGGCAATGAAGCCATGATTAACCATCAACTTATTACCCTTTGACCCTACCAGTGGACATTCTATTGTTCCCTCCAAATCTTGCCTGCCTGACTGACCTGCCCACTGCCCTCTGTTTATTGTCTACAATTACCCCAGTACTGATTCATTCATACTTGTACTAACTCACACATGTCTGAACCTGATCTGTCTCAGGCTACTGACTGCAGACCTGCTGGAAATGCCACTGGGTGTCAGTACCAGTGGGTGACATGGAATTGAAATATCAATATTAATGTTTGTTTACTGTTATTTAATAAAACAATATGTATATGTTACAGTTTATTTATGTTTCGTTTTTATTATAAGATACTAGGTTTATCTTTTCTAAATTTAGCTGGCCGCGGGCTTTCCCGTCTTTGGCCCATGAGTATGGGCCGGGCCTAAATTCTAGTTTGCGGGCCTAGGTCGGGCTGGGCTTGATGAATATTTTTTCGGGCCAGGGCCGGGCCTCTAACTACTAATTGCGGGCTGGGCTTGGGCTCAAATTAAGGGCCCGTGCAGGGCACTAGAACGCATTGCACAGAGTCTTTATGGTGTTCGACTATGCACTTTTCTGTAAACCAAAAAGTATACTAAGGTATTTAAATAATTTAGCTAATATATTGAAAACTGAGATATAATAAATGAAATGTCTATGTACATAACTGAGGGATGTGGCAGGAAGTGAGAGGTAGGAAATTTGTCCTAAAATTGGTGGAAGGTTGACCTCACAAATAGGTGGGAGGTGTGATTGTTAAGAGGTGCGCTCTAAAAAAATGGTGGGAGTTGGAAGGCTGGCCCCCCAAACACCCCGTTATAACTTGGTACGTGTATTATGCATGTGTTGCTAGGTGCATCGGCATCTCTGACGTGTTTGGTGTGCAAGACTGCAGAAAAGAACATTGTCTTCCTTCCGTGCGCCCATCTCGCCTGCTGCTCAAACTGCGCTAAATCTTGCACCATTTGTCCCATCTGTCGATGTACCTTGAAGGGATCTGTCCATGCTTATTTGTCTTAGCTGTAGTGAATAGGATGAAATGGTTCTACATGTGGCACACATAATGTAAATATATTGATGTTATATTTTGTCTGATATACTGTTTGTGTAAAACAGAGTCCCTTGCAAATTGTTTGGTAAAAGCAAATTTTTGCATGGACGTTATCTCTAGGGTCTCAGTAAACAGAAACACTTGGGTGGCAGTTTAACTTTTCGTTTTTAACATTTTTTATGGGGTTTCAAACCCACCTAAGCAAACTGCCTGTAGTATCGCCCGAAATCACGATGGACAATAATTTTAGAAAAATAATTATTCACTCAAAAGTTCTGGCAAAAAATCAGATACATTTTCCCTCTAAGAACTCACCTCAGTGCTAACTATTTAGTCAATATCTTCAATAGCTTTAAGTTTATTTAAATAAATGTGAAATTATACTTCGATATCCAATCCTGTTCTTGCAAATGCTATATGCTATTAGTTTCTGTGTGTTGAAATCACAGTCAAGTGATACACATGGAATATCAATTAAAACAATAATTTCATGTTACAGTCTGCAGTGTATGGTGACTATTACATCATATTATTATTTAATCAGTGAATACAGTGAAAAAACAAATTCACTTGAGTGGAAACATGAAGGAATTCTAGACTGAAACTGGACAAAACAAAAAACATGGACAGTATAATAGAAGCATATATTTTGACCATATAAAAGACATAAAACATTGCATTATTCACAACATGACAGCTTCTCTAGCATTAACATAATAGCTGAACATGTTTTCACCGTTGGATGAATTTTTATGAAGATGTCAGAAAGAAACAAATGCTCCAGTTGTACACTCATTTCACAAAACTGCCTCCAATGGGTGAAGGAAACGTTGTGAAATCTGTACATCTTCTAGAGTATTTGATTTGTTTGTTTTTGGTGTGTTGATAAAAATTCATCCAACAAAGAAAACATGTTCAGCTAACATGTGAATGCTAGAGAAGCTGTCATGTTGTGAATAATGTCATATTGTTGTGAGAGTAGTGCATTGTTTTAAGTCTTATATGGCAATAATAAATAATGTTATTATATTGTCCATGTTGTTTGTTTCACATTTCACACATTTCAAGCGAATTCGTTTTTCCACTATGTACTACCTGGTAATTAAATGACGAATAAATTATGATGTAATAATCACAATAAAGGTTGTAACATGTAATCATTGTTTTAATTTACATATAATATTCCACGTTTATTGTTTTACTGAGTTCAACACACAGGTAGCATATAGCATCTGCAAGAACAGGATTGGTTATCAGAGTTCAGTTTCACATTTATTTCAATAAATTCAAAGATATTCAAGATATTGACTAAATGTTAGCATTTAGATGGGTTCTTAGAGGGAAAATGCCTCTGATTTTTTTCTTCAGAATTTTGAGTGAATAATTATTTGTCTACATTTATAGTTCATTACATTGTTGATACAATGATTTCTGGCAATATTACATGCATTATGGATAGGTAGGCTAAAAAGTTTGCAGTTTGCTTAGGTATGTTTGAGACCACATAAAAACTCTAAAGATGAAAAGTTAAATTGCCACACAATTTCTCTGTTTATGGAGACATTGATGCAAAACAATCACTTTTGGCAAACAATTTGCGGGGGATGGCACAATGCACCAGATGAATTATTAATTTCACTTTTATCATTATGCATGGTTTTGAGTAACACCAATTTTTTATCTAGATGCACTACATTTGCTGAGAACCAAATCTTCAAGAAACCTCATGATTTTCTTACCAGTTTCTAAGAAATTTCATAATCTCATCTCAGAACCTCATTATTTTTGTTCTGCCCACGATAAATGGCTCGAAATACTAAATCGCATTCAGCGCCATATCGTGAGTAATCTGATCGTGCAATTCTAACACTAGTCGCTATTTTTTAGTATACATAGTTTTGAATATTTGAGTTATTTTGTAATGTGCACAAACAGTTAATTGAATTTTTATAATAAAAAGTATGTTATATCTCTAATTAAAATAAATACATCCTTGTAAATTGCTTATTTTCCTAGTTAATGACAAGCATTCAATGATTATTGTTAAATATACTAATTTATTAAATTATCAATCTCACTATTATTATTATAGGTGAAGTGCAATGAGCACATTAATTGCTGTTATCCAAATTGTACGTGATAAAAGTGAAATGCACAATATCAATATACTTATATATACGTGTGTCATGTTTAGAAACATTCCATCTAAACAAATTAGTAGGTAGTAACAAAGACAAATATTTTCTAAATATAACCCATTTCCAATGTTACTAATATTGTTTGCACTATTTACCTTTTTATGATACACAGACTACTAATTATTAAGCCCGAAATGAAGGTGAACCGAAATTGTCCCAAGTTATGCGTATCACATGACAGTGTTGATGGGATTGTAAAATGGTCAAAGGAGGCAGTGGTCAGTGTTAGTATCTGCAACGATGACGAGTACAAGGAGGAGGACAAAACAAGGACTGCCACAGGAGTGACACTAATATACCAGAAAGGACGTTGCAAACGTCAGGAACACGAAAGAGGACACGTTAGTATATTTTTTTCCTATTATGTGACTGGACTTTTGTTAGCAATAATGTTGTTTCCTGAATATTGCCAAGTTTGTGTGTAACACATGGTGTAATCCACGTGTAGTTGCAATTAGAACAACTTTTGTGCCCCCCCCCCCGTCTGACGTCCATTGGCGGATCTTCAAACTTAGCATTATATGACGAGCATACCACACCTTGTATGTCGTGTTCGGCGTTTGAGGGCAAGTTGTCCTCATGTGGCAATTGCACTCTTTATTTTCTACACCCATGAATGGCATTCCCAGCTGTAGTTTCTTGCTCGTCAATGGTAGTTTGCCCTCTCATATACCGTTTTGTTTTTTTAATGTTATACTTGGGTCTATGTTGTTGAGGTATGTTGTGAATCCTTCTATGTAGTACTTGTGGTTCTGCACCAGTTGTCGACATCTCTACAATGTCCATGTACAAGTTGACTATTATGGGTGAGACCGGAGGTTCCATGGCTGCGCAGTGCTTCGGTTTATAGAATTGTCCTTTGTGTATAAAGTACTTTGTGTATAAAGTACTTTGTGTTGTGGCAGAAAGTCAACAGTTCTGAGATTTATTCAATATCGAGCGGGGTTTGTTGTCATCAGATATCCAGGCTGTCTCTGACGAAGGGACCGAGAGGGCTTTGAAAGCTGTGTCGAACCTACAATCGAAACCCTACAAGATAGCTAGGCTTCCTTCATTATGCATCAAACAGAGTCTGGTACCAACCTACATGCTGATTGTTTGTTTCATTATATACCTGGGTATGAGGTGCCTTTTGTAATAGCTGCATTAATTTTTCAATTGTAATATTAAAATGCGCTGTTAACATGATGGTCTCAAGTGAAATTTTTTTACTACATGATTGGAAGTGTCCAGTCCAATGCCTCCACGAGTTCATTGTGTACGCTGACCTCGCGTTGATATGACATATATAATCATATGACATCTGATGTGAGACAATGTTCAGTCAGTGTCGTCCTCTATTGAAATGATATTGAATGATTAAGATTACATTTATTTTAGCATGTTTTCTAGACATGCATAATATAGTTTGGGCAGTAGATTAGGCTCGACTGTTTGTAATGTTTTAATCCAGAAGTATAATTTATTTGGCTGTTTGATTAACAGCGACATATTTTCGAAGGAATACATCTACTTGGCGTGCCCTGGCTTCAATGTCACAACTGTGTGATTTGCAGTAAGTTACTATTATTTTTACGACAAGTAGAATCGCTGTTGCTTTAATTCATAAGGTCTGAATAAGGTCAAACAACAGTTGATGATAGTGACCTGTCTGATGACATATTTGTGTTGTTGATGAGACATAATAAACAAATAGTTTCCTCATTGAATGTTGTGTGATCTTACCCCTAGTTCATGTGTCAATGTGTGTGATACCAGTGACATTTTTTAATTATTTTATTTCCACAAGAGCATTAAACATACACTATGTGTGTTTAATTTCAAATTCAAATACAAATTCATGTGAAAATTTTGTGATGTATGAGGTGTCCTTTGTAATAGGTCTATTCTGGCTTACAAAATTAAATTAGAAAGGGAAGCCGATTGCGATGAAGCTGTTTGGTGCAATATACTATGTAGATACAGAAAATTCAACATTACCTGTTGGATTATGTACAGCTAACCTGCATAGAATGATTACTATTTATTATTATTATTTACTGTTTCTCATTGTTGGATGCCTCAACTAAATTTATTGTGTTACATTTTAAATGTTTTTTGTGTGTGACTGATGCAGAAACTGAGTCTTTCATCTTTTAGAATTGAATTTAATGTAGCCTAAGTACACAGGGCTTATTGGAAGGATACAGTGTGTCAAATGTCTGACTTGATATTTATTTTTAATTATTCATTACCTTTTCAAAAAACCTGAGCTGGTGATCTGAAAATCAACACAGAAAGTCTGTCAATTACAGTTGTTATCTACTTTGTAGTCTGAACAACAACAGAGGATTACTAGAAACGGTCAAGGCAACTGAAACGTTGGGTGCTGCTCTAGCAGCAGTGACACGTCTAGGTCAACTAGAGTAAGAATTAGTCAAGTAGAACTTTATTTACACCTGTTTCAACCGATAACTGTAATAATTGTTGTCAAGACACATATAAATTTTTATTTTTAATTCGTTCATGTGTTTAACTGTGGCATTCAGTTTATAGGAATATTGCACTGTTGAGTAATGTATGTAAAACAGAAGTTTTCATTTGACCTATATATATATATATATATATATATATATATATATATATATATATATATATATATATATATATATACATATATATATACATATATATATACATACATATATACATACATATATACATACATATATATATATACATATATATATATATATATATATATATATATATATATTATATATATAATTATATTATATATATATATATTTGATTATTATTAAAAAAAATTATTGTGCACTTAATGTTTTACAATGCTAGAGAGAAGTGACTTTGTCAAAAGATATATTATATTTTATTGATGAAATGTAGGTGTATCATGATGATTAAACATGTGTGATTGTTGTTACAGGTAGGGGGTGTGATGCCTCCCCCAGTCACTGACTGACGTCTTGGCTGGACTCGCACACGGATGTCAACAACTGGAGGGTCACAAGTAAGAACACATTTGTATATTCACCCTACAAATGTCAAACAGTTACCATGACTCTCACTGTATAAGTTTTCTCGATGGGTTAATTACCCTGTCAATAAATGTTTATTTCCCGTATTTCTACAAAACTCATAATTTATATAGAATAGCCTAAATTGCATTTATTTATATAAAATTGTCAAAGCTGATGACCGATAGGGCTGCTTTATTTATTACCATTTTTGGAGTAAATTTTTTATTGAGTACGAATACTTCTGTTTCAGATAAACAACACATATACATTACAAATATAAATAATTAACATATTCAATAATTCATTATAAATAAGTATTATGTAAATAACAATTGATAAGAACAAAGATTAACAAACATTAAATTGTAATCCCTTATTTCAGGTACAGCATACATGAAATGATTTTAAATTATTTTCCATTATTCGTTTGATTATATGCCCCAATTAAATATAATAGCATAACATTTAAAATATTTTTGGTGAGTATATAGACATACCTGTCCATATGAACACTAAACAATATTAGAAACGCATCCTGGTTTATGTGTAATACAAAACAAAAGTTTTCACAGACAACAATAGTCATGTGACGACCACCAACATGGTCACATGACACCAAAGAACAGTTCAGCCCAACGAGCAGAACTGTAAACATAGAAAGCTATCTGAACTTGAGGGCTGTTCACAATTGTTGACATTTATATATTTGTACAACAGTTATTTGCCTAGCTTTCTAAAAACGGAAAGTGCTGAGTCTGAAAAAAGGGCGAATTCACACGTGAAAATATTTTGAGTGCAAAGGGGCAGAATTGGGGGCAACCATGACATGACATACATGAAAAATGTGTAATTGAACAAGTGAAAAAACAGTACTTTCCAGAACAACAATACATTTTATTTAGACCCCATGGTCAGGCTCAATGGGTACCGCCTGTCCTTGAGCAGCCAGGTTTTGGCTGCTGCAGGAAGGCAACTTATGTAACTTATTCCAATTAAAATTTAGCATAATGTAACTTATTTTTTCATGTCATCATTTTGTAGGAATAATATACTATTGGCACCATGGGCTTTTTTATCTTTCTTCTATGCATAGCCTATGTCGGCTATACACAAACTTAGGTGAAACACTTATTATCAACTCCCAAAATAAACCCAACCAGGAAACACGGGCAACACATTTGTTTCCTAAAATTTTGCATCATTTCGTGTGAAAGGGTGCAGCAGTGTTTATTGACGTACTCTTAGGAACAGTCGACAGTGGCATGGGTAGCAGCAAAAATATGTTTGTTAATACACATTGTTTAAACTAGGAGCATAGTACATAAAGGTGCCTGAAACAGGACGACAGGCCACTAGTACACAAGAACCAGCAACAAAATGTCCGGAAAACATTTCTGAAGCTGGTTTTAAATGTGTGTGTGTTTAAATGCAAGGAGCTTGGTAAATAAGAAAAATGAATTAAACATTATGGTACAAAATATTGACCTTTACATAATAGGTTTAACTGAATCATGGGCCAACAAAGATATATCAGATGCTGAATTAGGTCTGACAGGATACATAATGTTTAGGAGAGATCGAAGAGGGAGACGGGGAGGGGGAGTTATTTTATATATTAAAGAATCTATTCTGGCTTACAAAATTAAATTAGAGAAGCCGATTGCGATGAAGCTGTTTGGTGCAATATACTATATAGATACAGGAAATTCAACATTACCTGTTGGATTATGTACAGCTAACCTGCATAGAATGATTATTATTATTATTTACCATTACTCATTGTTGGATGCCTCTACTAAATTTATTGGTGTTACATTTTAAATGTTTTTTTGTGCGTGACTGAAGCAGAAACTGAGTCTTTCATCTTTTAGAAGTGAATTTAATGTAGCCCAAGTACACAGGGCTTATTGGAAAGATACAGTGTGTCAAATGTCTGACTTGATATTTATTTTTAATTATGTATTACCTTTTCAAAAGTCCTGAGTTGGTCATCTGAAAAACAACGCAGAAAGTCTATCAATTACATTTGATATGGTTTACTCAGTGGACAGTGAGTGATGCTGTCGTCTCTTTGTGTTGTTTTAAATGAGGAATGTAATCCACTTTGTAGTCTGAACAACAACAAAGGATTACTAGAAACGGTCGAGGCAGCTGAAACGTTGGGCACTCCTCTAGCAGCAATAACCCGTCTAGGTCAACTAGAGTAAGAATTAGTTAGTCAAGTAGAACTTAATTTTTAATGTTTCAGCAGACAACTATAATAATTGTTGTCAAGACACATATATAAATCTATATATTTAATTCGTTCCTGTTGTTTATCTGTTGCATTCAGTTTATTGGAATATCGGACTATCGAGTAATGTATATAAAGTTTAGAAGTTTACATTTGACCTATATATATATATATATATATATATATATATATATATATACATATATATATATATATATATATATATTATACATTTTATTATGTATTAAAATTGTTTTATTATACACATAATGTTTCCCAATGCTAGAGAGAAGTGACTTTGTCAAAGGATATATTATATTTTATTGATGAAACGTAGGTGTATCATGATGATTAAACATGTGTGATTGTTGTTACAGGTGGGGGTGTGATGTCTTCCCCCAGTCCCTGACTGTCATCTAGGCCGGACTCGCATACGGCGGTCAACAACTAGGGGATCCAGGACATCCAAAGGTGTTGCTGTCTTCTATTCCCTCACACTGTATGCCACCGTCCTAGAATACGCAGTCCAAGCTAATGCAAAATGCCAGCAGTGAGAACATTTCCCCTACAGGACTCCTTGGAAGGTGGACAGGACGTTTGACTTGTGCTTGACTCCATCAGAGCTCATGTGTGTGTTATGACAGCAAAAACACATGGACCTTGACGGTAAGAACCACCTTCACTGACGTGTCGAATTGGCATCTGCAGGCACCCTGTGACGACTTGGCCCTGCAGGCAGCCCTTGACGATGCGGCTCTGCAGCACACCGTGATGATTCGGCCCTGCAAGCACCCATTGACAACTTGGCCCGGTAGTCACCCCATTATGACTCGGCCTCGCAGGCACCTCTTGACGGCCTGCCCCCGCAGACACCTTGTGATGACTCAGCCCAGCAGACAGCTGTAACGACCTGGTCCCGCAGGCATCCTGTGATGACCCAGTCCTCAGGCATCCCGAGGTGACCTGGCCCTGCGTAATTATCTGGCCCTACAGACATCTGGTGATGACACGGTCCCCCAGGCACCTCGTGATGACCCGGTCCCCCGGCACCTCGTGATGACCAGGTCCGCCAGCACCTCGTGATGACCCGGTCCCCCGGCACCTCGTGATGACCAGGTCCGCCAGCACCTCGTGATGACCAGGTCCGCCAGCACCTCGTGATGACCAGGTCCGCCAGCACCTCGTGATGACCCGGTCCCCCAGGCACCTCGTGATGACCCGGTCCCCCAGGCACCTCGTGATGACCAGGTCCGCCAGCACCTCGTGATGACCCGGTCCCCCGGCACATCTTGATGACCAGGTCCGCCAGCACCTCGTGATGACCCGGTCCCCCGGCACCTCGTGATGACCTGGTCCCCCGGCACCTCATGATGACCCGGTCCCCCGGCACCTCGTGATGACCAGGTCCGCCAGCACCTCGTGATGACTCTGCCCTGCAGACACCATGTAACGACCAGGCCGGAGGTACCCCGTAATGACCCAGCCCTGCAAAAATCGACACAGGCAGACATCTGGTGGCGACCCGTCCATGCCATCATGCCGTGACTGAAAGGTAGCTATACTTCCTTCATTATGAATCAAGTCTGGTACCAACTTACCTGCTGATTGTTGTTTCCATTATATACCTGGGTATGAGGTGCCTTTTCTAATAGCTGCATTAATTTTTTTTAAATAATATTAAAATGCGCTGTTAACATGATGGTCTAAAGTGACAAAAGGTTGTGTCCAGTTCAATGCCCCACAAGTTCATCGTTGATGCTAACCTCTTGCATTGATACAACGTAATCATATGACATCTGATGCAAGACAATGTTCAGTCAGTGTCGTCCTCTGTCGAATTGATATTAAATGATTAAGATTACATTTATTTTAACATGTTTCCAGATATTATGCATAATATAGTTTGGGCAGTGAATTGGGTTCGACTGTTTGTGATGTTTTAATCCATGAGTACAATTTATTTGCGAAGGAATATGCCATCAACTTGGCACGCCCTGGCTTTAATGTCACAACCATGTGAATTGCCATAAGTTACTATTATTATTACGACATACATTAAAAGTAGAATCACTGTTACTTTAATTCATAAGGTCTGAATAACATCAAACACCAGTTGATGATAGTGACCTGTCTGATAACATATTTGTGTTGTTGATGAGACATATAATAATATAATAAACAAATAGTTTCCTCATGTTGTGGTGTGATCTCACTCTTAGTACATGTGTCAACACACCAAAACAGATGTGTTTGATACCAGTGACGTTTATTCAATTCAGTAATTTTATTTCCACAAGCGCATCAAACATACAATATGTGTGTTTAATTTCAAATTCAATCAGAAATTCTTGTGAAAATTTCGTCATGCTGGCTGATTGTATCCATTCTTTAATCCACTGATATATGATGCTGAAGAATGTTCCCTTTATACATTCTCTGAAAAGTAATAATCAGTTTGGCACATTAGATGTTTTGTTGTACAAAATTCCACAACTGCACTGTACAGTCCTTTCAAATACTTGTCTTTAGTGTTTACTTTAGCGTATTTTGCATGTCGTGTCAGAAACTATGCTGAATTATATCTTCAGATTATTTGGTAACAACTTTTCATTTGCTTGATACATTATAATGGCCATTTTTAGTTTGGTTTACCAAACCAAATAGCTCTACGACGACGTACGATTTACATCCAGGAATCAATTTGCAGTCTGGTTGCATGTGACGGCATCTGCCCATTGTGACGGTGATATCGCCTCGAATAAGCCCAATGTAGCTTGCTGTTTGTGACATTGCATTTAAAAGTCATCGAAAGTCATTATTTCTAGTTTGTGTCTTGTCAATAAATACAACATACACTGTGGAAACGGACGGCATATGGCACCTAAAACACGTGAAATTTACATTAAGCAAGGGATACAAATTACTAGCTGTACTCTGAGGTTTGGTGAATATGTTCTTCCTTTGAGTTTTATATTAAGTAATATCTATATATACTGTCTAATGTTTTGATAAATGATAAAATAATAATAAAATTAAAACCTGATTTAGGGCCATATTCGCTGAGTGCTGTATGGACATACTATATTATCAAATAGTATAATGTAAAACTACATTTTCAAGTTGTATTACACATACATATGACCTATGTACCAATTATGCGTAACAAAGGTGTTTGTTCACAGATTGGTTGAGCTCATCGCCTCACAATGGGGATCCATGTGTCAACTGGAGCAACACAGTCAGAGATCAGATAATATGGAATAGGTGATCAAGACTGTGCGGAAAAGGTGGAGATGGAACTAAACGCTGTATGTCAGCAGTGTCAGCATACCATGCACAAGCCTACAATGGCATTGTCGCAAAGACATGGATGCCAACCTAGCAGCTACCATGCAGCTCAGGGGATATAAGGTGGTGTCATGCAGACCAAACTACAAACTGATACTCCTCGACTTCACCAGTGTATGTCTGAGGTGGATCGTCTCTGTGTGTGCGGAAGCGAACAATGTCATGCATTAGTTCTACCGTCACAAAAATACGCATAGACAAAAATAAGATCGAGCAGCGTGGAATCTAGTTACAGCTATAGTCCATTACTGTAAGAAAGACGGCATATTCAGCGATGTAGTCTGCAAGGCAGTTGGCAATATGACACAGGAGGTCCACCAGCAGTGAGCCCGGGTCGTATGATGGCGTGGATGTTGAGTGTAGCCTATGGCTCACAAGATGATCCTCACTCATTTGCGTGATGTCTCCACCTGCATGTCTTCACAGCCTCCAAAATGTCAAAAGATGTTGCTGACTTCTATTCCCTTGCACTGTATGCTACCATCCTAGAGAACACAGTCCAGGCTGATGCAAAACACCAGCGGTGAAAAGATTTCCCCTACAGGACGCCGCAGAAGATGGACAGGACATTTGACTTGTGCTCAACTCTGTCAGAGGTGGTGTGGGTGATGACAGCAGAAGCACAGGGACTTTGATAATAAGAACCACCTTCACTGACGTGCCCATCTGTGGAAGGCTGTTAATGACTCGTAGGCACCCCATGAAGACTCGGCCCTGCAGGCACCCCATGAGGATGCAGCCCTGCTGGCACCTCGTGACGAATCAGCCCTGCAGGCACCCCGTAGCGATTCGGCCCCGCAGGCACCCCGCGATGACTCGGACCTGTAGGCACCCCATGAAGACTCAGCCCTGCAGGCACCCCATGAGAATGCAGCCCTGCTGGCACCTTGTGATGAATCAGCCCTGCAGGCACCCCGTAGCGATTCAGCCCCGCAGGCACACCGCGATGACTCGGCCCTGTAGGCACCCAATGAAAACTCGGCCCTGCAGGCACCCCGTAATGATTCGGCCCTGCAGTCACCCCGTGATGACTCGGCCCCGTATGCACCCAGTAATGACTTGTCCCTGCAGGCACCCCATGATGACTCGGCCCAATAGGGACCTTTGATGACCTGGCCCCGCAGCCACCTCGTCATGACTCGGCCCTGCAGACACCCCGTAACAACCTGGCCCCGCAGGCATCCCATACTGACATGGCCCACAGGCATCCAGGGGTGGCCTAGCCATGCAGACACCCCATAATGACCCAGCCCCACAGACATCCGGTGATGACCCGGCCCCACATGCATTTCGTGATAACCTCGCCCCGCAGGCATGCCGTGACAACCTGCAGATACCACGTGACGACCCGAAAGTCTCCTGGGGTGACCTAGCCCTGCAGGCATCTCATAATGACCCGGCCCCACTGAGATCCAATGACGACTCAGCCCCGTGACCCTGAAAGGTAGCTACCGGTATACTTCCTTCATTATGAATCAAACAGAGTCTGGTACCAACTTACATGCTGATTGTTTTCTGCATTATTTACCTTGGTATGAGGTGCCTTTTGTAATAGCTGCATTATTTTTTCAAATGTAATATTAAAATGCGCTGTTAACATGATGGTCTCAAGTGAACAACATTTTTTTACTTAAAAAGTGGATTCACAGGTCAGACAATGATTCTAAAATCTGCTGAGGATTCTGGTAACTACAGAGCATTTTTCAAAGTCTGACAAAGTGCATGTTTTGCAATTGTATTTACAATTCATATAATGTAAATGTCAGTTTTATTAATGAAGAATTTGGACATTTGAAATATAAAATATTTGGGGGTTGCATTCAAATATATGTTCTCTGTTGAGTCTGGATTAAATTTTTAAGCTATTGCATGAATAGAAAAATTTTAATGTAAATGTTTACGGTACAAAATCAAAAACACTGAAAATGTAACGACATTTGAATGTGCATGTCTTCCAAAATGTGCATTCAAACGCATTTGCATTTGTTAACTAGTCCGCTACCAAATAATATTTAAATGCAATATTACTGATTATCGTTTTACTAAAAATATTCTTACTATTGTAAAACATCAGAAACGACTACAAGAAAAAATGTCTTATTAATTTTAAGAAAACATTTCTTGATTTACAAATTTTCTTGTGTGGCTCCCTAGAAAATAATTAAATAAAAATTTCTTGCTTACTTTTTCATGATTTAAGAAAAAAATTCTTATTTCAGAAAAAACATTTCTTAGTTGAGAAAAATTTTCTTTAATAAATAAAAAATATTTGTATAGCCTTTACTTGATTTTAGAAATTGTTTTCTTAAGCCAAGACAATTTTCTTACGTGGATCCCTAGAAATGTTTTCTTGTTTTAAGTTTTTTTCTTACCACAAGAACATAATTTTTAGCCTCACCTTGTGACTACTCAGCTCCGAAGGCTCCCCATGATGACCTGGCCTCGCAGGCACCTCATGACGACCTGGCCCCGCAGGCATCCCTTGATGACCCGGCCTGCAGGCATCCCGGGATGCCATGGCCCTGTTGACACCCAGGGACGACCTAGCCCCGCAAGCATCCCCTGATGACCTGGCCTGCAGGCATCCCGGGACGACCTGGCCTGTTGACACCCAGGGACGACCCGGCCCCGCAGGCATCCCCTGATGACCCAGCCTGCAGACATCCCGGGATGACCTTGCCTGTTGACACCCAGGGACGACCCGGCCCCGCAGGCATCCCCTTATGACCCAGCCTGCAGGCATCCCGGGATGACCTGGCCCTGTTGACACCAAGAGACGACCTGGCCCCGCAAGCATCCCCTGATGACCCGGCCTGCAGGCATCCTCTGATGACCCGGCTTGCAGGCATCCCAGGATGACCTGGCCCTATTGACTCCCAGGGATGATCCAGCCCCACAGGCATCCCCTGATGACCTGGCCTCGCAGGCACCTCATGACGACCTGGCCCCGCAGGCATCCCCTGATGACCCGGCCTGCAGGCATCCTGGGATGCCCTGGCCCTGTTTGTTGACACCCAGGGACGACCTGGCCCCGCAAGCATCCCCTAATGACCCGGCATGCAGGCATCCCGGGATGACCTGACCTGTTGACACCCAGGGACGACCCGGCCCCGCAGCATCCCCTTATGACCCAGCCTGCAGGCATCCCGGGACAACTTGGCCTTGTTGACACCAAGGGACGACCTGGCCCCGCAAGCATCCCCTGATGACCCGGCCTGCAGGCATCCCTGGACAACCTGGCCCCACAGGCATCCCCTGATGACCCGGCCTGCAAGCATCCCGGGACGACCTGGCCCTATTGACTCCCAGGGACTACCCGGCCCCACAGGCATCCCCTGATGACCCGGCCTGCAGGCATACCGGGACGACCTGGCCCCACAGGCATCCCCAGATGACCCGGCATGCAGGCATCCCGGGATGACCTGGCCCTATTGACTCCCAAGGACTACCCAGCCCCGCAGGCATCCCCTGATGACCCGGCATGCAGGCATCCCGGGACGACCTGGCCCTGTTGACTCCCAGGGACTACCCGGCCCCACAGGCCTCCCCTGATGACCTGGCATGCAGGCATCCCGGGACGACCTGGCCCTACAGGCATCCCCTGATGACCCGGCCTGCAAGTATCCCGGGACGACCTGGCCCTATTGACTCCCAGGGACTACCCGGCCCCGCAGGCATCCCCTGATGACCCGGCCTGCAGGCATCCCGGGATGACCTGGCCTGTTGACACCCAGGGACGACCCAGCCCCGCAGGCATCCCCTGATGACCCGGCCTGCCGGCATCCCAGGAAGACCTGGCCCTGTTGACACCCAGGGATGACTTGGCCCGCAGGCATCCCTTGATGAAGACCCAGCCCAAGAAACTATCAACAATCCAATGCCAAGGACATCACTCGACGACTTGGCACCTCAAATAAAGCACGACGACCATGCAAGAACCTTGGCGATCGAACACTGCAGAACATCGAGATAGACACCATGCCATCTACTCCACATGGTAAATAACACTATAGTGACTATACTACTCGAGTATACCTATATATGTTGTTTAACTTTTAAAGTTTCATTACAATTGATCTTTTCTATGACATGTGCGACCTTGCATGAGTTATCCTTTAAGTTAAGCATTCATACAAAGTGAGTTGGTCCCCGTATCAGCCGGCAAATGAGTAGCTGCGGCTACCTATCAAATTTTTAACCTTAAAATTACGCACCTTGGCAATTTCTACGTCGGTCGCCAGCCACTGAGTGCAATGCAGAAGTGACGTAAAGACACACCTCGTTTGGACCGCTCAAGTGACTCCATTGTTGTTGTGCAGGAGGGGAACGTTCGAGTCCCAAAAATGAGTGGCCAAAGGTGCATAGTCGGAAGCTGTAGTAACCGCACCTTGGATGAAACTAGTTTGCAAAGGTTTCTGTCGAGAGAAAAAGCCCCCTTGCTTCACCTGTCGTGGGTTCGTGCGGTGAAAAACAGAGCGGACTGGGCTGGCCCCTTAGTGGCAGTTCAGTTGGAGTGTCAAAGCCAAAGGACAAGGTTTGCCAGTTGCCATTTGCCATTTGCATCTGGTGGAAGAAAAGTTTATGAATTTTGGCATTGACATTTATTGATTAAGACTAATTAAGGTTAGGCCTTCGTTAAATTTAACTGACATACATTATAATGCTGTTTGTTGACTCTATCAACCATAATCCTGAGATGGAAAATCATGATTATCATCTGATGCTATTGACCACATTCAGCACTTTGTCTTTGCTTTACCTTTGGTGTTTGCCCGAGTCTGCACCAATGTATCCGACTATATTAGCAATGCCTATGTCTGTGACTATGACTGTCTACTATGTCTATAGTGTCAAATGCAAGAAATGTCTGGTTCAGCAGTAACAAACTGTGAACAATTTTATAAATTGCAGGGGGAAGGGTGCGTCTGGCAGGGGAGGGGTGAGTCTAACAGGGGTGGGTGCTTGGGTGGTTCTGTGAGGGGATGGGTGGGTCGGGCAGGGAGAAGGGTGGGTATGGACAGAAGAAGGGGTTAAGAGAGGGATTTAAGCTTAGATCTTTTTATTTACCTTCATATAGAATGTCTGTGTGTTTCCCAGTGATTTCTGCTGGTTAGATATGAATTTAGAATGAGTATATACTCATTCAAAATATATGACATTAATCTAAATACCATGACTACCCATTGCATAATATTATTACCAGGAAGGAAGCCTGGTGGAGACAGTTGCAATCATTAATGTAATCATTAAATACTAAATCAATTTATGTTTAGAATAATGTAGTAATAGGGATATGAAAATATATGGTTATGATATAAATGCCCTGCTAAAGCTTTTGATCTTTGCTTATATTTAAATGTTTTTGATTTTGGTAAAATTCTTGTCTGTTTTTACTGCTGAACCCGATATTTCTCGTATTTGTAACATCGTATTGATGCAAACAATGTTGCAGACTCGGGCAAACTGCAGAATGTGGCCAATTGCATCAGATGATTTTCTATCTTGGGATTGTGGTTGACAGAGTCAACACCCAGCATTATAATGTATGTCAGTTAAACTTTACGAAGGCCTAACCTTAATTAACCTTAATCAATAAATGTCAACAACAAAATTCATAAACTTTTCTTCCACCAAACCTTGACACTCCAGCTGAACTGTCCACTGGCAGTGATAGTGGCAACTCTCGGACAAGTGATGTGTTATCTTCTGTTGTTGATATTCAACAAACCTGCATCCTATACACGGCATACACGTACATGGTTATATCATGGTTATAAAAAACCATACTGTGAACAATTTTATAAACATTACTTCATGTTGAATTGCAGGACTATTTTTATGAAACAGTGACTAAAATATAAATATTGCTGTACTGAACCTGCAATGTATTATACATGCAGGAAATGGCGAAATCTCAGAATATAGAATAAATTGTGTTATATTTATGCAGTGACATTGTTTTATCTTCACAAAAATCATTTAGCATGCACTCTATAGAGAACACCAACTAGTATATATTTCTCCAACAATTATTTCACCATAGTCACCATGGTAGAATATTTTTGTGTTCTTTATATATAATATTATTTGGCAGGAAAAGAAGCCCAGGCCCTGCAAACATTATACAAATATCTTCATAATCATGGAAGTTATGACTTGTCATTGAAATGTGTTGGTTTGTTATCTAATTATTCAGTGTTGACTTACTAATTGAGTTACTATTAATGATAAATGACTGGATTATATACTTTATTAAAATATCTTTGGGTCTAATGAAGATATATTAATAAAATAAACAATTCTGGGTTTCTTGTTTTATGACATATTTCTGTATATTCAGATTCCGACAAGCGCTCGCAGGATAAGTCTTAAAAGTTTTGATGCTGCGCGTTGTCTTCACAGACAACTCTCCAGGTTGTCAGTGCGTTGTCGCACATCTACCACAACGGAGGAAGACAAAGCAACAGAACGGATGTCCATCGATGAAGTTGATTCACAAGCTGGAGTCAGGGATAGCGCAATGTTAGTGCAACCCGTCTCAACAGGGGTAACTGGATCACTGGCGGAGACCAGTACTGCAGCGTCACCACACGGACAACGCAGTCTTAATTTGAGTCGCTCACAACGACGTAGTCGTAACAGAAGACAGACTTATGTTGGAGCAAATTGGTCTATGCATCACCGCAGTGTCTCGCCAGTGTCGTTACAATTAAGAAGTGTGCCAATGCTTAATCCTATGATTTCTTATGGAGTTAGTGACAGTCCTACAGACATGCTGGAAATCAACAGTCTGTCACATGCAGATTTTGTAAACAATTACAGTCCCAGACGCATGATGGCGAGGATAAACAATAACGACCCCTCGCTGTTGGACGAAATGAGATATGAAAGATGTCGTTTGGTCACTTACGCCAACTGGCCAAGAGACACAAACATTGAGCCTGAAGCTCTAGCCCAAGCAGGTATGTTCTACCTCTGCCGGGCTGACCGTGTCAAGTGTGCCTTCTGCTACGGCATCCTTCGCAACTGGGAGCCATCTGAGGTGCCAATGACAAAACATCGCCACCTTTTCCTGAGGTGTCCCTTCATGCGTAATCCCCACGGATAGCGCAATGGCAATCCATCTCAACAGGGGTGATTGGATCACCGACAGAGATCAAAGACGTAGTCGTAACAGAAGACAGGGCAACTACACTTCGCTTGCAACTTATGTTGGAGCAAATGATTGGTCTATGTATTACCGCAGTGTCTCGCCAGTGTCGTTACAATTAAGAAGTGTACCAATGCTTAATCCTATGATTTCTTATAGAATTAGTGACAGTCCAACATACATGTTGGAAATCTGTCACTTGCAGATTCTGTAAACAGTAATAATAAGAGCCATCGGAGGAACAGACTCTGGTGAGTGGTAGTGTAGTCATCATCTTTTGTATGGGTGGGTCTGGCAGGGAGAGGGGTGGGTCTGGCAGGGGGAGAGGTAGGTCTGACAGGGGGAGAGGTGGGTCTGGCAGGGGAGGGGTGGGTCTGGCAGGGAGAGGGATGGGTCTGGCAGGGAGAGGGGTGGGTCTGGCAGGGAGAGGGGTGGGTCTGATAGGGGGAGAGGTGGGCCTGGCTGGGGAGGGGTGTGTCTGGCAGGAGGAGGGTGGGTCTGGCAGGAAGAATGGTTGGTCTGGCAGGGAGAGGGGTGAGTCTGGCAGGGGGAGAGGTGGGCCTGGCTGGGGAGGGGTGTGTCTGGCAGGAGGAGGGTGGGTCTGGCAGGAAGAGTGGTTGGTCTGGCAGGGAGATGGGTGGATCTGGCAGGGGGATGGGTGGGTCTGGTAGGGGGAGAGGTGGGTCTGGAAGGGGAGGGGTGAGTCTAGCAGTGGAAAGGTGGGTCTGGCAGGGGGAGAGGTGCGTCTGGCATGAGAGGGGTGGGTCTGGCATGAGGAGGGGTGGTTCTGTCAGGAGGAGGGTGGGTCTGGTAGGGAAAAGGGTGGGTAAAAACTGCAGGAAGTGGTCAAGTGAAGGATTTACGCTTAAATCTTTTGATTTACCTGCATGTAGAATGTACGTGTGTCTCCTACTTATTTCTGCTGGTTAGATATATACTCATTCATAATAGATGACATTAATTTAAATATCATGACTACCCATTGCATAATATTATTACCTGGAAGGAGGCCTGGTGGAGACAGTTACACTCATTAATGTAATCTTTAAATACTCAATTTATGTTTAGAATAATGTAATAGGGATATAAAAATATATGATATAAATGTCCTACTAAAGCTTTATTGAAATACAATAATTTGCATATTTATTTGCAGCCTAAAACAGCAGCAGCTGGTTCAGCGGCAGCAGAAGCAGCAGCAGTTGCTGAGACAGGAGACACTGGTAAGTCTGTTTAATGAACATCTGGGAGTCCACTACAGTTGTAACTATGTAGTTATAATGATGTAATTACAACTACAAAGTTTCAAATGTATCTCTAGTTGAAAATGAAAAAGGCATGTACCCTTAGTTACAATCATTTCATTGTTCTACCATATTAATCAATGGTCCTAGAATCAAGTTTAACGTACATACATGTGTTTGTTTTTGTTAAGATTCTTGACTGTTTTCTCATTCTGAGTTTTTAACAGCAAACCAAGTTGTAGTTTATCACACCAACATGATGGAAACAGAGCCTTTTAGACAAGATGAGCATGTCAAACATTTTGCGTTTTGGTAAATAAATAAAAGCCAATGTATTGGTCTAATATATTTTTTTATAATCAACATTAATAGTTAATCATGGGAGTTTTTGTGTTGTGTTTGATCATATGTTGTAATATCAGTCAATGTGACAGACACTGCGGAAGGGCTGTGAAAAGACCTTTTCCATAAAATAAACCACCTCACATGCATAAAAAACTTGTTTTAATACAATAATAACTTATTTATGAAAATAGAAGATACTTTTATTTAGAATATAATACCAGTATGCCATTTTATGATTTGGGAATAATATAGTATAAAACTGGGGTCATTCCATATGAAATCAATTTTTTTTTACATTTCTGTGTTACAATTTGCAGACTTGTGAGTGAAATAGTTTAGAGTTCTGGCATATTAAAGATAAAAATGAAAAAAAATTGTGTTATTTCTTAACACGTATGTAAGCATAACTTTATCCCTAATGGTGCTATAGTACTGATATTGGTCTTAGAATTGAGCTAAGACATTGTCCTATCTACCGATCACATGGCAGTTGAGAAAATATTTTTGTGAAGGTCACTGACATTGACCTTTGACCTGATATACCTAAACTGTGTAAACCGTGATTTTGATCAAATGTATTCATTGGCAGTCATTGTAGCAACAAGTTTCTAACAAAAAGATCTTGAGATATAGCAATTTTAAGAGGTTTTGGCCATTTTATCACAATTTTGTGTGACATCTTAGCACATATGTATATATAATTTTGGCCCTGATTGTGCTAAAGTGCTGATATTGGTCTTAAAATAGAGCTTAAGACATTGTCCTGTCCACAGATGTGCATCACATGGCAATTTAATCATTTTGTGGTAAAGTTAATTGACCTTTGACCTTGATATACCCAAAATGAATGCACTCCGATTTTGATAAAATTGTAACAACAAGTTTCAAGCAAAATATTATTGTTACGGATTGTCGGGGTTTCTGTTGGAATGCCCCATTTCTATAATTCAATGCTCGCGAATGGTGGTTGAACAAATGAACAAGACAACAAAGACAAGCGAAAGAAAAATAAACATTTCATATATGATAGTTACTCAGTAATTTACAAGAAACCAAGTACACTCCTGGGTCTATGTAATTATTATTAGCAAATAACTGTGATTCTCTAGTAATTCTGCCTGGAAATTATTCACCCTGAGAAATAACTACTAATGGCATCTAACATGACCCATTGCTATCCAAACATCAATCCGAAGTGAACTATAATTATCATTATACTCATCATGACTAAAGATAAAACACAGATGTGTTTGCTTACGTTCATCGACATGTCTTACTAACACACAGCCCTGTTCTAAGAAGTACACAGTAAGTTCCGAGACATCTATGCCTGGATAACAGTTCAGTTCCTTCTCTACGCTTTCACAAACTGTTCATTCCGCCCCAGGCACACAGTGGCGGGTCACGGAACACTCGCTATTTTCCCTCTGACACGAACGTCGTGCAGAGATGATTTGGTTGTCTGCTGTCATTCTGCCTTACCGCTACCGCCGTTGTGCAGCAAACGTCGTACAGAGACAATTCTGTTGTCTGCCGTTACTCTAGCACATGGCTGTCATGCCACGAACATAGTGCAGAGACGATTCTGCACTCTGCCGTCATTCTGGGTATGAAGCCTGTAACATGACATCGGCAATTTTCGTGGTTTCCGCTGATCTAGCGTTTCTAGCGGCTGGGTGGCGTCCCGCGTTTCTACAAACTTGCCGTTTTCTCCATTCTCCCGCATTTCTACAAACATGCCATTTTCTCCGTTTTCCTGTGTTTCTACAAACTCGCTGTTTTCTTGATGTTGGGTTGAATATACACCCAAACGATAACGTAATCAGGTGAAATTTAATGGCTCAGCGGAAGAATGTTCGCCTGCAAGTGCTGCCACGCAGGCAGCATGTGTTCAATTCCCATCTAGACTTTCAAATTTACGGACACTACAAAATGTTACAGACACTACAGAATATGAAATTGCTATTTTTATTGGGGTAGGATGGGTATGTGGATATCATTTTGTATTGGTCATGGTATGCAGGTACAAAAGATGTCTATGATACATGATTAACATTCTTCACAATTTGTCAGAAGACAAGCGTTACAGACACTACAAAATGTTACAGACACTGCATAATATGAAATTCTTATTTTTATTGGGGTAGGATGGGTATGTGGATATCATTTTGGTGGTACACGGGTACAATGGACTTCTATGATACATGGTTAACATTCCTACAATATGACTCTTATTGTAAGTGTTAGGCAAGGATAGCTATTTAATGTTGTTATATTGGAGGGTCAGTGCCTTGGCCTGGTTAGAATTGCTTTTGCAAACTTTCTAATCACAAATTAGATGGAGGAAGCATTGATTTGGGAATATGTAACCAAATCCAACAAAAAAGCATAACGTAAACATGTCTTGGTAGTTCGGACATAGCTTAATACATTTTTAGTGTAATTTGATGTTGTAATCTGCAAAAGAAAGCTAACATATATGTCATAACATAATATATTAATTAGCCACACGAAAACACTAAACATAAAACACTAAAGTAAAGTAATAAAAATTATCCTTTTTTCATTTACAAATCATTGAAAATAGTGTATATTTTGGTATTTTATGGCTCCCCATGAATTTATACATGTAGTGATGAAATTATTTTGTCATGGACATTGTAAAATAACATGTTTGTTGAAAAATCACAAACAAGACAGGTATTGCCAAAAAATTATATCTGTACCTTGTGTATAACACCACTAAACGAAAAATCTTGACTCAGCTATTTGCGCTTTAGTCACAGACTTCACTATTATTGTTTTTACAAACAGTTGAATTACCCGACTTAGTTATTACGTACCATTGTTCAAGACACTATGCATGTTTTCTACGATTGTTACATAAAGTTACATAAACTGTCCACTGCATAGTTGCAATAACGTAGCAAGTTATCAGCCAACCAATCACTTATACACCTTCGTCAGTTTTGAATTTTTAATCAAGTTGTGGCAGTGTTGATATGCTGAGTGGCGCCGCTGTTGGGGAGTATGAAAGACAGCATGGGGCAGTTTACATAACTACTAAGTTATCTGGAGAATAGGTGTATTTGTTAGTATTACTAATGCCATTTGTCAGTTAGATTTGAACATTTGTTTCAGAAGTATATACCACAAGATGTTCATGTAAAAATACTAAGTAATTCATACAATAATTGAACAAAGGTTCATCTGTTGTAGGAGCATCATCACAGAACTACGTGTTGATGTGTTTGGTGTGCAAAACAGCGGAACGAAACATTGTCTTCCTTCCTTGCAGCCATCTTGTGCCCCATCTGCCAGTCTGTCATTCAATGTGCTGTCCGTACCTTAGTACAGGAGTACTTGAGTACTGGACTTGAGTGAATCTCAGAACAAAACTTATAGCATGGATAATGATGTGCTTGTATATGTGTATATCACAGTATTGCTTGTATTCCTTTTATTATTCTTTCTGTTATTTTATACATGTATATATGTGGGTTAAATATTGATGAAACTGAGCTAAAATGTGTTTTTTTCCTGTGGCGTAATAAATTACATAAAATAATTTATTTTACCAATTTTGTATGCCTGATATGTCAAATATGCATACAAAATTGGTAAAATAAATTATGTTATGTAATTTATTATGCCACAGGAAAAAAACACATTTTAGCTCAGTTTCATCAATATTTAATATTCAACATCATGCTTTATATAGTATGAATATATCAAATAAAATGTTATACATTTTGTATTATAATTGATTATGAGCAGAACATATTATTTTGCTATTAACATAGCTGTTACTATGTCATATATTAAAAAAATTTGCACGGGACCCCCAAATTTGTTTGCCATTTTACAAAAAGGTTGTTTTAGCAACTCTTATAGTGCATAGACCCAAAACATAGACCCAAAACTTAAAATAACAGTTTTCCTTTCTATTTCTTAATGTGCAACAGAAAACATGATTAATCTTGAAACAAACAAAAAGCCTCATATATATATATATATATATATATATATATATATATATATATATATATACATACATATATATATGTATATATATATGTATATATATTATATAATTATTACTATTACTAGTTGACAGCAATGTAATATATTACTATTATAAATTTTAACTACAGCTGCATTACTGTTACATTTTTCCATCAGAAATATTTTCTTTCAATTAAATATTTTGGAGTATGTACACTTGTATGTTGTGTTATGTGTATTACGTCTTCATTCAGTAGTAGATTCATTCTCAACAATAAACCCTCATTCAAACAATAGCCCCTCATTCAAACAATAAACCCTCATTCAAACAATAAACCCTCATTCAAACAATCCTCAATGATGTATGGGTCTTGTTGGTCTCTTTCTTACAGTATCCAATATAATATGTGCTCAAAAATAAAGCTGTGTTCACAAAATGTTGGTATAAGCTGCTGAATATTGTTCAGACATTACCTTGCAGAGCAGGAAGCTGCAATGACTGATTGATTGATAGACTAAAGTATGAACTTGGGAGTATCACTGATACATTTGTTCCCTTGAAAAAACAAGGAAAACTGTCTAGAAAGAAATCCTCGTCAAAAGAAGCTATTAGAAAAATAGTGTTCAAGCAAACTGTGTGCAGGGTTTAAAAAAAAGAAAAAAGAAAAAGGATGAAAGAAAGGATGAAGACTATGCAAATTACAAAGAGGCACTTAATGCAGCTATGACTGAAAATTAGATATTCTAAAATAAGCTATGAGCAAAAACTAGCATGTAACATAAAAAATTTACAGCAAGAGTTTTTATGCATATGTCAGGAGTAAACGATACGTACGAGACAAGGTTGGACCTCTAGAAGACAGTCCTGGAAATATAATATCACAAGGGTTTTTAATGGTGGAAGACCTAAATGGTTACTTCAGTTCAGTGTTTCCAGAATTAGTTCATTACCAGTTCCAGATGCTAAATTTCAGGAGACTAAATCTGACTATTTAGGGCAGTTAGTTGTAACTCCAAAAATGGTAGCTTAGAAAATAAAGGCAATGAAGAATGATAATTCACCAGGAGTGGATGGAATTCCTCCAAAACTACTAATGGAAACAGTAGAACAAATAAGTACACCACTACAAATACCACTACAAATACCACTACAAATACCACTACAAATACCACTACAAATCACTGACGTTGGGGTAAACTCACTGGTCTGTAATTCTCTTACTTATTTGTCGAATCCTTTTAAAATAATGGTATGGTGTTTGCTTCTTTCCATTCAAAAGGAACAACTCCACTAGAGACCAGGAGACTAAGAGGAGGCCAAATAGAAGTGTTTAAAATAGTGAACGGTTATGAGGATGTTGATAGGAATATGTTCTTCAAACTTGAAGGCTGTAGAATCAGAGGACACAAAGCAGCATTAGTTAAGGAGCAGTGTAGGTTGGACATGAGAAAGTACTCTTTCTCACAGAGGGTGCTAAATGAATGGAACAAACTACCAAATGATTGTGTTAATGCTAGTAGTGTGAATATGTTTAAAAATAGAATTGACAGATATTTGATAAGGGCGGGTTACACATAGATGAGAAAATTGTTGGGCTCTTGATAAGCCAATGCCTTCCTTGTCCACTTGCCACCTGGAACTTGTTTGGGATGGCAATCTTGTTAAATCTCTTAATGACAATTTGAACACTTGCAAGTGGTATGCTGATAATATAATATAATGTTTTCCCTACATTTGTTTACTGGTTTGTATGTACTAGTGACCTCTTGTCCTTTTTGAGGCACCACTAAGTAGCCCCCTGTGCTTCTAGTTTAAATAATGCTACCAAAAATATTTTTTTATGTTTCCCATGTCACCTTCGACTGCTGCTGATAGTTCATAAGCAAACACTGCTGCACCCTTTCCACTAAGATGAAGCCCATCCCTCTTGTACATATCAGCCCTCCCAACCAAATATCCCTACACATCCACATACCTAACTTCCTGTTCCCTACATAGCTGCTGAACTAAAGTGTTAATTGCCATCCTCCGGCAATTTCGATATCCCTGTGACTGTCCCCTGCTTTCCATTACCGGTAGAATCCCTGACAGCATTATCTGCTCACCCCGTGTCTGCTTATTTCTTCTAATTAACTGCCTGTATTTCCTAACTATGGCAGTTGCACCTCCTCTCTTCGTTGTTAATCGCTATGTGTACTAAAATAGAACCTCCATTGTCCGGACCCACGACTTTTTACACCCTCTCTGTGATGTCCTCCATTTTTTTCCCTTGAAAGCAAACCACCATGTCTTCCCCTTGCTCAGCGCTCTATCGGTCATCCTGACTATCGATCCCCCCACAAACACCCTCGCTCTCCTCCTCACCCCCTCTGTCATTACCTCCGAGTAGCTCATGCGTCGGATTCCTTCCGTCGCATTATGTCCTGCAGTCGTGTCACCTACCATGTTGTCCATCGCCCTCTCGCCCATCAACGTGTCACCTTTCCCTCCCGTTTCCTGGCTATCATGTGCTCCTGTCTCCTTTGCTCCAGTCTCATTCGCTCCCGCCTCCTTCGCTCCCATCGTCTTCCCTCCCATTTCCTTCCGCCCCATCTCCCTATGTCCAGTCTCCTTCCATCCTGTCACCTTACCATCTCTCAGGCTGAGGTGAGCTTTCCCTAGCATCTCTCTCTCTCTCTCTCTCTCTCTCTCTCTCTCTCTCTCTCTCTCTCTCTCATCACCTTCCCCACTATATCATCCACAGTCCCGCCCCACCGGATCCACTCCTTTATCTTATGAGGTGGGCGTGTGTGTATACGTGCGTTCGGTGATCGTGTGCAGTGTATCTATGAACCGATAATGCTAAGAATAACTTTGTGGATCACCTGGACGCCATGTATATCGCCTGTGGTAGATCAGTGTCTGAAAACGTCGGACTGCTACTACAGAATTCGTACGTAGTGATCGACAATTTTGACCTTGTGTTGTTTTTTGGCAATGCCTTTGTCCCGCGTTTTTCCAGTTTTAAACCAGCCGTACGCAATTCTTATTTTCATAACATGATATAGGAACCGCTTATATGGCCTAGTCATTACATTACTTTTTATCTACGTTGTAGGTAAATCGTAGACTACGATGATGTACCCAGTTGGTAATCGTTAACACTTGTTTGCGCAGACAACAATTCAAGACTATCTACTAATAAAACGTAATGTTTTGACACCGTTATTGAGGGTTGTTGCCTGCGGTCCATATGGTAGAAGTTCCCAATGACTGCGAACACGTGCAAGTTAAACAAGCTATGTAGGTCAAAGAAAATAGCTGTTTAGATATAAGATGGCGAATACTTCGATACGTAAACCGTTTGTGAGGACGCAGCGCCATTTTGGCGGTTTATATTACATAAAACGTTAACTTCCAACAATCGTCTAGCCATATTCATAAAAGCGATCACCTATTAGGTAAACTTTGTCGCGTATGCATTTTTGCTAGTACTAGGCTTACTAATTGGTGCGACAAGCATAATAATATATTACTATTTAATGGTTGCTGATTTTATATGGTAAATACAACATTAACACCACTACAGTAAGACAAACAACGTGCAACATTAAAACAAACAATTTGCAGAATCGTCTTCTCCACTTCTGTCATGGCTGCTCTAATGTTCGAGCAAAGTGGAACCCTTCACATTTTAGCCGACCAACCGACCGACCTGGTATGTTATCTTTTTGTGCACCGTTTTACACCTGTTTCGAATATCCGAGAATTTACATTGGTTTCGCGGCAGGGATGATAACGT